>CM076569.1:508199166-508503613 GCA_034641835.2 Pinus albicaulis
GAAAAGTATCGACTGTATATACCTTTCCTAAGTGAGGCCGACATCGAGTTGCTTCCACTAGTGCAAATCTATTTACGAGGTTCTCTCTAGCTCTCTGATTCGATTCGTTTTCTAGTAGGTGCCATTTTTCGATTTCTCGGAGGTGTGAAATATTCATTTATATTGCATATTTTTATGATCAATTTTGAAATATGGTAGCACACAAACAAGATCTCTATTCTTGTTTCCCTTAATGTATAGTTTTATGAGATAAATTTTCGAATTAATCATATTATTAAAGGATTTGATTGATAGGGTTTGCACCTTCTTTTAATCAGGATAAGGTTTGCGCCTTCTTTTAATTGCTTTATTTTAAGCCGATGTCTGTCCAATTCAATACGCAGGGTCTCCCATGACAAGATAAGATTACAACAAATTGGATCACTGGAAGTAAATAAGGCCCTAAAAAAAGCTAGTTCCCGCCAGACAAGAAAGGTAAGTTTCTACCTCTTCATTTTGTATTTCTTGAAGTAAACCCTTTTCTTCATTTTCAAGTGGTTTTATAATTTTTGGATTAATACGGTGTTAGTAATAGCACCTATTTTTTCTATTAGAACTCTATTTTCGGTGTCTAAACCAAACCCATTTTATTCATCTTAGTTTTATTATTCCATTTTCTTTATGGTTTCCTGAGCTCGCCACAATTTCTTTTTAATTCATTTCAGCCAGTTGTAATCTCTTTGTCTAAAATTTCTTGGTTATAATTTAGATATTTCTTTGTTAGATCTATGAAATCAAATCTCTTATGGATGTGTGGGATATGGATGTGTGTAGTATGGAGGAGCAGTATGCTTTCACTATTGTCACGAAGAATCCACCAGAAAGAATCAGGACGAATGGAGAGCGGCGCTCAAAGTCCCCATGTTCCAATACTCCTGTGGAATGCAGGCGGTGATGCTTGCATTGGGAATTTGCGGAGGCAAAGTATCGACGGTATATGCCTTTCATACACGACATCGACATCCAGCTGCGCTGCTTCCACCGATGCAAATCTATTTATCAGGTTCTCTCTGGCTCTCTGATTTGATTATTTTTCTTAGGTTAGGCAGGGTTAGGCTAGGTTAGTCTAGGTAGGCCTAGGTTAGGTTAGTTTAGGTTAGGCTAGGCTATGTTAGGATAGGATAGGTTAGGCTAGGGTAGGCTAGGCTAGGCTAGGCTAGGCTAGGGTATGTTGGGGTTGGCTATGTTAGGCTATGCTACGGTTGGGTATGTTAGGCTACGCAAGGTTAGGATAAGGTAGGTTACATTAGTATAGGGTAGGCTATTTTAGGCCTGGTAAGCTAGGCTAGGCTAGGTGTAATATCCCAAAATGGGAACTATGAGCAAGGGATGCCTGAAAAATGCATTTTTCAGGAATGACTCCTAGAGGATTCGAAACCAAGACCTGGATCCCTTAGATCAATGTATCTATGACCGAAATCCAAGAGGAGGATCCAAACAAATCACTCTAGGTGGGTTGAACAGATCTCCCACACCTAGTTGTCTTGAAAAAGTGCCCAATGAAGGGACTGCAACTATGTATGAACAAGGGATAGAGTAACAACATTATTTTTATGAGCCTGAATACATGAAGATGTAGGTAGCCAAAAAAATTATAATATAGTAGCAAGAGAGTACAATTCCTTGACGAAAGAGTCACTCAGGATTGGAAATACAAGCCTCAATAGATCATATACATGAAATGTGAAATATACTGCTACACTCAGAATGCCCTAGGCTATGACTGCATAGTTTATAGGAGATACTACAACATGCTGAATGATAATAGAAATATATAACAATATATGGCTCAATAAATGTGCAGGAGAAAGCTCTCAACCCCATAAAACAATAATACAACAATCCTTAGAAGGATTGTCTGAAATATATACAAAATGGAAAAACTGCAGAAATGTCGGAGTTGCAGTAGCAGTGGCAACTCGAGAACTGGAACTAGATGGAGATAGTTGAAGATGATGCAAAATATGAGTATATCTCCTCTAATGGATCTTCCAAGTGAAAATTTGATCCTATCACTGAAGATCTTACCCTCCAATCAACATTGCAAACCCCCTCTGCAAATGTACTTTGAAAATAAAATAGTCACTAAAGGATACTGCGCTGTAGGTGGAATAAAATGTGTTGGCCAAATGCCAAGATCTGGAATATGCTATGATTCCTCCCATACTAATCTCCCAAAGGAAATAAGTCTCTCTCCTCTGAAGAGCAAGCCAAGAAATGGTGTTTTGGAACCTCCACTGCAACACCCTCCAACACAATGTTATAATTAAGCAGAAATAACGTTGTAGTTGAAGGAGGTGGCTTGGCCTTGAGCATGAATGTGGAGAAATAAAGTGAAATCCCTCAAGAGGCCTCTCAAGAACGAGAATGAATCCTAAAGAGGAATTCCTTATGCTAAACAACACTACAACTCTGCTAAACAACAAGAGACTGCGAATAGTTTAAGCAAACTAAGAAATCACTAATCATAAGCATGAGTTACAATGGATGCCTTGCCCTCCTTTTAAACAAATGCAAGCTCCCTCTCCATGGGTCCCACTCATTAGGGTTTCCTCCATCAAGGAAAATTCCCTCCTCTTTCACTGCGCGGCCCCACAAGATGATCTCCACCTCCTATCACTGCGCTATTTGACTTGGTCAAACTTGACCTTGTCTTTATGCAAATGTCCTCTTTCACACATGAGGGTGTGAAATCCAACTCCAATACTGATCTTCTTTCATACGAAGAGGGATTTTATTCCTATTTCTGAATTATATGGGCCTCCTTACCCATTTATTCATTTCCTAAGTGAAAACAACAAAAATTAATATTCCATTTAGCTGCATGCTAAAAGTGGAATATTACAGTCCTCCACTCCCAAATGTTGCTTGTCCTAAAAAAACTGCATAAGATAAAATCCTCCAAGGATCAAGATGTTTTCTCATCAATATATCTCCAATTTTTCCCTCCAACATATGCAAACTAGCTTTTGGTGAGCATCCCAAATAGCTATCATGTAAGAAATAAACATCTATGGAGGCAAAAATTGGCTGTCTATGAGCCTTTTTGAGGCATGAGATTTGACATGAATTGGGATTTACCATCCACATATGAATCTCCCATCCCAAAGAAATCATCCATACAAAGTGAGTTACCTCCCAACATGGCAACTCATGGAAATCTCCTTCAAACTTGAGCTCCAGAAATGAAGGTGGGCTGAAAATTTTCATATGGTAAGCATCATAGCCTACCCCATGCTATCCTCCTCTACACTTGTTATAAGTGTAGAGTGTGTTATTATCTCAGGCTACAATGGTATTTCCCTTAAGTGGCAAAATGAAGAACAATCCTCCAAGGATCTCCCTTCCAACATTGGAGAACAAGGTGGCCCAAAACATTTCATCCATGATGAACACGACATGGTCATCATAGAGTATCCAAATGGGAAGGATGCTGAAGGTTTTACATGATGATGCATGATACAAACAATATCTCAAGAGGACACAACACAATCACATCCACTGTAACTTCAAAAAATAACATGGAAAGTAATATAAAAAAATCATCACATCTACTAATGAATAGTAAATGGTTGAATGTGTCAACAATACATGATCAAACACTTGCTCATGGTTATATAGTGAATGGCTATAAAACTCATGGCCCAACCGAAATGAAAAAAAATGTGTGGCTATGTTGGACATATCTCCTCCCATGCTCCCATTAGAACATGTAGTGCAAAAAATGTGGGAATTATCTCTCCTCAAGTACACATCCAACTCATGTGTCAATTCCCCAATCATGCTCTCAACAAGAATAGAAACAATATCAGCAAATGAATTCATGATCAGTACAAGAATTAAGGAGATACTGATGGCTTCATGTGGTGCTTGAAGATACCAATAGCCTCCTAAGGATGTACAACACAGTCTTACAAACTGCTGCTTCAGAAATTTACATGGAAAAATGTTTCTTGATACATGGTCAATCATGCATGTCATCATATAGTAAATGGTTGGGTGCAAAAAATAAACATACATGTAATGATAAAACATTTTCCCAAGGCCACATAAAATATGGCTACGTCTATCATATAGTTTGGCCCAATTTTGATCATGGATCAATATGAAAAACTTGCCCTCTTGTGCAGAAATGCACTGCATAGTAATGTTAAGAGCATGAAATTATTGTGTTAGCCAATCAATAATTGGAAAAAAAAATTCTTACCATATGCTGGAAGTAAGATGACACATGGGTCCATAATTGAGTCCTCCATAGTGGTTTGGTATGCATCCATGAAGAGGAATGAACTATGTGTTGCATGAAGATCCTCCTTCTCATGCTTGGAAGCCCAAGTCAAGAAGAACATATCACCATAATAGATGTCTCCATCCACTACCCTATCATCCTTACCCCCTCCTTTTCCACCAAGTGCATCCGATGTGAAGTGATCCTAGGGACAGTCCATCCATATACCCTTAGAGAAAGTGCATGACATAGGGATCATGGAGGAAAAATCGACTGAGTTGGGAAGGGGATTTTTTGATGTTAGGATCAAATATTCCATGTTGAAGAGCAGCTTTAGGAAGCCCAAGCATAGAATTCAAGATTGCAATATCAACTTCAACAAAAATACAAACAAATGGCCACCATGGAATATTTGTGCATGGAGGCCATTAAACATAGATACCCATCAGACCCCTATGCAGTCTACCTCAAAGAAAAATGGATCCTATTTAAAATCATGATACTAGCCTCTCATGGTTCCTTACCTTTTCATAACTAATGAGAATTCATTGAAATTTTCAACCAGTCAAGTATGGAAGACAAGGAAAATATGGTAGAATTCTACATGCACAATATTTTGTTGGAAAACTTGAACATTTGGGACCATAATCCTAGAATGGGAGACATGCGGTTAATGGAATTATCCTCTTAGATGGTTAACGAGGAAGCTAGAGCAAAAGAAGTAAGGAGGGTCATGAGGAGAGAAAATAGGGAGCCTATACATATTAGGGAAAAAATATTTAGTCATAGGGGCATCATCAAAAACCATCTAAAGATAGAAAAGGATGATGCACTTGTAGAAGATTACCTCAACACACAAGTACAAACCATGGCCCATTTTGATGATGCTTCTAGGTTTTTGGGAGATGAATGCATAATGGCTAGTCAAAGGAGAAGGAATAGCCTCCCTCACTACCTCATAAACATGGACTACCACACATAAAAAAGATTGATAATTTCTCTAGAAAGGGCACCACTATACAAGAGGGCCATGCAGGCCAGGAATATTCAGTGGCCTAGTTTGAAACTTAGTCCACCCTTATTTTTGGGACTTAGTGACGGGAAAAACCAAGATGAGTAGAAAAAATTATGGTAGGAAGAAGAATAGAATGATGGATTTTACCCTCCTGAAGGGACTCTCACACTTCTTCCTTGTGAAGTTAGAGGGTTCATTAATGCTTTGAAAGATATGTAGAATGAAGACTAAATTGCTTAGAGGATGAGAAAAAATTTGGTAGGGCTGTGATGATGAAAGCCATCATTAGGTATAATTGGAGGGGTTAACTGCCACCTATTTATCCTTATTAACTCTCTCTTTCTCACATTTAAATTATATTATGGTCTTTTCTTGCTAGTGTAGATGGTGATTAAGGCTTGTCATACTTCCAATACCTAATATGGGTTAAATGGAGGATAATCATGAAGATATTTCACTTTTGATGAATATTTTACGATTAAAGCTTGGAGTAGACAATAAGGAGAGTTTCTATGGGTATTTTCTGTAACACCCCCAATTCATGTGTTTGAATTTCAAAGTTAGACATTTGAACTTTAATCCTAAGGGACTGGAAAAGCTGAGGAAAAGCATAAAATAGCTTTAAAGAATCCATAAATTGGGAAGCCTAGGAAAACAGGAAGAAAAGCATCCTGAGATTCTGGACGCAGAATTAGAAACATGCTTTGGGGAACAATAGCTTAAATAAGCTGCTCTTGTACATATTAGAGGTTGATCTGTGTCAAGGAGATGATCTCAGCTCAGGGGTGAGTTCTGGGAGACAGAAGGACTCTAAGGTTGGGAGGTTGGTCAATTGCATGAGTGGTATGTCTCTAAATTTATTGGTGTGTTTACTTCATATAGTATGAATTGGCTACATATAAAAGTTAATTGTATATTAGAATATAAGTTCTACATTTAACAGAATCAATCATAAGGAATACACCCTTGAAATTATGCATAGTTGTAGAACTAAAATCTGTGGAGTAGAATCCAACAGAATCTTTAAACCAGTGTTGGTTTAAATCTGAGGATACTTATTTCTCCACAGAAGAAATCTATAAATTGGTTTTAATCTGCTTCTGTTTCATAGCATGATTCTAATATATATAATTATAAGAGAGAAAAATCTGAGTTGTCAATACTAAATTGGGAAATAGCAGAAGAGGAATTGTAAATTTCAATGTGTATTAAAGAACGAAAGTAGAGACTGTATCGACTGAGCTTATGGTCAGCACATAATTCATACATACCCAGAAGCTCAATGGTAAATTTATTTTTCATGTAAGCAGCCAATACTTTAGAAAAAGAAAACAACTACTGAATTGCAAGAGACTATGCATTGATAGTTATATTGTGGAATCATCCTAATATTAGAGAACATAAAGTGAAAAGACAAAAGATAGTTATGCAAATAAACAACATGTATATGCACCATAGCATAGTATATTGAAGTATATGTACCCTAGTCCATTATATGCATCCAAGTCAAGGAAGTAAAATAGTGGATTGTACATACAAATGTCTTTTAAAAATAAAAAGAGAGATACATAATTATACACTACCTGTAGATCAATTAGACAAATATCCTGTGCAAATTTATAACAAGGGTATAAAACAGAAATGGTGATATGTTGTACTATTTCCAAGAAGTATTGAAGAGACTTAGCTACTACAACTAGTAAAACTATACACTAGTGCAGTATGAGAATGTCATACAGCAGGAAAAGTACCAGAAAGCCTTCATAAATACAAGAAGGATAGACAAAATGAACCATTATTGAACACTATAATAAAAATGAGGAATAAGAATACATGCAACCGAATTTAAATATGAAGAGAAAATAGTACATTAATTTTCTCAAGGTTCATAAACGAAAACATGAGCTGAACGTTGCAAAGTGATATAAATCTATGAGATTAGCATTTTGACCAAGATATACATATCTATATACAAAAATCGAAACGAGTATAAATCCCTGTGGCTTGAGGATTGTCTCGAAATGCCACTGGAGTAGACATAATTAAATATTCAAGTCGAGACTTAACAGTTGAATTGTCCAAATTTATACAACTCATAAATAAAAATTTTAAGCTGTCTAACGAGCACTACAGAGCTATACGGATTCCCTTCAACCAGTGTTTGGTGAATACCGACCTGCAAGTGGGGAAAACGAAGCCAACGTTAATGTCAAGGCCGCTATCACTCTTTGTGTCAATGTAAGAGAGCAAGACGCAAGGCTTATATTACCTGCACAAGTCAACGACCCAAGTTAAATCCACTACTAAACGAGATAAGTAGGACGAATGTGCGCTAAGAAAAAAAGAGGTCTGAGAAAAATGATAGTACCTGGTGAGGTAGAAGTTGAAACCCATCCAGAGCCTGTACGCGTACACAGGAGATAGAAAATTGTTAGCAGTAAATAAATAATGAAAATGGATGCTCAAAATCGAATAACGAAATTATCCTTACCCAATTAGTATGAGCTCGACCTACACAGGTCAAGATGGGAATGAACCAGAGCGTCACGCCAGCGCCAGAGTAATAAACCCCGAGAAACCATTGATGCATTTCAGATGGGGGATAACCTCTGAATACAAGAGCCGTTGGTCAGAACGAGCTCTGGAGAATTCGCATAAGGAAATGCCAAACGAATGGATTCAACACGCACCCTCTAACGCATGAGAGGCGAAACAACAAATCTCTGCAAACTAACACAGAAATATATGAGACGCGATGAAATCTTAACAATTGGGTGGATGAAAATCACCTGGAAAAAAAATAACGGCATATGATACATCTAAGTCCAACAATCGTCGTAAGGGCTCAACGAAAGGAGCGTAAAATTAAATCCGCAGAAGGAAGCCATGATTTAAGAGTAAGAACCGAGTGGGTATGATAATTTCATACCTGAATCGTCATGCTAGTATGGAGATACGCCAATGAGGTAGCCAATCTCGGTGTAGAGCTAGGGCATCAAAAAAAAAAAAATCTCTCTGTCATGAAGAATATCGACGCACAGAAAGAAAACAAAAAGAACCCTGAACAAATCCATATGTGAAATTATACTCAAATTGATTAAAAAAAACCATGAAGCCACGAATGAATCGACGCCATCCAACTGTTGAGATCTGAGGGGAGGAGTCACGGATCAAGGTATTAATAAGCCACGTACATCATGCATTCAATATCCAACCCAACGAGTAATGCCATTAAATGTCGATTTGAGCTGGCGGTGTTATAGAATTGGCGTAGTCGACAAGATAAGGTGACGGGAGGAACTTGGATCGTCGTGGAACGAATCCACGTGACCAAAAATGGGCAGAGACTTGTTACTGCCTATGTGGCGAAACCAAAAAACAAAACAAAAACTATCTGTGAGCTTACGTGGAGACTGATTCTCTGTCTCCATTCAACCATACGATGCATCAAATCACAAGCTCATATTATGTGGAGGCCAAACCAATGGAATTGTTTGAAATCGAAACAAGGACGAGTGAACACTTAAATCGACTTGAGTAACATGTACGCTGAGATATAACCATAGGTCAAGTTCATTCCACTATGAATTATATGCTATCAACCAGTGAAAACATGGAGTCATAAAGACAGAAGTCTACATAATTTCATATAGATATATGTATAATTACAATCGTGGCTAAGGTGTGAACCAAATCGATTCCCTCTACGTCCCTTCATGGTCTACAAATATGTCAAACAATTACAACAATGGTGGGACTTATGAAGTGGATAAACATATATAATTTTTATAACCCATTCCTTGTTATGATAATTATAGTGATGGATATTACAAGTTATTTAAATTTCATATGGGTTTCAAATCCATGTATAGGGGAACAAAGTCGACACATGGGAAATAAATCGAAATTTAGGGAAACGATCCTGATCAGATCGAATTGGAAAAAGAATAGCATAATCCCTTGCTAGGATTCACTGGAATAGCTGAATGAAAATATTTTTTTTTTGGAGGCAAAATGGGAGGTGTGACATTTTACACCTCCTTAACTCCCAAAGGCACCCAAGGGATCCTTGAGATTACCTCCAACATCTCGAAATCAAAGGCAACCAAGGAAGTGGGAGATGAACTGTACCAAAGTTCCACTTCTCTTGCAATGAAAAAGGAAACATCACCTAATTTTTGGGGAGCTGTTGGTAGATACCCTCTAGGTTAAATATGGATGAGAAAGAGCTCATTAGAATTCGAACTTTGAAGGAAGCTAATAGACTCTTAGCACTTCTAATATGTTTTTGAGAATTTTATGATTATGTAATGAGACTATTTTCTACAATAAGATGAGTATTCATATTCTCCTTCACTAATTTAGTTTTAGAGGGATAGGCCTGTGGGTTAGGGCCCAATCAATTGACCTTAGTCTCTCTTGTGTATTCATTCTGATTTTTATGTCATTGTAGCTAGTTTTCTTAATGAGTTTTAGCTAGTTTTCTTACATTTCAATTCACTTTTTAAATTTTTATTCTATTTCTTTGTTGTCATTGAGCTTGCATAAATGTTGGTAGAATAGCTTATAAACTCAGAAATTTGTGTGTCAAGCCTCCCTCTCTCATCTCTTTCACTGAAAATTTAGGAGGGAAAATATTGACCACAAGAAAAAAGTTCCTCTTTAATCTATGATTTCTTGGAAATAATAGCTAGGTTGTTGTAGTGTCATGAACATGTCTAGATTAGAGAGTTAGATTTCTGTTTCAATGTTTAAGTAGGCCTTCATTCAAAATTCAACTCATCTTTTTTATTTCCTTCATCATAGATTTTCCAATGTTTGTTGCATGAACATGTAGTTTTATTTCAAGTTCAAGTAGCACAAAAAATGAGGACTTCACCAGCACCCTTATCTTCATTTCTCACCCATCAACAACCTTCTTTTCATCAAATCACCTTCAGCCTTGTTTTTAAGATTTTCACCTTCACACCATGAGCAACCTTAGAAGTGAAAGACATGATTCTTAAGATGTTATGAGCTTGTAAAATGGGTTGGAGACCTTCCATTCATCCAAGTACACCTTCATTCCACCTCCCCTATGCTTTTCTCCATCATTTTTGGTATGAAATTTCCTCAGACTATTTCCTGTACCAATTCAAGACTTTCTTGTAGGACTTTAGGAAACCTATAGAAGAATCAATAATAGCACCATTGGACCTATCCTTAAGCCCAGAAACCAACATCAACGTCATATATACCTATCAAAACCATCAAGACACCTTCATCCCCACGTCCATGAGTTAAAAACCTTCCTAAATCACCTTAACACCTTCTCCTCCTTGCTGCAAAACAATGCATTTACATGCATAATTAGGTCATGATTAGATTCATAAGTAAAATAATTATAGATAAATAATGAAGTATATATATTTTGTTTATCCATTTGGCCTAGCAATGTGTGAGTAGATTTTCGTTCCTTTTGCAATTTAAATTCAACCATTTACTTCATGAAGATACCTAGTTTGCTTCTATTTCTTGTGAGAGTTTAAATCATAAATCTATTTCCTTGCAAAATAGCTAGATGTATTTTCTTCCTTTAGAATATTCATTTGATGGTTAATAGAGTAATGGTTTTGAGTTAATGGTAGTTCTAGGTCTAATCCAGAAGTGTGAAAGACTTCACTCAGAAACCCTAGAAATAACACCCTTTAATAGGAATCAGAAGAGGATGACATGAGTAGAATACATCTGTTGTGTATATAGCACTTTCACCTCTAATTTTTTAAGAACCTCGGGCTGGTAAAGTAAAGTATATGAGCCCCTGGGAGTCGCAACATTCCTGGTACAATACGAGGGCTCACCAAAAACCAAGGAAAAGTACATTTAGGATGGAAACCTATCCAAAATTAGCACCACAATCTTGTGGACAGTTTGAAACTTAGGACTAGGTTGGACTAGGTTGGACCCGTAGCTTATCAATTAGATTTACCCACTCGCATTAAAATTCATAATGTTTTCATGATTCTTTACTTAGGAAATATATACATGATAGTTCTCACATTATTTATTGGAAAATTATATAGCTAGAATTCAAAGGAGACTCCCTCGAAGAACATCTCTGTATTCTAGAGAGGAAAGAGATCTAGCTCTGAAATCGAGTAGTTTTTTCATATTAAAGTGCAATGGAAGCACTTTACTACCAAAGAGGCTACATGGGAGTGAGAAGATGAGATTCTTGAAAACTATCCAAAAATTTTCCAGAGAGAAGAAACTAGAAATTAAACATTGAGGAAAATATAGTTAAAAGGGTGGAAGATGTGATATCCCTATGTTTTTTGAAATAATTAATATTGTTATATTTTTCCAGAATTAAACTATGTTGGATTCAATGGTGATTCCATAACTTATGTAAATGAACAATATACATGTGGTTATGAAATCAATAATTGCAGTTATAAATTAATGGGAACGAAAAATTACTTGAAATGAGACACTTAACTAAAGAGATAATTTCTAATCTCAATCATAGATAAGAGTGAGATAAATATTCCATGATAAATAGATGTTTCTAAAATAAAAAATTTAATGTATGGGAGACAAAGATCCATTAAATATACTAGCTAGAGAAAACTTCCAGTACATTGAAGGATAAAGAACTCCTGAAGATAAAAAAAGGCTTTAATAACAAAAATACTTCCATAAAAGCAGGACAATGCTAATGGAAGAAAAGTTAATTAAGGAAGAAAAGGTATAAAACACCTAGGGAGGAGATGAAAGGGTTGCTGAGCTCTGAGGGATATTACTTGATATTAATCTTGGCTCGGGGGGAACTGGTGGTCAATTCATGGTTGGGTGGAAAGTGTACTCATTTAGTGATTCTTTTGATTCTCTTGTTAGAAATTCTATGAGATTTATTTTGTTGATGAATAGGTACCTACATATTGTGTATTGAAGGAATGGATTGAACTTAAAATGGTAATTAGGTTGGCAAGTAAACATATGCCTACTCTCTATTGAAGAACAAAGATACAATTTAGTGTAGAAAATATGTATTGTACTAGAAATTATTTATGTACAAATGGTGTAGACAATATATTTTCATGGCTAAAGAGTTTTTATCTGGGTAAATTCTTTGTAGTGATAGGAATTATATTTTTTGTGATTAATATATAGGTTGAAAGGATTTTAAATGTGATTTTTGTTAAATTTTATTAATACTTGTCACTGATATGAAGGTATGATCTCTTGTTAATAAATTGTTTATTCTTACTATTTTAATATTATTGGTGCTATAGTTGAGCTTTAACTATTTTATTCAGTTTATCGTATATAAGAAAATAATAATTACTGGTTAGAGTAAATAGATTTTGAGAGTTAAAGTAGTGCACTTATAACACTGAGGTCATATCCTAATTTCTAAAATGTCCAAAGTTAAACCTAGGCATAAGGGATAAGCATTTCGGGGAATTAACACCCTAGAGGTTGGTTGGGATTCAACCTCCACAGAGCAGGGGCGTACTACTTAACAGAGACCCACACGATCATGCACATTCATAAAAAACTACATAGAGCAGAATGAGAGGTTTACCCGTTGGTCCTACGTTTGAAGTAGATCCACGTGGAGTTCAAACTCCCTGCAACCGTCCTTCCTCCTTAACCTGAAATGCAAGAAGAAACCAGCACAAAGGACAAGTTGTACAGTATATTTCTACTCGATATGTTAGTGTGATTCATATAAAACATTAAATAAATCATAATGAATGCTTGTATAACAAATATTATTCATACATTAAAGCATACACTAACACGTTTATTTCGGGAACAGCATGATACTTCTGTATTATAAATAGTACGTACAAAAGTAATCGTGGAGAGATCACCTGATCCTTCCAAGGCCTTCGCAGACCGTCGTCCGGATCCGTCCAGCCCTTGCCTCGCTAAGACTCCTTTCAAACTGGTGCATACGAGATAACATATAAAGGGATGTGTATCTCAAGGAAACAAGGGTTTCCTGAAGTGAACTGGGAAAGTGCAGGAGGCACGGGGAATCAGACTTGGATAGGGAATACCAACAGAGTATAATATCAATAATTCTCTCTCTCCCTTAGGCCATACACATGAGGGCTTTTTATAGTCCCTCCAAATAGTTTCAGCAGTTGGAAACAGTTGGCCACGGGCTGGGGTGGTTGAACTACCTGAGTAACCATCAACCCAGCACGAAATTAGGGATTTTTTATATATTTTTTAATCATTTTAATGGCATACGCGGAAAAGTCTAGTTGTACTCGCGTATACACGCGGAAAAGTATGGGCATAGTCGCGTATGAGGGATTTTACACTGTTTTTAAGTGAATTTGTCCAAGTCTGTAGGAATGGGTGCCCAAAAGCCATAAAACAATCATGAATCATGTCAAGGTGAGAAATGATGCTATAACAGATGCCCCCTAATATATGAGGTCAGAAGGGGTACATGATGGCCGAAATGTATTATGCACATAGAAAAAACTTCGCAAGGACAAGAGAGGACTTCACCAGATTTCAGCCTGCCAAAAACCAATGAAAGAAATCAGAGAGTCAACACATGCTGAGGCGGGCATACCCATGCTTAGTCAAAAATACATCATATATATAGAAAGTACTGAATAGATCCAACATGTATACAAGTATAACTGAACTGAAAGTACATAGTGAATCATCTGAGCAGGGCCCGGAAATACAAGTCTGTATCAATGTCCAAGTATCACATATAGAAAACTGATCAAAGATAGTGCAACTGGATGTCTGATCAAGTAACTGAATCTCCAAGTACCGGATCATAAGAGGCGGATCAAACGGTACAATCACGCAACTCGGGGATCAACATATAAGATGCTGCTATGCTGAACTGCAACATATAAGGGTGGACGGCAACACTGGCAGAAACTGAGAGAACTGTCAACAGTGAACCGAGAAATGCTGATGCAACCCGAGGTCTTCACCGATCTCAACGGCACAATTCTACACACTGGGAATAAATGAGCTGAAGTCGACCATGTGAGAAATCGTTGGATTACCGGGCAATGATGTTTCCCGTTAACCAACGCGAGACAACCCACCGATAATGATAATGAGTGTCAAGGTGCCCAAGTACAATCTGACAAGTGTGAATGAATGAGTTGAAGTCGAACACTTGAAAGAATCTACCAATCAGGAGGCAATGATGAATCCCCATTGTCGATAGCGAAGAGTCTGCCACTGATGACTGCAAACCCTAAGGTACTGACAAAAAGACTCTAGACCTTATTCCCAGAGCAATGAGTCGGAGTCGATGGGAAAAGTTCTGCTGGAAGGAAGGCATTAAGGCATCCCACATCAGTCCAGCGCGAGTGTAACCCGCAGGCCAAGATTTGGAAGGAATCGGACGAAGGAGAGTGATGGAACCAAAACCGAAGTACGTTTCCGGCGTGCACAAGATGAAGCTAGCGCACGGAAGAAACCCTCTGAACCAACCAATAATGAAAGCTGACACAGAGGCGAGAAATCCACCGATAGGGTCAAATGGAAATCAAGGTACTGCACGAATCCCAAGTGTGATAATGTGTGCTGACGTCGAACACAGGGGAAACCACTCAGTCAAAGACCCATGATTATGATCAAATGCTGAGCACGAGGTCACCTATCAATGATGGAAATAGGCCCAAGGTGCGGCTCTAGGTTTGCTCTCAGAGCAATGTGTCGTAGTCGATAAGAGACAAACCCGCCGGCAAGAAGTCAATGGGGACCTTCTCAAACGAGCACGAGCAGAAGACCAAAACATCTGATGTGATAGAACATGATACTGACAAGACCGGGAAGGCCGACTGAATAATGAGTCAAGAGACACCGCAGAATGGCCGACTCAGGCTAGACTTTCCTTGAACAAAAGCACGACTCTGTGATGACCATGGCAGTAAAAAGTGACACTGTATAAGTCTGTCTTGCAGGAGGCAAAACAAACTCTCCATATGATTGGAAGAGATAACCAACCGGGGGAGAACTGACAAGTGAAACATAGTAAAGGCTGAACCTAGGTCAAAACTAGAACCATCCCAAATGAAGGAAATATATATAAGTATATGTGCTTTGTTCAAGGGCGACAAACTGACTCTGTATTGCCATCAAAATAACGAAGATACATCCCGTTCCCGCTCTTTTTGTTATATTTGATTTTTTTGTCTTTTTCATATAATAAGCCTGAAAAAGAATAAAAGAATGCTATGGTACAATGGACAGAACGAGTATCAAGAAATCAGATGCACTAGTTCCTGGGATTGGAACAATCCTATGCTCAATGCAAGGTGGCGAAAACTGGTCAGTGATACTCAGAGGAACGTTCCATCCATGGGTATAAAGGTGTCAAGTCGTGATAGCTAAGTGCATGCAATGGTTAACTTGTACGGAAAGTCAAGGTCAAAAGTTGGCTTAAACATCGAGTCCAAATGAAGCCGGCTAAAGGCCAGGATAAACAAGTAGCCAATATGCAATGCAGTAATACAACTTAACGACACCAGGGAGCCTCTAGGGTATAAGCCAGAAAAAATGATGAGTGATGAAGAAGAAGAATGAAGCTTCAACACAAAAGACATGGCGGGACTAAAGAGGACTCCCGAGCCTACATAAAAAGCAGCATGGGCAACAAGTGATAGCGAGGAACTAACTAGGAAGCCCATGTAAAGGAAGGCTCTACCATCAAGCATGATTTAAAAATCGGTGAGTGAAATGGGTGTAATGCTCATGACCTGATGGGATCGACCCTAAGGCAAGTGATCAGTATGGAGGCTAGAATGCAAGATGCAACGAAAAGTGATTCCCTAACCTATATGCCAGTGAAGATCATATACCTGCCGTGAAGAGTCTGAAATCATGGATCAAAAACCGGGAAAAGTCTCAAAATCGTCAAAATGTACCTGAAATATACCAAACTGGGCACTTCCAAGCAATCAAGTTATACAGCATAGAACAGATCAAAAAAATAAGCATAAAGAAACTTTTGCGAAAATTTTCAATTTTTTAACCATAAATACACAAATTACCTCTCAATTGGTTCATTATTGCATAGCTGATTTGGAAAAAGAGCTCTGGAGCTAAAAACTTGTTTCGTCAAATCAGGAACAACCGACCGTCGGAATTCAGCGAAACTTCAGGTAGGCTCCTTATTCATCCTGTTTAATCATTTTGTCCGTTTAAAAAATTAAAATTAAGTGAATTTTTGCCTAGAAACCCTTCTTAAAAAATGCGTATCTGCGCATACGCGGGTTCAATGAAGTGGAGCCGCGTATACACGCGACTGTGCACAGAACAAGTCGCGTATGCGCAGGTCCATAACTCAAAAAGAAGTTTCTAATGCAAATTTTAATGAAATTTTTCAGGATGACTATCTCTTGGAGGGAACGTGAGCACATCGCAATAGACCAAGAGGTCATGCAGGACCGCGCGGCACAAAATGTCCTCCGAAACTGTGGATTATTCAAATTTTTCAAAATGCCCAATATGAAAAGTAATGTGAGATTGCTTGAAATGCTGGTAAATTATTGGGAACCGGATCAGGATTGTTTCATCATTGATCAAATGCCACTACGCATAGAATTGGAAGATATATACTTCATCACTGGACTCTCCAGAAGGGGAGACCCAGTGGATCTGCACGGAAGGCCCCTGGGAGGGTTAACCGTGGAGGACTATGTCCAAATCTATTGCATAGAAAATTCCAAGAAAGTTGGCACACAGATTGCAATCAGAGATATTAGGGACTTGCACATGAAGATCCTCCTATTCACCATCGGCAGAGTGGCAGGATCTGCCTCACTGCATCAGGCGTCCAGGACGCACATGAGCATAGCTGTAGAGTTCTTAATTCATGTGTATGATTGGTGCACTGCCCTGCTACAGAACATGAAACAACAACTGACCTCCATTCGCCAAACAAAAACAAAACACTTTGGCTATGGAACAATTTTGACTACATTCTTCTTCGAGAGAGTTCCAGCTTTGAGACCCAGAGTGATCTCAACTATCAGCAGCCCTCGGGACCCAAGAATTGCCCGTTGGGCAGACATGATGAAGAGACTGGGGGGCAGCGAGGTACCCCGCACCACCTGGGATGATGAGTTCTTCTTATGGTGGAGAGAACAAATCATCGCAGTGGATGACTACCCCTATGCCGGGATGGATTTCCGAGGAGATCCAGATCTCGTACTTCCACCCGGTGCAGCATGGGGAGCAGTCGGTAAGTTTTTTCAAAAATTTTAACTTATATGATTTTTTTGGATTTTCAAATATGTATGAAAATGAAAAACAAACATGTTTTTGGATTGGATTCATAATGACTGACAAATGAAAAAATGATCATGTTTCAGATGTTGGACCAGTGCGTCCTGAGGGCCTAGCACGTCATAAACGCCGCAGAGGTGAGGTAGAGACAGCGGATTCTGACAGGACCTCGGCCAGATTCGAGCTTGGAGGAATCGACCCTTCGTCTGCGAGTACAACGTGGAACTTGTGACCGTCCGGAGAGGGAACGGGTTGTAGGAGTACCCGGGGCCCAGGTTGGGCCCCATTGCGTGGTGTGTGCTAACGATGTTATGGGACTTGCGGGCCGGGGTCTCGAGAATAAACAGTTACAATAAGATAGTGTATTTTGAGCCCGAACATGATGGGGCATAAGCCCAAGTTTTGTACGGCATTGATGGATCCAAAATTTTGTAAAGTTTTTTGACATACTGATGATATATATACGGCGATATTTTGATGTGATGTGATAAATGTATCAAATGTATGATGTTTTTGATGATTAGATTTTATTGTATTGAATGATTAATATGCCAATCTAAAGCTTGATTAGCCAATGAGTCGGCAAACCAATTGTCAGCTCGAGGAATATGAATGAATGTTAAAAATTGAAATGACCTTTGTAACAAACGTACCCTCAAGAACAATCGTAATAAAGATGGATCTCGTACCCGATAAGTGTTGTTCAACTGCGACACCACCAGCTGGGAGTCCAAGAAAACTACCAACGAATCAACACCCAAAGATATTGCTTCCGAGAGTAGATGAATGACTGCAGTGTATTCTGCTACGTTATTGGAAGCAGGACCAATGCAGACCCCTCTTGATACCAACAGCTGACCAGAAGGATAGTGAAGAACCCAAGCCGTGGAAGCTAAGTTCCGGGTGTGTCTACTAGCACCATCGGCGAAACCTAAATGACTCATGACATCAACACAACCTGCCAAAGCAGATCAAAAAACATCACCATCTCATCAAAAATCGAAAATCAAAACAGATATGTACAAGACAAAAAACTACTATATACAAAGCAAAATGCCAGGCCAAAGCCTAGGCATAGTACTTCTTCAAATAGAGCCCATTTCGGGGCTCCGGCAACTCGTTCCCTTCAAAGTCAACCAAGGTATACGCTCCTTTCTTAAAGACCTTTTTGACGATATAGGGGCCATACCACATCGATTTAAACTTTCCTGCCCCCAAGGCATCTTTTTCTTGGGCATAGACCAAAACAAGGTCACCTTCGGAAAAGACCCTAGGCTTAACCGCCTTATCGTACTGGACTTTGACTCAGTTTTTATGCGCTTCGTTCAACGTGGCGGCATCTCGACGCTGCTCATCAAGATGTTCCAGATGAAGAAGCCGCTCTGCCAGACTAGAAGTGTCAGGAAGAAGCTCAACAGCTAATTTAAGGGAAGGAATCTCGCATTCAATGGGAAATACGGATTCCACCCCGTGGACTAACTGAAACGGAGTAAAGCCAATTGCAGTTTTAACTAACATCCTGTATGCCCAGAGTGCATGATATAGCATAATGTGCTAGTTGGATCTATGTTTATCAATTGTCCGTTGAAGAATTGTCTTCAAGGATTTATTCACGGCTTCCACTTGCCCATTGGCCTGAGGATAATATGGAGATGAATGCTCCTGCCGGAAACCCAATTTAAGAGCCAACTCCGCCATCATACTATTCTGAAAGTGACTGCCATGGTCAGTGACAATCTCTCTAGGTATACCGAAACGAGCGATAACTTGGTTGAAGAAGAAAAGAGCTGCAGTCTCACCATCGTTCCCAAAAGTAGGCATAGCCTCGACCCACTTCGTAAAGTAGTCTACTGCTACGATAATGTGCTTGTGACCTTTTGCCGAAGGCGGGTTACAAGTAGTATAATCCATACCCCACTTTGTAAAGGGTCCGACAGTAACGACTGGAAAAAGCGGAGCTGGATGAGCGCGCATTTTTCGAGTATATACCTGACACGGATGACACTTCTTGGCCGATTCAATACAATCTTTGAAAATCGAGGGCCAAAAGTATCCAGCACACAAAATCTTTTGGGCTGTAGCAAGCCCAGATAAATGACCCCCACAAGCTCCACTGTGAGAATCATTGAGCACAGCCTCAGCTTCTTCGAAAGTTAAGCAGCGTCTTAGGATTGAATCAACCCCTCGATGGTACAAAGCATCACCAATAATCAGATAACTTTTGGCTAAGTGACGCAGCTTACGACGCTCATCTTTCGAAAAAGAAGAGGGAAACTTCGCAGTCTGGAGATACACGATGATATCCCCATACCAAGGATCTTGTGGAGAGATCAAAAACAAGTGTTCGTCCGGAAAGGACTCATCATAGATCATCTCCTCCCCACAAGGCAACTCGGAGATCAATTTCGCAAAGACTAATGACTTCTTGGATTTGGCAGACATGAACTCTAGATCAAATTCTTGTAATATCACAATCCATCTATTATATTTGCCCCCAATCACTCGCCTGCTGAGGACAAACTGAAATGGATTGGCAGCTGCCAAGACATAAGTTTTGCGAAGAATAATATAATGCCGGAGTCGCTGCACAGCATGAACTGCTGCTAAGGCTAATTTTTCTATCGGGGTGTATCGCAGTTCGGGTCCTACCAGTCCTCGACTAAGGTAGTAAATAACATGCTCAGCCAGAGCATCATCCTCCTGAACCAGAACCATACCAATGGTAGATTCTGCTGTAGCCAGATACAAAAGAAAATCTCTGCTATAATCGGGTGGACTCAGTAAAGGAGCAGAGGTCAATGCCTTTTCAAGGCATCGAATGAGCGTTGAGCATAGTCGTCCCAAAGAAAAGGGACTCCTTTCTTCAACAGTCTCATATATCCCTTTGTAATCTCAGCATAGTTAACGATAAACCTCCGAAGAAAGTTAGACTTCCCTTGGAGACTTTGAAGTTGACGGATTGAAGACGGGGGAGGCAACCGAAGTATTGCCTCAACCTTGAAGGGATCTACCCTCATCCCTTCCCTAGACACGATAAATCCCAACAGCCGACCAGATGTTACCGCGAAAACGCACTTGTTCGGATTCAAACGAATTTTGTAAAAACGACATCTTTCAAATATTTGCTGGAGGTGACCTGGATGATCCATCCTCTTTCGAGAATGAGCAGCGAGATCATCTAAGTATGCCTCAATAATTTTCTTGATGTCGTGGAAGGCGTAAGACATGGCCCGCTGAAAAGTAGCTCCAGCATTTTTAAGACCAAAAGGCATTTTCTTATATGCAAACGTACCCCAGGGACAAATAAATGCGGTCTTATGTTGATCTTCTGGACGGATATTAATTTGATTATAACCAGAAAAACCGTCCATGAAGGAGAAAATCTCGTTACCGGCACACTCGTCAATAATCTGATCAATGAAGGGTGTGGGGTAATTATCTTTCGGACACGCCTTATTCAGGTCTCTGAAATCGATGCACACTCGAATTGTTCCTTGCTTTTTATCAACAGGAACGGGGTTTGAAACCCATTCAATCAGAGGAACTGGGAAAATGAATCCCGCCTTAAGCAGCTTTTCAAATTCAGCTTTGATAGCTGCTGCCTTCCTAGGATTAACCGGACGAAGTTTTTGCCTGACCGGCTTAGCGTTTTCATACGTCTTGATCTCATGCTGGACGATAGATGGGTCTATGCCAGGCATTTCCTCATAAGACCAAGCAAAAACATCCCTATACTCTGTGAAGAGCTCGGTATAGATTTGAACCTCTTCATGGGAACATTCAGCTCCAATGAAAACGTTCTCGATAATGTTGGGATTCCTGGAGATGTTCACCGGGATAGTAGGAGAGATCACAGCCATGTTCCCTTCAGCATAAACCTGTGCTGGTGCTAAGGGGCTCAAGACTGGGTGAACAGGTCCAGGAGACTGAGGACTTGGAAAACTAGCTTCGACTTCGCTCAAGTCGGGTAGGAAGTAAGACCGATGATGCAGGTCATCCCACGGTCTCTCTATACCTGTCATTGCTTCCAGGATGGCCTCTTCAGATGGAAGAGTGGTATCTAGACAATCCTGGGCAGAAGAAGAAGTAAGCGTCCAAGTCGGAGCCACATCACCATCCAACTCTTCCGGTGAAAGAGGAGCTGGATCCGACTCTGCAGTGTCAACAACAGACTGATATGCAATCTCAGCTGCAGAAATCGGGAATGCCATTCCACCCACTTTCCCTTCCTCCAAAGTGGCAGTTGGGGAAGGTAAGGTCCAAGGGTCTGAAAAATAATGAGTTCGAAAGAACTCTCTTCGAAGGGGAGCCTTGGAGGATGAAATAGCATTAATAGACACCTTAGGAGGAGGAAGATCAAAAGAACCCATCAGGGAAGAATACATTCCAACTCCCAAATTCTCGACAGGCGCCTTGGTATTATCCAACTTAGGAACAGATGAGTCAGAAGGCGCATCCAGGTCTACAGGAGGACAGTCCAGTTGATCCACTGTGACTATCCTCCCTTCGTGGGGGAAACATACTATTCGAAATAGTGAGGATGCAATAGCATCCATATCATATATCCAGTTCCTCCCCAACAGAAGGTTGTAGTCCAAGGCTGCATCTACTACCTCAACCTCTATGTTAACGGTTTTGCCCCCAACACTGATGGGCAAAGCCGGGACAATACCATGGGGCCTATGAGAATGGCCATCGAATGCAGTAAGAATAGTGCTAGATGGAACAGCTTTGGGAGATCCTAGTGTCTTCCAGCATGCGAGAGACATCACGCAAGTAGAAGCACCCTCATCAACGACCGTGCGAAAGATATTAGTCTTCCGGTACGATGATTTAATATGGAAGGCCATATGATGAGAAAGTCTCTTCTTAAAATTCTTCATATCAAAGGTAATCAGAAGAGAATTTTTCGGATCAATAGCCCCAATGGCAGTGAGCAAAGCACTGCGCTGAGCCGGACAAGACTGGAGTACCTCTAAAGCTGACATAGCACAAGGACTCTGCGCCAGATCTTCCACAATCGAGTAGTTCTGGGCAGCCCTCATGTTTGGATTAATCGTTGACCTCTTAGAAGATGCTTTTGGCATCCGAGGCATAGACTCGACGGTTGGCTTCGTGATATGAAGCGGCTCAGTAGCATCAGGAACTTCCTTAGCTTTCGAAGATTCCTCTCCGCCATAATCACGGGATCTCGTAGCGACATCCACGTGAGCACTCATCATAAAGATATTCGATGGAATTTCCCCTTCCTGAAGACCTCCAGAGGAAGCCCCAGGATTTTGATTCGCGCCAGCAATTAATTGCTGCCCTTGGGAAAAAGGGTTTGTTAGCACAGCCTGGGAACTAGAAGAACCCTGCTGAGATAACAGGCGCTGAGCATCCTGAATTTTCGGGCAAAGATGCGTGAGATGGTCTCCAGCACAAAGCTCGCACGGAAACTTAACTTTCTTTTTCTCCTTTTGCCCTTCACCAACACGCTCGTTGGTCTTATTTGCATTGCCCTTCCCATTCTTGCCCTTCTTCTTGTTATTAAATACTTCTTCTTCCCCCGTAATTGATTCCTTTGGGTTCGAGAAGATTGGACGACGTTAATGGACAAAGCCCGGGAAGGTGAAGATACGACGAGCACGGCCCCGGCCCCGGAAGCAGTTGTAAGACAGGCGCTACGATTGAGAAAGCGATGCCGCTGCCTGCGACCGATCAAGCCAGAGTCGAGTCACCATGCGGACCAGGGTTTGGTTTCGATAATCGATTTGGAGCGAGGGAGCATTAGGCAAATACTTGTAAGCATGCCGGACCGAGAATATATCAACGGTGGCTTCTTCAGGCCCTAAGATTTCACTGCTCCTCGGAAAATATACCCACGACATGGATGCATCCTTTGAAATATACGGTGATCCGATTTCAAAAACCACTAGAAGGAACTCACTGGAATATGGGCTTTGATAAGCATGCCTTCTCCTCCATTCTTGAATAAGTCAAGTATGAGTTGCACCTCATCTGCTTAAAATTAGCCAGGAGTTCGGTCCCAGCCTCATATCTGACGGGCAACTGGAAATGGTTAAGAAAAGTGACAGCCAGTTCTCCAAATGTGGCGAAACTGCCCCCAGTGAGCTCTATATACCACTTAGCTGCATTCCCGGTTAAGGTGCGCTGAAATAATCTCAATCTAATCGAGTCGTCGATCAGAGAGTTGGAAGAGCACCATAAATGGAATGTGGTGACGTGGTCCGCCGGATCTTCACCATTCTTACCTTCAAACTTAGGAATGTCTGAAGGAAGTTTGGTTGGAACCGGAGGCCAACCCGGACTATATCGAATCGGGTCATTAGTTAACTTCGCCAAGTCTGGCAAGTTTAACGTTGCCAGAAATGGTAATCGCGGCGGAGCCTGAGAATTCCATCCTTGATGGGATGTATTTCCCACATTCTGAAAAGAATAGCCTGGATTTGATGAGGCACCAGGCTGCCAGAAAGGACCCGTAGAAAACGGAGAAGAACCTCCTCCCCACGCCGAGTTACCAAGACCCAGACTAGTTCCCCCCGCTGAAGTATTGACTGAAGATGTAAGCCCCTGGTAGGGGTTCCATGCATTAGACAAAGGAGAAAAAGACTGATAAGCACTCGATGCAGGGAAAGAAGCATTCCCTGGATGACTCGCGATGAACTGATTCCCTGCCCCCGACGTTGCAAACATAGGATTCCATCCCATAAAAGCGGTCGAACTTGGTCCCTGAGCCCAAGGGTTAAAACTCTGGGTCTGGGACGTAAAAGGAAACGACCCTAAAGAAGGATTGGGACTAGGAATATGCCCAGTCCCAAAGGGGAAACCCTGAAAAGAAGCTGATCCACTAGCCATGTTGAACATGGGCGTAGATCCAGCTGCACCGGCGGTAAAGGAAAAAGAGGGATTTCCAGCAATGGACATCCCTGAAACAAAGGGACCAGATTGAGAAGCATATGCTTGGGTGAACCCGGAGCCAAACATAGCAGTGCTAGAAGCACTCGAAGATAGAGCAAGAGTGCCCCCTGCCTCGACAGAAGCAGGGGTCTGAATGCCCGCAGCACTCACGGTAGAAGCCGCGTTCCCAGTCGTGGCCATCGAAAGATAAGAAAGATATGGAAGATCCGGCGGTCTCTCAGACTCCGGTCCGACGTATTGAATAACAAACGGATGATCAAGAGGAAGAGGAGATGGACCTGTAGCTGCAGGCTCAGGTATATCTTCTATCTGAAAATCTTCTTCCTGAGGAAACAATACTCTCGAGGTGAGCGGAACGCTCCTCTCGGAACCGACACCGGAATCAGCAACGAAACCTTCGGACCTTAGTGGAGGATCTCTCTCCACAGCGTCAGACTCTACATGGTGAAAACCACCTGCTAAATCGCTCCTACGCCTTCTCGAAGAAGGCTCTGCACTCTCGGGAGATAACCCCCGGATTCTCCTCGAACGTCGAGGCGCTTGATCAGCCACTTTTATAAATTTATTAAATTAGACTCAAAAAAGTGAAAAGCTAGGCAAGCTAGGAGCAAAGAGCACTCACTAAAATAAAAATCCCTGAGAAACAGCAAGCAAACAACCTCCAAGTATTTCCGCTCCGGGTGATGAGGACCGGACACCAAAATACAGGAAAGCGAAGTATAGGGCCTTCCAAAAGCAGTCTGGGATGATTAGGGCCCAGAACAACTAGCGAAGGTATCAGAAACAGTTACGCCGACCTCCTAACGAAAACCTTTGCCGGCTCAAGCACCCAAGCTTCGCAAGGGCACCCCCCAGAAGTACTGCTGAAAGTGATGCGACGTCTGCCTCAGGTACCACGGGTATTCCCCCCCGCAGTCACCTGTGTGGAACCTAGGAACGACAACTATGGACACCAATCCGTATCAGAAGCTGGGCGGAACGGTCTTGAGGTCAGATTCAGCTAATCGGAGGGGGGTATCCCTCTTCTTAACCTTCACTTCCCCTCGCGCTTGACTCTCGGATGAGAGCTTTCCCAGTCCACCTCACGGAGTTGGATTTCGCTCAATTAATAAACTTCTATGTTTGTTTGAGCGGCCTTGGAGAGTTAACTCTCCTCTCACCTATTCCAAGGCCCTACAACCTAGCTAGTTGGTGATTGACACTAAATAAAACTTGCTAGTTGATTTTAGATTTAATCGCTTATTTTAAGGGCTGTTGTATTAAGTCATAAGGATATGGAGTTGAAACCAATGATGTTCTAACGCAAAAGAAATTAATAAAAACCTGACTACATGCACATGCAGTTCTTAGTCTTTCGATGAAGAGAAATTTCTATGTAAGTTCTACGAGGCTAAAAAATGTATTTTTCTTTTCGAATTACAAACTCACACGCACAAAAATTAAGAAGCTAACTAAATGATTCAATGCACCTAATGCAAATGACCACTAGCATGTAAATTCTAAGATGCAAAAAGTCTCTTGAAACAAGGTGAAATTTCCCAAAAAGGCTCCTTCAGTTTTAACTCATCTTTTGATATCCAGAAAGCCAATTCTTGAAAACAAGAACTCTCAATATAAGACACCAAAATACTCAACAAGAAGAAGAAGAAATCAAAGACACCCTCTCCTCAAAATCAAGCTAAAAACTAGAAGCAAGAAACTTCACTAAAGTCCCAAAAGATGAAGCCAAACGAAAATGAAAAAGGCAACAACAAAAACAAAAACAAGAGACAATGTTTTTTGAGTTTTTGATATGCAAAAACAAAAAGCAAAACAAATTTTTTTGGGCTTTTCAGTTTTATAAAACAAGAGCTTCAAGAAAACCAAGAACAACTATCCCAATCCAAGCCAAAACGAGACCGAATTTCAAGCATAAACTTCAGCTATGCCCCCAAACCTTATAAGGCTAATAATAGCAAGATCAATGAGAGCAACGGAAGACCAAAAACTCAATCAAACAGCCAAGAGAAATAGTGGAAATTCGTTGCAACACAAAACTCCAAAGAAACAAGAAAAGATCTTCGAAAAATGCAACAAAACCCTAGCTTATGAAACTCAAGAAAACCAATCGAAAACAAAGGAAAGAACGCAATGCAAAGCACAACACAAAAACAGGAGCGAGTCAATGAGCAAAAGCTCTCTGTTCTGGTAAAGCAGAACAGCCAAGAACGCTCAGAAAGCGATCTTGGAACTCAATCCAGGAGTGCTAGCACCAACAAGAACACTTAGCCAAAAAGATCAGTTTTCGGACAAACGAAAGAGAACCAAGACTTAAAACCACTTCTGTCACACTCCGATGGTACGAAGACTGCGGAACACGAGCCTCCACGACGAGAAAAGACAACAACACCGAAATCTTAAAATTTCAAGCTCGGCCTAGGTATACGCGACCTTGCGGGTTATGCAACAAGCGATATTATCCTATTGGTCTTTGAGAAACCCGCGTATCGAAGGTTCCTTCTACACAAACTCGCGGGTATACGCGGCCAGCCTGGAAACAAAGCTAACGTATACAAAGAAAGATAATGAAAAATAAAAAGTACAAGCCTGAGAAAGAATATCAAGACTTAGATACACTTCCAAGAAAGCAAGTTTGGTGTAAAAAGACGAGCATTGGTATCCTACTGCATGGTGAAACAACCCAACGGGGAGAATCACAAAAATGTGATCCCCAGCGGAGTCGCCAGTTCTGTTTCGGGGAATTAACACCCTAGAGGTTGGTTGGGATTCAACCTCCACAGAGCAGGGGCGTACTACTTAACAGAGACCCACACGATCATGCACATTCATTAAAACTAAATAGAGCAGAATGAGAGGTTTACCCGTTGGTCCTACGTTTGAAGTAGATCCACGTGGAGTTCAAACTCCCTGCAACCGTCCTTCCTCCTTAACCTGAAATACAAGAAGAAACCAGCACAAAGGACAAGTTGTACAGCATATATCTACTCTATATGTTAGTGAGATTCATATAAAACATTAAATAAATCTTAATGAATGCTTGTATAACAAATATTCTCATACATAAAAGCATACACTAACACGTTTATTTCGGGAACAGCATGATACTTCTGTATTATAAATAGTACGTACAAAAGTAATCAAGTGGAGAGATCACCTGATCCTTCCAAGGCCTTCGCAGACCGTCGTCCGGATCCGTCCAGCCCTTGCCTCGCTAAGACTCCTTCCAAACTGGTGCATGCGAGATAACATATAAAGGGATGTGTATCTCAAGGAAACAAGGGTTTCCTGAAATGAACTGGGAAAGTGCAGGAGGCACGGGGAATCAGACTTGGATAGGGAACCAACAGAGTATAATAATAATAATTCTCTCTCCCCCTTAGGACATACATATGAGGTCTTTTTATAGTCCCTCCAAGTAGTTTCAGCAGTTGGAAACAGTTGGCCACGGGCTGGGGTGGTTGAACTACCTGAGTAACCATCAACCCAGCGCGAAATTAGGGATTTTTATATATTTTTTAATCATTAAAATGGCATGCAGAAAATTCCTAGGCATGCTACATGCCTTCGAGTATTATTTGAAAATGATCGCGTATGGAGGATTAGTGCTTCCATTTTTTAAGTAATTTGTCCAAGTATAAGCAGGAATAGGTGCCCATAAAGCCATAGAAGCAATCATGAATCATGTCAAGGTGAGAAATGATGCTATAACAACAACATAGGAGCATGATGGTTACCAAAGAAATGATTAAATATTTCTGGTGCAACTTGATGTGTCATTGTAAATATAGTTAGGAAAATTAGGTTGTGTTGGAAGATAAAAGATATTATATGAAATCAGGGTAATAATGAGTATGAATTCCTTCACTCTGATACAAAAAACTACGGATATATTCTTAAGCGAGACGAATATTATGGTAATATATCAGAAAATTAGATAATTAAATGAAATAATTTTTAGGAAAATAAAATTATAAAAAATTGAGTACTAGAGTAAGTTAACTACTGTATTCAAAGAACACCCATAAACATAACCTCTGTAGAAATACTTTGTTGGTTAATTGATATTTATATCTTAACAAATTGACGAGTGAACCTAGTTTCAACCATCGGTATTAGTATGAGCTAAGTTAATTCACTACGGGTTAATCAACTGAATTGATCATGGACTTGTAATATAAATACAATACACATATATACTATACAAAGCCATATAACTATCACAATATGCATCCATATACAAATAAATTGCTCTTCTAGTAAGCAAGAACACACAGTTATAGGATCTCCTATGAACCCATGTAAACAAGATAGCTCATAAAGAATATCAAAAAAATCCCATAGCAAAAAATTTAAATAAAAGGAAGGAAAAATATCAAACGAAAGGGAATAGACTACCCAACGAATAAAAATCAGCCATAATTACACAACCATTAAACAAAAAATAAAAGAACAAAACACAATTGAGTTATTCATATTTTCCACCAGATCAGACACTTGAAAAAATCAAGGGTTGGAAGGTGAAACTTGAGGAGAAGTACTAAAATCATCGACTTGAAAAACTCTATGTTAGGTCAGTTGAAGATGGGTGCAAAACCTCCATAGTCGGAGATAGGGTTTGAGGGTATCTTGTGTACCTGCAAAGTAGATGTCACAATCAACAAATGAGAATGATGTTGGAGAAAAAAAAAATAATATGCATTATTAAATAATTAGCGAGGGAATTCCCATTTATATTACCCGAGTATGAGTCAATGGAGCTTGTGTTCTTCACCATTTTGCTGAAAATGGAATATAAGTTAGCTCTGAGGTAGGAAAACCATATCCAAAAGAATATGTAATGAAAAACAACCATACATGCATACATGTAGTAGGAAGATCCATTAAATTACCTAAGAAAGTAAATTAAAACAAAGGATTGATGCCTTTGTGCAATGATTGGGTCTTATGGCTACATAGACACCTTGCAAGGCCGAGTAAAATTGTTATTAGGAAAGAATCGAACTTTGAAGAATTTTCCTTTGGCATATATAAAACCTTGGTGCTTATAAGAGTAAATATTTTTCTAATGGAAATTTAAAGCAGAATAGGCACAAAAATTCAATTTGTAACTCACTAGTACATACAAAAAGGGAAGAAGCGAATTTGTCACCTTATGTAGCCATGGTTCTTGGAGATGAACCAATGAACCCAACAAGACACATCGACCTGTTAACCTATGCAATAGAAATTGAGTATTGATGACCATAATTTAACACCTTTAGGAGGATATGGAAAACCAAGAAACCAAATTTCAAAGTGATAATAACCACTCTTAGAAAATTTAAATTTACAAAATGGTCAAGTGTAGAACCCTTACTGTGGAAAATGAAAAAAAATGAAATAGTGCATTGAACCATAATACCTCAACACCATAAATAGTGCACTATCGTTGTGTTGTAAAAATAGTGTTGGTATATTTGAGGCTATTACCAGTTTCCAATTACAGAAGAGAAAAAATAGAGTGACAACAACGATACGAAAACCAGGAAAAAATGCCGATTAGTTCACAGGAAATGTCTATACAAGCTTCAGGTTTGGGTGGAAAGATAAGAACCATTAGATGGGGACAACGAATCTACGCCCTTCACATAGTCATACGATACCTTGTCCTCATCATGTGTTATCATTCGCTCATTAGATGGGATAGCGTTGGCCACATGGATGCATTAGGGGTAATGTACTTGTCATATGGTGAGTTACCATACATAATTTATGTGATATGACCTAATGGTATAGGAATTAATAAATCACCATATTACTTGGGGAAATAAATAAGAAATGGGGGTCAGATATTTAGGTTTAAATATTATAAGATTCATCTAGGGAGATGATACTTCCATATAGTAACTATGCAAATGATCCAATTATCAGCATAGGGGAAATTAAAGATGCATGAAACATTAGGTAATAAGTGCATAGATATAATTCGTTAGGATCAAATATTTAGCAAATACAATAAGAAAATATAGGAATTATATGCCATGCAATAACATATACAAATGATTAGTAAGGAAGTTAAAAAAACAAAATAATGTGTGATATATGAAGAGAAAATGTGACATTTTAATTTATATTGTAAAATCGATGTTAATTTATAACTACTATCTATATGTTATATATTTTAATGTGATATGATTTTATTTATCTAAAATAAATGTTAGTAATTTTATTAATTAGAAACAAAATTACAATATAAAAAAAATGAAATTAAAAAATATTTACATCTAGCTTCTAACATGTAAGATGCAATGTCTACACATCTACTCAATATTGGGTTGTAGAGGGCCTCTTTGTGTAATGATTATAAAAGCTATGATTAAATATAGTTTTCATTTTCAACCTTAATTATTTAATGCATGATTGCTAGTATCGATGTCTATTGTGACAAACTCTAATATTTTTAAATTGATTCTCCTAATCTTATTATTGGGCTTATATATGTCAAAGTTTGATAAATATTTAATAGGTGTTTAACTAATGTGTAGGAATTGACCACTAAAACTTTATGTTGCACTCTTTCACATCATAAAGTTCATATGAACCTTGTATATCCCATTTTTTTTATATAAAAATACATTATTCTCACACACTATATATTCTTTCATTCAAACATAAGCTTAAACACACACAAAGGTCTTCCATACTAGTTTGACCACAATCTAGTTCTTTGTTTCACTTTAAATTCCATAGTATCCACATAAAAAAAGTATTCATTGTTATTCATGACTGATTTTGATTTCTTTTATTATGTTTACAAGCTTTTTATGTTCTTGCATAAAACTAAACTCACTCATGGATAGCAAGTAGTTGTCAACTAAGTCACCTAATTCATGTTAGTATTCAAGTTTGAGAATATATATGTGTGTGTGTGTTTGTGTGTATAATAAAATTATGTATTCTCCCTAAACATATGATAAAAATATCACTTGTAATCTAGATCATCTAATTTTAATAATAATTTGGTAGGATTTTAAAAACTTCAAAACATAATAAAGATAATAAGTTATTATAAAATTATGATTTTTTTTTTAAATATTATTCTTATTTAAAAAAAAATCATTATTTAAATATTTTAATAATAATAAAAGAATTAATTAATTTGATTTATATAATGTAAACCAGACATAATTTAAACTAAAAATATTTAAAAATTAAAATTTAATATTTAATATTTATATTTATACAAAAATTAATTCATATTGAAATTATTAAATTAAATTTTATCTATACGTTGCACCGATTTTAGTGTTATGGAACCAATCAAGGACTGATGGTGATGTCAGTAAAATAACATTTTGGAGGTCATTACAATCAGTGAGTATGGATTTGTTCAAAAGCTAACAGAGAGGTCTCAAATATCACTAAGCTTCACCGCTTTTTTTTTTCAAAAAAAAAAAAAATTGTGGGTCAAATTCTGTTGAGCGTCAACCGCTCTTCATAGTTTTTCTAGCATTAATATATGGATTTCATTAGAGATTGAGGTTTATTTAAAATTGAATTTACTAGCAATTGCACCATATGTTGCAAAGGAAACGCTGTAAAGCAATAACATAGAAAATAGTAGTATAGAGGAAAAAACATGTGATATGTTATGTGATTTAATTGAATATTGAACTTATAAATATGAATTAATTTATTTAAAATAAATTATAGGTTTGGAGAATTGTTTGGATAAAAAAATTGGTTTTTTATAACCTAGGCAAGCTCTTCCTTTCATAGTGATGTCTTATTATGCACTATGGGCCACATGGAAGACTATTCTCTAGTGAAACAACAATAATAACATCCATAATGGCCATCTCTTCTTTTATAATACAAAATAAAAAATCAAAACCCTGAATACTTTTGTTGTTGTGAAGCAGAAACATCAAAACTTCCCACTTCAAAAACCCAAAGCTTGCAGTCTATCTTCAAAGCCTTAAAGCCTTAATTTATACTGAATGAAGCCATTAGTGGGAAATGATTTATGGTGAATGAGATGCAACTAATATTTGACCAGAATATGAAGAAAAAATTTGTGAGCTTTCTAGTTAAAAAACAATAGTAGCATCCATAATGTCCATCTCTTCTTTTATCATACAAATTAAAATATCAAAACCCTAATTACTCTTACTATTGTGAAGCAGAAACATCAAAACATCCCACTTCAAAAACCCAAAGCTTTCAATCTGTCTTCAAAGCCTTAATTTATATTAGAGGAATAACCAATATCTTTTTATTTTCATTTTTATTATACACTAAAAGAACTACTAATATCCTTTTATCCTTTTTAGCATTTTGAGCATGCAATGCTATAAGAGTGTTATAAGTCCTTGCAAACAATGAATGATGAACAATTAGGTAGAAACCCTGCTTCCTGCATTTTTCTAATGAAGTAATTTGATTCATCTAGAAGTCTCGAACTTGCAAGTGTCTAAATGACAGAGGAATAACATCTCAAAATTAAATATAACAACAATGACAATCTTTAAAGAGCATGCTCATTTCAAATTCTTGAATAAGAACCATAAAAAGAATTAAATCTTCTGCAAAGAACATTTTCATCTTCCATAAGGTATATAAAGTTCATCTTCCATAAGGTATATAAAGTCTTTGTATTAAAAGAGTATTAACGATTGAAAAAGTTCTATTGCAGTGCCAAGCAAAAACACTGCAGTACTAGGCCTACTGTTGGCTTCAGCCCACCACATATACACAAATACGCATGATAATATAGTTGACACAACATAGTAAACACAGACAACCACACATAGAGCACAGTAGACACAGACAACTACACATACAAAAGCACCTTATATTCATACCCTAATAGGTATCACAAAAGACCAACATAACTTTCACTTCGACGAATCACCACCACAAGTACACACGATAATATAGTCGACACAACACAGTAAACACAGAAAACCACACATACAACACAGTAAACATAGACAACTACACATACAAAAGCACCTTCTATTCATACCCTAATAGGCATCACAAAAGACCAACATAACTTTCACTTCGACGAATCATCACCACAAAGACAGAGCACCAGATGTAGATTAGATTCCTTCTCAATGTTATAATCAGCCAGAGTACGTCCATCTTCCAGCTACTTATGAACAAAAATCAGCCTCTACTGGTCAGGAGGGATGCCCTCCTTATCCTGAATCTTAGCCTTCACATTATCAATGGTGTCTAGTTTTTTTTATTTAATAAATTTTACAGACTTAAAAAAAAAATCCTCATAAGATATAATAAATCCTTTGATAATGGTATCAATACCTCATATATATTTCTTAATTGCCTCATATATATTTCTTAATTTCATTCTGAAATACACTTCTCTTCAAAATAGATTTATGCTAACCAAAAATCTTATTATATTTTTTATTTATTTATTTTATTATTGTAATACATTTACTTCATATCTATTTAATATTAATTTGTTTATTTATATAATTTTAAATAATATATATTTATTTAATTAATATTAATCATTCATATATATTCAACCCTATATCTATATATTTTATATCATGTAATATTCATGATGCATTCCATTTAACCTATCAAATAAATAATTTATATGTTGTTAATTCATTTCTTAACCTAAGACATTGTTATATTTATAATGCATTCTATTTAATTTATTTAATTAATATTAATCATTCATATATATTAAACCCTCTATTTATATATGTTATATCATGTAATATTCATGATGCATTCCATTTAACCAATAAAATAAATAATTTATATGTTGTTAATTCATGTCTTAAGATAAGACATTGTTATCTTTATAATGCATTCTATTTAATTAATCGTGATTTATATCGGAGGATAATTTTCAATTTTTATTAAATTGGTGATTAATATTTTATTGGACTGAAATGTTTTACGTTATTATTATATTTAATTAATATTTTTTTATTAAAAATGGATTGTTTGCAAGTAAATGAAGCACTTAACGATGGGCTATCATGTGTGTTGCCAAGAGGATATTTGATAAGTGTCCATTTTTTACTAGTACATATCATTGAGTGATTGAAGGGCAAATTTTCAATACCCTGCAAGGTTTCTAGGTTCGAACACGTGGTGTGGATGCTGTATAATTCTAATCCAGAGGCAATATTCAGACGGATCCCAGCTTGGGGAAATTGGTCCACTTCTATCTTTGTCATTAATCCAAGTGAAAGCACCCTGAATTTATTTCTTTCATCGATTATCTATATTGTACAATTTGTTACATGTTATTGATAGGAATTTTATTGTTATTGTTCATTACTAGGGTTTTATGAGCGACGGTAATTTTATCACTAAAATAACATCTATTTATTAAAGTAATTTATCAATACATGTTGTTCAAATGAAATATTGGATACTATATTTTCGGTGGAAGATAATATAGGAATATCATTTTATTTATCATTTTAATTTACTTTGATGCATCCAAAATCTGTCTATATGTAATTGTAAACAACTAATGCGCATGGATTTTTTTTAAGAACTAGCGCTCTTAGATTCTTTCTATTATAAACCCTCTGATACTCGCGACTTGTAGTTGAGCAACCAATGATAATGATATACTCAGTGCCATTGGTATCGGATTTACTCAAGGATGAATAATTCTCTCACATGACACAATTGATGATAACCAAGGTGTAAGACCTATATATATAAATATTATTTTGTCACTATTTTTTTATATTGTTTGAAATGTGTTACTCTCTCAATGTGGAAGTCAAGTTGACTTATAATTCATTAAAATAAATAGGATGTAGGAAAAAAGAAAGGCTCAATTATAAAAATCAAGCATGGTTTTGTTAAGGTGCGGTTATCTTATATAAATATATAAATTTTTGAATATATATAATTAATTGATATTTATTGATGTTAGTTGAAGTTAGTCTGTTTAATTTTATTTAATTCAAAATATGTAAAGAAATTTTAATATAATTATCAACTAAATTTAGGTTTTTGATAGATAATTTTAACATTAAATTATAAAATATATTACAATATTAGAGAAAATCATATTGAAAATATTTTATATTAAGAAGCTATGATTCAATCTATGTTAAAATATGAAGTCTATCTACTTACCTTAACACAAATTTAGTTTAAATCAATTATGATAAGTGAGATATTAAATTAAAAAACTACATGTTTTTACTTTTATAAAACTCATTTAAATGTTTATAATCATATAATCATATGTTTTTTAGACATATTATTTACATAAAACTATAAATAATGTATATATGGAACATATAGTAAAATTTTCAGAAAATATTTATAATATTGAGTATTTTAGATATCTGAAAATATATGATAATAAGTATTTAAGATGTAAATTAAATTCAAAAATACATATAAATAATATAGATTATTAACGAAACAATAAATTAATAAATAAGAAAAAAAACACCTCAACAAATAAATATTTATTTTGTGATATATAGCAACTATTTTAGTTATAACGAACTTTTAAATTTTATTTATTTATTTACATATAACCATGATTTTAGTTATAACTAATTTTTAAATTTAAGAAAAATATTTTTTAAAGTTTTTAAAAAATAAACTTCCATTTTATTAACAATTATATATTAGCTCATCTTCAAAGAAAAATAAAACAACTTTAACCAAAAAAAATACAATTACTAAAACATTTTCATTCCATTAGTCTTTATCTATGAAAGTGCAGTATGATTCAGTGCTTACATTTCATCCATTACCACACAATTCCGGCATAATGCTATAGTTCGTTATAGTTCTCAGCACAGTTGAACTTTCCGGCATAATGCTATAGTTCCTCTTTTATTCTCAGCACAATTGAACTTTCTTGAAGACAAATATATAATAGGAATAATAGAGTCACCATGAAACCAAAGATCAAGAGACAACACACAGCGAAACTTGCATTTGAAGACATCTTAAAAATATTGCAACCATGACCAAAAATCAAGGCATCAGAAACAATAAATGAAACCTAACATAGTAAAAAATCTCCAAGTTCATAGCTTTACACGAAATCAAGAAAACTTTTTTATGCTAAATTACAAACCCGAACGACTCTCAAAAATTGAAAAATAAATGTACTTCTACAAAAACCATAAAATACCTAAATTATCAAAACTTTATAGAATTTATAGGATTACAATACTCTGGAATAAGATAGTGTAGATATTGGTTTTTCCAATAACAGTCATGGGTACGTCATGAGAAAAACAACATGAGAAAAACAACACGGTTACCCTAATAATGCTCAGCCATAATGTTTCAAATTTGTCAAAATTTAACGAGAAGCAACAAATATTCTTCCCAAACACACAACAATCCAATATTATAAAGAAATAAAGAAGGCTGAGTTGCCATACCTGTAAATAAAAGCTGTCGAAAATATTCACAATGAGATAGAAAACCCAAGCGCGTCTATGAAGATCACGGGAAGGGTGGGTTGTATTTATAGGAACCAAAGTTGTATTTATAGGATCCGTGAATGCAAATCGTAGGAACCAAGTTCATCTTTGTAGCCCCAAAACGTAGAACCACACACAGACGGAGCCGCACAAGTGGATTGGCATGCTGCAACCTTCTGCGTTGCCTGAATTGTATCTTGGCATCCTGGCTGATGATGCTGTAGTGCCAGGGTTTTGACATCTACTTCATCCAACTCCCTCGACATCCGCTTCATCCAGCTCCCTCGGGTCGAAATCGAAGGAGAGGCACATAACATGAAGGTAGAAACTCTGGTATCAAAGATTTTGGAGAAATCAAAGGATTCTTAGACATTTCTTTCAATTTCATGGCCACACTTCACTTGTTTAACGGTTTTCTTATTTTAACTAATTAATAACCATATTTAATCGTAAGGTCCATAGTGTTTCAATCGTCCAACATCCAAATCAACGTTACACAATAGTACATGTGGCATTTAAGGAAAGTTGTTTTCAAATAAGAACGCTTTACGGCATAAATATTTCTAAATTCATATTAGGTTCACAATTTTGGAATTTGGAGGGTAATATTAGCTGATCCTGGTGACTTTAGATGTCAAGGCCACCTAGTATTTATGGAGGTCTATGTAAAATGGCTTCACTTCTATTATTTTTTTTAACTTAAAAAAATCATATAATAGAGATTATCTCATATTTGGAATAACATTATGTCCACTTTTAATCCATTGGTCACTTACATGTCTATTTCCACTTTTGTGCTGCACATGTTAGGTGTTTTTATTAGGGTAGTACCTTTTAAGCTAGTGGTAGATCCCAATTAAGAGATTGGAGGTTCAAAATTTGTACACCCATTTTGGGCAATCAAATAAAAATTCCTTAAAAATTCACAATATTATCATACAATGTTGTGACACAATTTTTCATATAGTAAGCTTTATAAAACCATTCCTACCACAATTGGAGGTACCTTATTTTAGTAATAAGATAGTTATAACAAATATATATCATACATAATCCTTAATATCTATGGTCCATAATCTATTAAAGTTAGGTCTTATTATTTTAATTTTCGTTTCTATCCATAATCGATATAACCTTAGACTTATTATTTTAATCGGCTTTGTATTAAATTTAATGACCATATTAGTTTTTTTCTATAATATTTAAACTAAAAATTCCATATATACTATTTAAAACAAATATATTTTAATTACAACTAAATGATAAAATTGTAATATTATGAAATCTAATATGTTTAAGTACAATGTAATGCTATTCTACATTTCAATACCTTTATTCGTGTGTCCCTATCAACATATGCAACAACTCTTACCATTATCTTTTAATAGAAATATTATAATTTTAATATAAATATTATAATTTTATAATAATTCTTTTATATTCTAAAAATAGCCCTAAACAAACTCACATTATTGAGATGGAAAATTTTATGCTTTGTTCCGTGACTTCATAATAACTACATGCCTTATCCCATCACCATAATTGATGTTGATGACCATGTAAGTGGATAGAATGTAGTTATGAAAACAATATTAGAAAGTGGATTGTTATATTCCTTTTAACAATGAACAAAAAATCCAAGCAGCTAGAAATGATGTGATGCTATCCCTTCAAACGGCTAGAAATCAAACGGCTAGGGAGGACATGGCACGACCACTCACAAGTTAGCCGTTGATTAAAAAAGCTGGGAGGCAGAGTTATATAATAAGGATTTTGATTATGATGTTCACAAGTTAAATTACTTTTGATTCTCCTCTGCAAAGCTGGACACAGAAATAATGTTTTTTTTAAACGACTTGGTGAAGGAGACCGTGCGAATGGATCCTCCCCTACTTGGTGAAGGAAAGCCTGTAAATGATTCGTGTCACACTGTGACTACATCCTGGCGAAGGCCAACGTGGAGTTCTACAATGTGGGGATGGGGAGTTCTTAGGGAGAGGTTGGGGAGTTTCGACCCCAGCGCTTCCTGGACTAGGAGAAGGACGTTGACATTACGAGAATGAATAGAATTAAGATGATGCCCTTCGGTGCTGGGAGGAGGATCTAGCCATTGGCACTCACCACATCAATCTAATCATCTTATGGATGCGTGCAATATGGAGGAGTAGTATGCTTTCACTGTTGTCACAAAGAATCCACCAAAAGTCCCCATGTTCCATTACTCCTGTGGAATGTAGCACAGGGATTTGTGGAGGCAAAGTATCGATTGTATATACCTTTCCTAAGTGAGGCCGACATCGAGCTACTTCCACCGGTGCAAATCTATTTATGAGGTTCTCTCTGGCTCTCTGATTCGATTCGTTTTCTAGTAGGTGCCATTTTTCGATTTCTCGGAGGTGTGAAATATTCATTTATATTGCATATTTTTATGATCAATTTCTAAGAAATATGGTAGCAGACAAACATGATCTCTATTCTTGTTTCCATTAATGTATAGTTTGATGAGATTAATTTTCGGATTAATCATATTATTAAAAGATTTGATTGATAGGGTTTGCACCTTCTTTTAATCAGGATAAGGTTTGCGCCTTCTTTTAATTGCTTTATTTTAAGCCGATGTCTATCCAATTCAATACGCAGGGTCTCCCATGACAAGATAATATTAGAACAAACTAGATCATTGGAAGGAAATAAGGCCCTAAAAAAACCTAGTTCCCGCCAGACAAGAAAGGTAAGTTTCTACCTCTTCATTTTGTATTTCTTGAAGTAAACCCTTTTCTTCATTTTCAAGTGGTTTTATAATTTTTGGATTAATACGGTGTTAGTAATAGCACCTATTTTTTCTATTACAACTCTATTTTCGGTGTCTAAACCAAACCCAGTTTATTCATCTTAGTTTTATTATTCCATTTTCTTTATGGTTTCCTGGGCTTGCCATAGTTTCTTTTAATTCATTTCAGCCAGTTGTAATCTCTTTGTCTCAAATTTCTTGGTTATAATTTAGAAATTTCTTTGTTAGATCTATCAAATCAAATCTCTTATGGATGTATGGGATATGGATGTGTGTAATATGGAGGAGCAGTATGCTTTCACTGTTGTCACGAAGAATCCACCAGAAAGAATCTGGACGAATGGAGAGCGGCCCTCGAAGTCCCCATGTTCCATTACTCCTGTGGAATGCAGGCGGTGATGCTTGCATTGGGAATTTGCGGAGGCAAAGTATCGACGGTATATGCCTTTCATACGCGACATCGACATCGAGCTGCGCTGCTTCCACCGATGCAAATCAATTTATGAGGTTCTCTCTAGCTCTCTGATTTGATTATTTTTCTCTGTTTCGATTCGTTTTCTAGTAGGGTGCCATTTTTGGATTTCTTCCAAGTGCGAAATATTCATTTATATTGCATATTTTTATGATCAATTTCTAAGAATTCTGGTAGCACACAAACATGATCTCTACTCTTTTTTTTCCATTGATGTATAGTTTTATGAGATTAATTGTAGGATTAACCATATTATTAAAAGATTTGATTGATAGGGTTTGGGCCTTCTTTTAATTGCTTATTCTATGAGATTAGATGATTTAGATGAGATTATTGGATTTCTTAAAATGATTTTCAATTATGTTTTTATGATTTACAAATATGTTGTTCATTTATATCTTATAATTTATGTTAGATTTTATTTTCACATTGTTACTTTGGTTAAATTTAATGTATTTTAAATTGTATTTTCATACATTTAAATTATTTTAAAGATTTTTTCTTATATTTAAACTTTTATTAATAGCTTTTCATTAATTTATTTTTTGAATGATTTCTTCATTAATATTCTAATATAGAGTAAAGTACCATAAGCTTGAGTAGCCTAGCCTAAGCTACTAAATGATAGAATAAGTTAAGCTAGAGTAGGCTAGGTTAGGCTAGAATAGGCAAGAGTAGCTTAGGATAGGCTAGACTAGACTAGGATATCCTAGGTTAGAGTAGGTTAGGCTAGTGTATGCTAGGGTAGGCTATAGTAGGCTAGGTTAGACTAGGTTAGGTTAAGCTAGGATAGGGGAGGCTATGTAAAGATAGGATAGGCTAGGCGAGGCTAGGTTAGGCAACTATAAGGTAGGATAGACTAGGTTAGGCTAGGTTAGGTCAAGATAGGGTAGGTTAGGGTATCTTAGGATAGGCTAGGATAGGCTAGGCTAGGATAGGTTATACTATGTTAAGCTAGGCTAGGTAAGAGTACACTATGTTAGGCTAGGGTATGTTAGGCTAGGCTAGGTTAGCTTAGGTTAGGTTAGGTTAGGTTAGGCTAGGGTAGGCTATGTTAGCTTAGGTTAGGCTGGGTTAGGCTAGGCTATGTTAGGTTAGGTTAGGTTAGGTTAGGTTAGGATAGGCAAGAATAAGATAGGATAGAATAGGGTAGGGTAGGTTAGGGTAGGGTAGGATAGATTAGGCTAGTCTAGGCTGGGCCACGATAAGATAGGCTAGGTTAGGCTAGGTTAGGATAAGATAAGTTAGGCTAGGTTAGGTTAGGTTAGGCTGAAATGAGCTGAGCTGAGACCAGTTAGGTTGGGCTAGGCTAGACTAGGTTAGGTTGAAAGCTATGTTAGGTTAGGATGTGGCTAGGCTAAGATAGGTTAGGTTAGGTTGGGCAAGGTTGGGTGAGGCTAGGCTAGGTTAGGCTAGGTTAGATTAGGTTAAGCTAGGTTAGGTTAGGTTAGGCTAGGTTAGGCTAAGCTATGTTAGGCTAGGGTAGTATATGGGTAGGGTTGGGTAGGTTAGGGTAGGGTAGGGTAGGTTACAGTAGGTTATGTTAGGTTAGGCTAGGTTAGGCTAGGCAATGCTAGGCTAGGCTAGGCTAGGTGAGGTTAGGCTAAGCTAGGCTAGGCTAGGCTAGGCGAGGTTAGGCTAAGCTAGGCTAGGCTAGGCTAGCCTAGGCAAAGCTAGGTTAGCCAAGGTTATGCTAGGCTAGGCAAGGCTAGGCTAGGCTAGTCTAGGAGAGGCTAGGTTAGTCGAGGCTAGGCTAGGCTAGGTGAGGTTAGGCTAGGCTAGGCTAGGCTAGGTTAGTCTAGGTCAGGTTAGGATAGGTTAGGTTAGGTTAGGCTAGGTTAGGCTAGGCTAGGTTAAGCTAGGTTAGGCTGGGTTAGGCTACATTAGTTTAGGTAAGGCTAGGTTAGGTTAGGCTAGGTTAGGTTAGGCTAGGCTATGTTAGGGTAGGTTGCGGGCGAGGCTAGGCTAGGCTAGTGTAAGATAGGCGATGTTAGGAAAGGTTAGGCTAGGCGATGTTAGGAAAGGTTAGGCTAGGCGAGGCTAGGCTAGGCTAGTGTAAGATAGTGTAGGCTATATTAGGATAGGTTAGGTTAGGATATTTTAGGCTAGGTTAGGCTAGTTTATGCTAGGTTATGCTAAGCTAGGTTAAGCTAGGATAGATAGGCATGGCTAGGTTAGGGTAGGCTAGGCTAGGTTAGGCTTGGTTAGGTTAGGTTAGGCTAGGTTAGGGTAGGCTATGCATGGTTGGTCATGGTTAGGCTAGGTTAGGCTATATTATGATAGTCTTGGATAGGTTAGGCTAGGCTAGGCTAGGCTAGGAGATGCTAGGTTAGGTCAGGCTAGGCTAGGCTAGGGTAGGAGAAGTTAGGTTAGGTTAGGCTAGGCTAGGTTTGGCTAAGTTAGGCAAGGCTAGGTTAAGTTAGGCTAGTGTAGGTTAGGTTAGGCTAGGATAAGGAAGGCTAGGTTAGGCAGGCTTAGGCTAGGTTAGGTTAGGTTAGGTTAGGTTTTCATTAGGTTAGGTTAGGTTAGGTTAGGTTAGGTTTTCATTAGGTTAGGTTAGGTTAGGCTATCTTAGGCAAAGCTAGGTTAAGCAAGCTTAGGATATGTTTGGCAAGGCTAGGTTAGGCTTGGCCAGGCTAGGTTAGGCCAAGCTAGGCTAGAGTAGGCTAGGTTAGGTTATGTTAGCCATGGCTAGGTTAATCTAGGCTAGGCTATGATAGGTTAGGCTAGGTTAGGTTTTGCTAGGTTAGGGTAGGTTAGGCATGGCTAGGCATGGCTAGGTTAGGCTAGGATAGGCTAGGTTATGCTCGGCTTGGTTAGGGTAAGGTAGGGTAGGCTAGGCATGCCTTGGTTAGGCTAGGCAAGGGTAGGATATCGGTTAGGCTAGGTTGGGGTAGGTTAAGTTAGGATATTCTAGATTAGGATAGGTTATGTTATGGTAGGTTAGGCTAGGTTAGGTTAAAACAAGTTATGTTAAAATGGCTGACTTATATGAGGAATTTGCATGGAATTAAATACAGTAAATTATTATGGCTATAATTGCATATTCATGTGTTATATTTTCTAAGTTATATTTTGAGTTTGAGAGAATTCTAACTTAGGCTTTGGAAAGAGAATCTAAATAACTAGATTCTTAGAGTATCTAATATAAAAAGGAGTAGGGTTAACCCTCAATATTAAATGCATACATAGAAAGTACAAATTAAAACTAAAATAAATAAGGTAAAACTTCCACTTAAGAGTGAGTTGGAAAAAAATTAAGTGGAACTATTGAGAGTTCTTATAAATGAATATGGGCAATGATTTTAGATAAGGAAACATGGAATATATTTAATATTCTTGTATACCATTTATATTAAGGTTTTTTGCGAGTATGGTTAAATATTTTGATTAGGAGTGGAAAAAGTATACTAAATTTGTTATACTAACAAAATCCTTATCTTAGTAAATTATACTAGAGTAGATACTTTAACTTAGTTTTAATAGAATAAATAGTAGGTTAAAGTATGTATACATAATCATAATTAGCATATATATACATGAATTTGTATACAAACACTTAAATATTAAATTTCATGAAGAATCCCTATCAGAGGTAAAGGGACTAGTACAAAGGGGTAGAGACCATGAAGCAACCAGGGAAAGCTTTGTATTTAAACAGTATAAGAAATGTCATATTAAGATGTGTATTTGAAATTTTAGAAAATCATTTTCTTACTGCAATTACTTTAAATTACATAAGTAAATTATGTGGATTATAATGGAAAAAAAAAAACTAACAAATACTCACAATGAGAGAATATAACTTTAGGATAGGAAAAATACTCTTAGAAAAGCTAAGGCCTATCCAATACAAATTTAATATGACACATGCCTTTACCTTCTATTAAATATCGAACAATAGATTTATATTTTGTAGAAAATAAATTGAAAGAAAAGAACCCATGTTGGGTGTAGCCTTCCTATTTTTTTTAAAGATAAATTGTTGGTCAATTACATATAATGAATACAAGTATATATGAAAAATATAATAAGAATAACATTGAAAAATATATAAAACAGTGGTAGAGCATAATTACATACTAGCCATAGAAAGATAACAATAAACTATGCATTTACTATCCACACATTACAGAGGAAAACAAGTATACAATTAGGTTCTTAGAAAATAAAAATGTGGAAATGGTATATCAACCCAACAATTAAAAGAAACATATATACAATCACAAGGTCTATAAGGACTTGAAAAATTATAAGATCTCGACCATATATACCTAATACATAGGTTAACCAACGTATTGCCTAAAATCGTTTGAAGGAAGAATAATATTTTGTTCAAAATAAGATGCCCCATAATATAAAGGCATTTTTCCTTTCCCGGGAAATCATAGACCAATACGTCTCAAACATATAGATGAAAAGTACTTAATTAAGCATATACGAATGAACTGTAAGGAAGAGAAAGGAACTAACTTAGTCTTGATTGTCGAAAAGAGTCACGAGATAGCAAAAGTATAGTACAAATGCACTCGATTGAATCGATGATTGTATTTATCAGAAAAAATGATGATTTACTTTAATAGAGAATGAACCCAAAGTATATATTCTCAATATTGAATGTGGTGCATCCATTTCTATTACCTTGTAAAGTTCAACAACAAATAAATGTTAGCATAATATCTTAAAGAAAGAGGGTAAGTGAAGAAAGAGGGTAATTATTTTTTAGGAGTGAAGAACTCTATATCAAATTAATGAATGGTGCAACAAACTTATAAGTAATAATACTTTAAATAACCATTTTAAAAGAGAAAATAAAAATAATGGAAGAATTAGAGTTTAATAATTAAAAACCATGAAGAGAGTGTAACTATTTTCTGCCAAGAATATAAGAATTAGGTGATCTACATTGATAATTAAGAAAATATTTCAAGCCTCAAAAGGCATGGTCATTACTAGAATAAAAAAAAAAATCAATAAATAACATTTAGGGTTTCAAGGATAAAAACCCTAGGTAGAAATACGAAATCAACCTTGTAGTGACAATTGGTTGAATGCAAAGTTAAAGCCAGAATAGAAATTACCAAGGACACCATGGAGGAGTAAACAAGCAACTAGTAAGTCAAAGTGAGGTTGAATTCATAGAGAATTAAGGGAAACAAGTATTGATAGAGGAAATTCACCTTGAATCGCTGTATAAGAATAAAATAATTCGGTAGTGGATCACATTAAGGAAGACTTGAGATTGCTCTAATTAAAAACCCCTTCATTTCTACATTTTCTAATGGATAAAAATATACAAGTCAGAAAACCAAATATGAGAATGAGGTGAGTTGAAGTAACAAGAACAAGAACAATGGAATTCAAGTGAAGAATGTTAGCTCTATGACAAATAGATCCACAAGCATTCCCTTCTCATGTAAATATGTCAAATAATGGAGAAAGTGAGAATAATAGCTCTGGAATAGGTATAAAATAATAAATATAATATTCAAAATATTTATAAAATAATAAAATAATAAGCATTGTACTCAAAATTTTACAAATGACCCTATGAAATAATTAGGTATCTTCGTCTTTAAAACAAATTGAAGGGTTGCAAAATACTTGATTCAATTCTATTTTAGGTATCTTCGTCTTTGAAATTGGGTCAAATGGGAGAAGAAAATACCTAGAATTCCATTAGTACGTCCAAATAATTCCATTTTATTTATAAATTGTTTTTTAGGAGTCTCTTAATAACCATAACATCAAAGCATAAGTATTGGTGTTGGATGATTAGCTTTATAGTTTTTTTTTTTTAATGTTTTTTCAATTATGGTTTGAGGATTTTGATTTTATAAATTATATAATATTTATTTCTTTCCAAATAAAAATATTTAGAGTATTTATAGATTAATAAAATAATATTTAGAATATTTATAGATTAATAAAATTATAAACATTATGGTGGAAATTTTACAAAGGAATCTATGAAATAATTAGGTACTTTTTTCTGTCAAATCAATTGAGCACCTAATTGTATTGGAAATTGGATCAAATATGAAATAATTAGGTATCTTTTCTATAAAACAAATTGAATTGGAAATTGGATTTAATTAGAAAAGAAAATACTCAAATTGAAAAATTCCACTAGTATGTTCAAATAATTCCATTTTATTGATAAATATTCTATTCTTAAGTAGAAATAATTCATTTTTTTTTAAATAATTTTTTTTAGGAGCCTTATAATAACCATAAAGTCATTTCACAAGTATTGGTTGATTATCTTTATAATTTTCTGAGTTTTTTTTTTTTTTCAATTAAAAATATTAGTTGACTTAACGTGTGGTCCTCAAAATCAGTTCTAGATGAACTTTTCTAGTAAAAAAAAATATATTTTCTAATGATTTAGATGATATTATTTGATTTCTTAAAATAATTTTCAATTATGTTTTTATGATTTACAATTATGTTTTTCATTTAAAAATAATTTTTCATTTATATCTTATAACTTGTGTTAGTTTTTGTTTTTACATTATTATTTTCTTTAAATTCAATGTATTTTAAATTGTATTTTCATACATTCAAATTATTTTAAATAGTTTTTGTTATATTTACAATTTTATTAATAGCTTTTAATTTATTTTGTTATATCAAAAAATTAGATAATTAAATGAAATAATTTTTAGGAAAATAAAATTATAGAAATTCGAGTACTAGAATAAGTTAACTACTATATTCAAAGAACACCCATAAACATAACCTCTGTAGAAATACTTTGTTAGTAAATTGATATTGATATCTTAACAAATTGACCGGTGAACCTAGTTTCAACCATCGGTATTAGTATGAGCTAAGTTAATTCACTACGAGTTAATCAACTGAATTTATCATGGACTTGTAATATAAATACCATACACATATATACTATAAAAATCCATATAACTATCACAATATGCATCCATATACAAATAAATTTCCCTTCTAGTAAGCAAGAACACACAGTTATAGGATCTCTTATGAACCCATGAAAACAAGATAGCTCATAAAGAATATCAAAAAAAAGTCCATAGTGAAAAATTTAAATAGAAGGAAGAAAAAATATCAAAAGAAAGGGAATAAACTACCCAATGAATAAAAATAAGCCATAATTACACAACCATTAAACAAAAAATAAAATAACAAAACACAATTGGGTTATTCATATTTTCCACCACATCGGAAACTTGAAAAAATCAAGTGTTGGAAGGTGAAACTTGAGGAGAAGTACTAAAATAATCGACTTGAAAAAATCTATGTCAAGTCAGTTGAAGATGGGTCCAAAACCTCCATAGTCTGAGACAGGGTTTGAGGGTAGCGTGTGTACCTGCAAAGTAGATCTCACAATCAACAAACGAGAATGATGTTGGAGAAAAAAAAATAATATGCATTAGTAAATAATTAGCCAGGGAATTTCCATTTATATTACCCAAGTATATGTCAATGGAGCTTGCGTTCTTCACCATGTTGCTGAAAATGGAATATAAGTTAGCTATGAGGTAGGAAAACCATATCCAAAAGAATATGTAATGAAAAACAACCATACACGCATACATGCAGTAGGAAGAGCCATTAAATTACCTATGAAAGTAAAGTAAAACAAATGATTGATGCCTTTGTGTAGTGATTGGGTCTTATGGCTATAGAGACACCCTAAAAGGCCGAGTAAAATTGTTATCAGGAAAGAATTGAACTTTGCGGAATTTTCCTTTGGCATATATAAAACCCTAGTGCTTGTAAGATTAAATATTTTTCTAACGGAAATTTAAAGCGGAATAGTCATAAAAATTCAATTAGTAACTCACTAGTACATACGAAGAGGGAAGAAGTGAATTCGTCACCTTATGTAGCCATAGTTCTTGGAGATGAACCAATGAACCCAAAAAGACACATCGACCTGTTAACCTATACATTAGAAACTGAGTATTGATGACCATAATTTCACACCTTTAGGAGGATATGGAAAACCAAGGAACCGAATTTCAAAGTGATAATAACCACTCTTAGAAAATTTAAATTTACAAAACGACCAAGTGTGGAACCCTTACTATGGAAAATGAAAAAAACATGAAATAGTCTATTGAACCATAATACATGGGCTCCATAAATAGTGCACTATTGTTGAGCTGTAAAAATAGCATTGGTAGATTTGTGGCTATTACTAGTTTCCAATCACAGGAGAGAAAAAATAGAGTGATGACAGCGATACGAAGACCAGGATAAAATGTCGATTAGTTCACAGGAAATGTCTATACAAGCTTAAGGTTTGGGTGGAAAGATAAGAACCATTACATGGGGACAACGAATCTACACCCTTCACGTAGTCATACCATACCTTGTGCTCATCATGTGTTATCATTCACTCATTAGATGGGATAGCGTTGGCCACATGGACGCATTAGGGGTAATGTACTTGTCATGTGGTGAGTTACCATACATAATTTATGTGATATGACCTAATGGTATAGGAATTAATAAATGGCCATATTACTTGGGGAAATAAATAAGAAATGGGGGTTGGATAGTTAGGTTTAAGTGTTATAAGATTCATCTAGGGACATGATTCTTCCATATACTAATCCTGAAAATGATCCAATTATAATCATAGCGGAAATTAAACATGCATGAAACATTAGGTAATAAGTGCATAGATATACTTCGGATGCGGATGATGGCTCAGAGTGATGGGACTTCCGCCCCTTGGGGGATCCCGAGGGCGTTCGCTTGCTGCGGCCATATGGTCCCCTGCAGTGCCATTACTCACACATTAACTTCGCCAACCTGTTCTGCTCTAACACCGTTCACCGCACCTGTCATCTACCTCGCCTTGTTGGTTCATTTGGCTATGGATTTCATTCTGGAGAATTTGTCTGCTCATTGTGTTTTTTGTAGTCATCCTTCTCTCGTCTGTGGTAGTTTCCCCCCTGCTTGCACTGTTCCAAGTGAACGCACCCAAATAGATCGACGTTTCTCCATCCTGGGAGGCTTGGAAACTCTTCCAGGTTTCCACTTCACCCAGACCAGCTACTGTCATCTCAATTTCCGTTTTCCTTCTCACGCAGCTGATTTTCGGAGATCTTCGTTCCATCCCAACTACTCCTTCTGCCCCAAGCACTCCTGGCTTCATGTGGCTTCGATTCCTCGGCTCAGGCAGAGAATGCGTTGCAGGCACAGAACGAGCAGAGGGCGCTCTTCCCACCCTCGCCCTTCCATTAGCTCGCCCTCGGCATCTTCTGAGGAGGACGTAGATTGGAGTTTGCATTTGGATTTTGGGCATCGGAGAGGCATCTCCTACCCTCCTGGAAGCACTCACTTTGTTCCGCCTTCACAGCCTCCTCCGCCTGTCTCTCAGCCTGCCTCCCCTTCTTCTAATTTTCCCACCAACCCAGCCCTCTGCCAGTCTTCACAAAGGGAGGAATTCCGCTTCAATTGCTCCTCAAACATGCCTGTTCTCATTGATTTCATTACTGTTACTATTTGTGAAGAATCCCCTATCCCAGCTCCAGCTTCAATGCCCCGCGCTGCCCCTATTCCGCCTAACCCTTAGCCCTCACATGCAAATATTGACATTCCAGCCCCTGTTGAGCCAGTCAGCATTGGTCATTCCATTCTTGGAATGGAAAATTTGCAGGTGGACTTCTTCAGCAAGAGTGGCACACCAGAGAAGGACAACGATGATGGAGAAGCTGAGTTTGGTTGCAGGATCGTGGAAGAACTGGAGTCCCCTGCTCCTGAACGACGACTTTAATCCCCCTCAGCTTGCTTTGGTACAAATTTTCGACCTCATGGAAGAATTTTTTGGTTTTTTGAGTTTATATTCAACTGTAAAAGCTATAGGCTATTCCATTTTACTGTCTCTTGTTGTATCACAATACTTTTACTATTTTACCAGTTTCCCTTCTAAGGGCGGTGGAATTTATTTTAAAAGAATTGGTTTCCCACTCTGGGCAGTTCAGTTGCTAAGGTTAAGCTTGGACATCAAGCCCAGTTCACAGGCTCACACAACTGAAACTAGCGCAGTTCTGTACTATTATGTTTTATAAATAGATTTAGTTTTACCGAGAAAAAAAAAATAAGTGCATAGATATAATTCATCAAGATCAACTATTTACTAAATACAATAAGAAAATATAGGAATTATATGCCATGCAATAACATATACAAATGATTAGTAAGGAAATTAAAAAAACAAAATAATGTGTGATGTATGAAGAGCAGATGTGACATTTTAATTTATATGGTAAAATCGATGTTAATTTATAACTACTATCTATATGTTATATATTTTAATGGGATATGATTTTATTTTATCTAAAAGAAATGTTAGTAATTTTATTAATTAGAAACAAAATTATAATAAAAAAAAAACTGAAATTAAAAAATATTTACATCTAGCTTCTAGCATGTAAGATGCAATGTCTACACATCTACTCAATATTGGGTTGTAGAGGGCCTCTCTGTGTAATGATTATAAAAGCTATGATTAAATATAGTTTTCCTTTTCAAATTTAATTATTTAATGGATGATTACTAGTATCGATGTCTATGTGTGACAAACTCTAATATTTTTAAATTGATTCTCCTAATCTTATTATTGGGCTTATATAAGTCAAATTTTGATAAATATTTAATAGGTGTTTAACTAATGTGTAGAAATTGACCACTACAACATTATGTTCCACTCTCTTACATCATAAAGTTCATATGAACCTTGTATATCCCATTTTTTATATAAAAATGTATTAATCGCACACACTATATATATATATTCTTTCAGTCAAACATAAGCTTAAACACACACAAAGGTCTTCCATAATAGTTTGACCACAATCTAGTTCTTTGTTTCACTTTAAATTTCATAGTATCCACATAAAAAAAATATTCATTGTTATTCATGACTGATTTTGATTTCTTTTATTATGTTTAGAAGCTTGTTATGTTCTTGCATAAAACTAAACTCACTCATGGATAGCAAGTAGTTGTCAACTAAGTCACCTAATTCATGTTAGTATTCAAGTTTGAGAATATATGTGTGTGTGTGTGTGCGATAAAATTATGTATTCTCCCTAAACATATGAGAAAAATATCACTTGTAATCTTGATCATCTAATTTTAATAATAATTTTGTAGGATTTTAAAAACTTCAAAACATAATAAAAATAATAAGTTATTATAAAATTATGAATTTTTTAAATATTATTCTTATTTATAAAAAAAAGATTATTATTTAAATATTTTAATAATAATAAAAGAATTAATTAATTTGATTTATATAATGTAAACCATACTTAATTTAGACTAAAAATATTTAAAAATTAATATTTATGTTTATACAAAAATTAATTCATATTGAAATTATTAAATTAAATTGTATCTATACATTGTACCGATTTTAGTGTTATGGAACCAATCAAGGACTGATGGTGATGTCACTAAAATAACATTGTCCAGGTCATTACAATGAGTGAGTATGGAGTTGTTCGAAAGCTAACAAAGAGGTCTCAAATATCGCTAAGCTTCACCCTATTTTTAATATTAAAAAAAAATAATAATTGTGGGTCAAATTCTGTTGAACTTCAACTGCTCTTCATAGTTTTTCTAGCATTCATTTATGGATTTCATTATAGATTCACGTTTATGGAAAATTAAATTAAATATATCTGAATTCATATTAGGTTGACAATTTTGGAATTTGGAGGATAATATTAGCTAAACCTGGTGGCTTTTGATGTCAAGGCCACCTAGTATTTATGGAGGTCTATGTAAAACGGCTTCACTTCTATTATGTTTTTTTTAACTTAAAAAAAAAATCATATAATAGAGATTATCTTATATTTGGAATAACTTTATGTCCACTTTTAATCCATTGGTCACTAACATGTCTATTTCCACTTTTGTGCTGCATATGTTAGGTGTTTTTATTCGGGTAGTACCTTTTAAGCTAGTGGCAGATTCCAATTAAGAGAGTGGAGGTTCAAAATTTGTACACCCATTTTCGGCAATCAAATAAAAATTCCTTAAAAATTCACAATATTATCATACAATGTTGTGACACAATTTTTCATATAGTAAGCTTTATAAAACCATTCCTAACACAATTAGAGGTACTTTGTTTTAGTAATAAGATAGTTATAACAAATACATATCATACATAATCCTTAATATTTATGGTCCATAATCTATTAAACTTAGGTCTTATTATTTTAATTTTCTTTTCTATCCATAATCAATATAACCTTAGACTTATTATTTTAATCAGCTTTGTATTAAATTTAATGACCATATTAGTTTGTCTTTATAATATTTAAATTAAAAAGTTCATATATTATTTAAAACAAATATATTTTAATTAAAACTAAATGATAAAATTGTAATATTATTAAATCTATTATGTTTAAGTACAATGTAATGCTATTCTACATTTCAATAACTTTATTCTTGTGTCCCTATCAACATATGCAACAACTCTTACCATTATCTTTTAATAGAAATATTATAATTTTAATATAAATATTATAATTTTTTAATAATTCTTTTATATTCTAAAAATAACCCTAAGCAAGCTCACATTATTGAGATGGAAAATTTTATGGTTTGTTCCGTGACTTCATAATAACTACCTGCGTTATCCCATCACCATAATTGATGTTGATGACCATGTAAGTGGATAGAATGTATGTTGATGACCATGTAAGTGGATAGAATGTAGTTATGAAAACAATATTAGAAAGTGGATTGTTATATTCCTTTTAACAATGAACAAAAAATTCAAACAGGTAGAAATGATGTGCTGCTATCCCTTCAAACGGCTAGAAACCAAACGGCTAGGGAGGACGTGGCACAGCCACTCACAAATTAGGCGTTGATTAAAAAAGCTGCGAGGCAGAGTTATATATTGAGGATTTTGATTATGATGTTCACAAGTTAAATTACTTTTGATTCTCCTCTGCAAAGCTGGACACACAGAAATAACGTTTTTTTTAAACGACTTGGTGAAGGAGACCGTGCGAATGCATCCTCCCCTACTTGGTGAAGGAGAGCCTGCAAATGTTTCGTGTCACACTGTGACTACATCCCCGCGAAGGCCAACGTGGAGTTCTACAGTGTGGGGATGGGGAGTTTCGACCCCAGCGCTTCCTGGACTAATGAGAAGGACGTTGACATTACGAGAGTGAATAGAATTAAGATGATGCCCTTCGGTGCTGGAAGGAGGATCTGGCCATTGGCACTCACCACATCAATCTAATCATCTTATGGATGCATGCAATATGGAGTAGTATGCTTTGACTGTTGTCACAAATAATCCACCAGAAGTCCCCATGTTCCATTACTCCTGTGGAATGCAGCGCAGGGATTTGCAGAGGCAAAGTATCGATTGTATATACCTTTCCTAAGTGAGGCCGACATCGAGCTGCTTCCACTGGTGTAAATCTATTTATGAGGTTCTCTCTGGCTCTTTGATTCGATTCGTTTTCTAGTTGGTGCCTTTTTTTGGATTTCTGGGTGTTGTAAAATATTCATTTATATTGCATATTTTTATGATCAATTTCTAAGAAATATGGTAGCACACAAGCATGATCTCTATTCTTGTTTCCATTAATGTATAGTTCTATGAGATTAATTTTCGGATTAATCATATTATTAAAAGATTTGATTGATAGGGTTTGCACCTTCTTTTAATCAGGATAAGGTTTGCACCTGCTTTTAATTTCTTTCTTTTAAGCTGATGTCTGTCCAATTCACTATGCAGGGTCTTCCACGACAAGATAAGATTACAACAAATTGGATCATTGGATGTAAATAAGGCCCTAAAGAAACCTAGTTCTGGCTAGACAAGAAAGGTAAGTTTCTGCCTCTTCATTTTGTATTTCTTGAAGTAAACCCCTTTCAATGCCTCTTCATTTTGTATTTCTTGAAGTAAACCCCTTTCAATGAATTATATGTAGTCTTTTCTTCATTTTCAAGTGGTTTTATAATTTTACCCCTTTAAATGAATTATATGTAGTCTTTTCTTCATTTTCAAGTGGTTTTATAATTTTTGGATTAATACGGTGTTAGTAATAGCACCTATTTTTTTATTACAACTCTATTTTCGGTGTCTAAACCCAATCTATTCATCTCAGTTTTATTAGTAAAACCCAGTTTATTCATCTCAGTTCTATTATTCCATTTTCTTTATGGTTTCCTGGGCTCGCCATAGTTTCTTTTTAATTCATTTCAGCCAGTTGTAATCTCTTTGTCTCAAATTTCTTGGTTATAATTTAGATATTTCTTTGTTAGATCTATCAAATATCAAATCAAATCTCTTATGGATGTGTGGGATATGGATGTGTGTAATATGGAGCAGTATGCTTTCACTGTTGTCACGAAGAATCCACCAGAAAGAATCTGGACGAATGAAGCGCAGCGCACGAAGTCCCCATGTTCCATTACCCCTGTGGAATTCAGGCGGTGATGCTTGCATTGGGAATTTGCGGAGGCAAAGTATCGACTGTATATGCCTTTCGTACGCGACATCGAAATCGAGCTGCGCTGCTTCCACCAATGCAAATCTATTTATGAGGTTCTCTATGGCTCTTTGATTTGATTCTTTTTCTCTGTTTCGATTCGTTTTCTAGTAGGATGCAATTTTTGGATTTCTTCCAAGTGCGAAATATTCATTTATATTGCATATTTTTATGATAAATTTCTAAGAATTCTAGTAGCACACAAACATGATCTCTATTCTTTTTTTTCCATTGATGTATAGTTTTCTAATTTTTTTTTCCATTGATGTATAGATTTATGAGATTAATTGTAGGATTAACCATGTTATTAAAAGATTTGATTGATAGGGTTTGGGCCTTTTTTTAGTCAGGATAGAGTTTGGGCCTTATTTTAATTTCTTACTCTATGAGATTAAATGATTTAGATGAGATTACTGGATTTCTTAAAATGATTTTCAATTTATGTTAGATTTTATTTTCACATTATTACTTTGGTTAAATTCAATGTATTTTAAATTGTATTTTCATACATTTAAATTAATTTAAATAAGTTTTCTTATATTTAAACTTTTATTAATAGCTTTTAATTAATTTATTTTTTGAATGATTTCTTCATTAATATACTGATATAGAGTAAAGTACCATAAGCTTGAGTAGCCTAGCCTTAGCTACTAAAGGATAGACTAAGGTAAGTTAGAATATGCTAGGTTAGGCTAGAATAGGCAAGAGTAGCTTAGGGTAGGCTAGACTAGACTAGGATAGGTTAGGTTAGAGTAGGTTAGGCTAGTTTATGCTAGGGTAGGCTAGAGTAGGCTAGGTTAGACTAGGGTAGGTTAAGCTAGGCTAGGGGAGGCTAAGTTAAGCTAGGCTAGGCTAGGGGAGGCTAGGTTAGGCTACTATAGTGTAGGATAGACTAGGTTAGGCTAGGTTAGGTCAAGATAGGGTAGGTTAGGGTATCTTAGGCTAGGCTAGGATAGGCTAGGCTAGGATAGGTTAGACTATGTTAAGCTAGGCTAGGTAAGAGTACACTATGTTAGGCTAGGCTAGGTTAGCCTAGCTTAGGTTAGGTTAGGTTAGGTTAGGCTAGGCTAGGCTATGTTAGCTTAAGTTAGGCTCAGTTAGGCTAGGCTATGTTAGGTTAGGTTAGGATAGGAAAGGCTAGGATAGGATAGGCTAGAATAGGGTAGGTTAGGTTATGCTAAGTTAGGTTAGGTTAGGGTAGGATAGATTAGCATAGTCAAGGTTGGGCCACGATAAGATAGGCTAGGTTAGGATAAGATAGGTTAGGCTAGGTTAGGTTAGGGTGCTGTTGGTGGCCAAATAGGTTCTACAACCTTAGGTTAGGCTAGGCTTAGGTTAGGTTAAGCTAGGTTGTATTAGGATATGATAGTATAAGTGATAGATAGGAATAGGCTAGATAGGTTAGGCTAGGTAAGATAGGCTAAAGTTAGGTTAGAATGAGATTGATTAGGCTGAGATGAGTTTAGGCTGTATAAGCTAGGTCAGCAATAGGCTTGGCTGTGTTGGTTCAGCTAGGTAGGTCAGGCTAGATAAAGTAGATAGGTTAGTTTAGCTTAGCTTAGTTTAGGTTAGGACATTAGGTTGTATTGAATAGCTAGCTAGATTAGGCTAGGCTAAGCTAGGTTAGGTTAGGCTACGTAGGTTAGGATAGTATAGGTTAGGTTAGGGTTAGGCTGGGCTACGCTATGCTAGGATAGGGTAGGTTAGGCAAGGCTAGGGTATGGTAGTGTAGGCTAGGTTAGGATAGGGTAGGCTAGGCTAGGCTAGAATAGGGTAGGATAGATTAGGGTAGGTTAGGCTAAGATAGGGTAGGATAGGGTAGGGTAGGTAAGGGTAGGTTAGGCTAGGATAAGCTAGGGTAGGCTAGGTTAGGGTAGGTTAGGCTACGCTAGGTTAGGCTATGGTGGGTCAGGGTAGTGTAGGCTAGGCTAGCATAGGGTAGGCTAGGCTAGGATAGGTTAGGTTAGGCTAGGCTAGGCTAGTTTAAGGTAGAGAAGGGTAGGGTAGGCTAGGGGAGCTTAGGTTAGGTAAGGTTAGGGTAGGCTAGGCTAGGGTAGTCTAGGGTAGGCTACCCTAGGCTAGGCTAGAGTAGGCTAATCTAGGGTAGGGTAGGGTAGGGGAAGGTAGGTTAGGCTAGGCTAGGATAGGCTATCTTAGGCTAGGCTAGGATAGGATGGTCTAGGGTGGGCTAGGCTAGGGTGGCCTAGGCTAGGCTCGGTTAGGTTAGGCTAGGTTGGGCTACGCTAGGCTAGGCTCGGTTAGGTTAGGCTAGGATAGGTTAGGTTAGGTTGGGCAAGGTTGGGTGAGGCTAGGCTAGGTAAGGTTAGGTTAGGCTAGGCTAGGTTAGGCTAAGTTAGGTTAGGTTAAGCTAGGTTAGGTTAGGTTATGTTAGGTTAGGGTAGGCTAGGCTACGTCAGGGTAGGGTAGGGTAGGGTAGGTTACGGTGGGTTATGTTAGGTTAGGCTAGGTTGGGCTAGGAAATGCTAGGCTAGGCGAGGTTAGGATAAGTGAGACTAGGCTAGGCTAGGCTAGGTAAGGCTAGGCTAGGCTAGGCTAGGCTATGTTAGCCAAGGTTATGCTAGGCTAGGCAAGGCTAGGCTGCGCTAGGCTAGGCAAGGCTAGGTTAGGGCTGTTTAATGCTAGGCTTGGCCAGTGGGTTACTATGCTAGTCTAGGTTAGGTTAGGATAGGTTAGGTTAGGTTAGGCTAGGTTAGGCTAGGCTAGGTTAAGCTTGGTTAGGCAGGGTTAGGATAGGTTAGTTTAGGTAGGCCTAGTTTAGGTTAGTTTAGGTTAGGCTAGGCTATGTTAGGATAGGATAGGTTAGGCTAGGCTAGGCTAGGCCAGGCTAGACCAGGGTATGTTGGGGTTGGCTATGTTAGGCTATGCTATGGTTGGGTATGTTAGGCTATGCAAGGTTAGGATAAGGTAGGTTACATTAGTATAGGGTAGGCTATTTTAGGCCCGGTAAGCTAGGCTAGGCTAGGTGTAATATCCCAAAATGGGAACTATGAGCAAGGGATGCCTGAAAAATGCATTTTTCAGGAATGAATCCTAGAGGATTTGAAACCAAGACTTGGATCCCTTAGATCAATGTATCTATGACCGAAATCCAGAAGGAGGCTCCAAACAAATCACTCTAGGTGGGTTCAACAGATCTCCCACACCTAATTGTCTTGAAAAAGTGCCCAATGAAGGGACTGCAACTATGTATGAACAAGGGATAGAGTAACAACGTTATTTTTATGAGCGTGAATACATGAAGATGTAGGTAGCCAAAAAATTTATAATATAGCAGCAAGAGAGTACAATTCCTTGACGAAAGAGTCTGATCCGGATTTATGCAGGAACGCAATAGAATACAGAAATAACCATAAACGTAGAGATGCAGCGGAAATAATGCGTCATTTCATTAATATCAAATAACAGAAATATGCTTACAGACATAATGGAAATAAAATAGCTAGGGTGCTGGTAGCTATCTCTGAGAAAAGATGTGGTGGCTACAACCCTCTCAAATGTGTTACAATGAGGCTCGAGGGCCTATTTATTGTTGAGAAACAATGTAGAATTCAAAACCTCCGAAAACCTAACTGTATGAGATGAGGCGCCAAAACTGTGGTCGCTCATTTGGGTAAATTGGTGGTTCAACTTCCCGGGGACGTAACTTTGGCATCCGATCTCTGTTTGACGCGCTCAATAGCTCGTTAGAAAGACCTATCCGAGGACGGCAACTTTCAAGACGAATTGGATGATCCAATTCGTTGGTAAAATGATACCCAAAAAACGTCGTTTAGGGCCTCAACACGGCTCCAGAAGTTCGGAACCCGTAAAACTGCTAAAAATCATAAGTTATGCCGAAACTGAAAAACTGAAAGAACTAGAGATGGGGTTTCAAACGGAATAGGTGGGTGGCCACCAGTATCCACCTGGATTATTAAGCCCCCAAAATGGCTCCGAGAGTGGAGGACCTAAAAACCTGCTAAAAATAGTAAGTTGTGCTGAATGTGAAAAGCTGCAAGAATTGATGGTGCTGGTCCAAATGGAATAGGTGGGTTGCCACCGATATCCACCTGGATCATTCCTCCCTCCTTAGGAAGCAATGGTCCCCATTGCGTTGAGATCCTTTATGAGATGAGGAAAATTCTGTTTAACTGAGTATGCTGGATGCATTTAGTAAATTTGGTTTCTTTATCAGCCTCAGATAGTACATGTTTGGATTCTGTATGTGTAGTTGCAGGATGTATGGCAACATGAGGCGGTGGTGCGTTGGGAGTTAGATCAATGGAGTGCTTGTCCTGACAGTGTAGAGGAACCTCTATGAGCGAGGAGAAATTGTCATCGTATTTGTCCATCTGCTGCAGCCGTGCAAGGGAGCCCTGTTTGAAGGTTGTGGCCACAATATTCTTCTTTCCCTGTGAGTGAGTCGTAAGGAAAATCAATTTCCTGGTTTGGGAAATGATCTTACTGCATTTTTTTGCAGTAGTCAAAGAGATGACAGGAGGCGGTACTACCTCCGGTATCCTATACAAGTTATTTCCCAAAGTAATAATAAAAGCACGAGGCCTAGACTCATACACAGCATGTCGCCTCCATAAGTATGGTTGGCCCAGTAGTACATCAGCTACATCAAGAGGAGCAACATCACACAATACCTCATCCGTGAATGGCTTGATACTATACGGAAGGCAGCACTGCTGGCGAATTCGGAGATCTCTCCCTGGGTGGAGCCACCCGATGGTATACGGCTGCCGGTGGGCTATGGTCGGTAGGCCAAGTCGCTTCATGACCTCTGCTGAGATGAGGTTCTTTTGGCTTCCGCTATCGACGAGAAATTACAGCGGAGAAGCATTTACCCACATCTGCGAATGGAAGAGGCGCTCCCCCTCCTCTGGATCCTCTGCACCCTCCTTCTGGATCTTGGTGGTGGCAACAATGGCACTGGGATCCGCATTAATGATCTGCTTCCATTTGTCATTGCCTTTGTCTAGTTCTTCTCTAACCTGTGATTTGTAGCTCGATTCGATTCGGTGCTCAGTTCATCAAAGACGTTTGGCCCTACACTGCTTACAGTTGTGAGTGGGTCACAGGAAATTCACACCACTTCCCCTGTCAACTAAGTCACCTAATTCATGTTAGTATTCAAGTTTTATAATATATATACGTGTGTGTGTTTGTGTGTATAATAAAATTATATTCTCCCTAAACATATGATAAAAAATATCACTTGGTAATCTAGATCATCTAATTTTTAATAATAATCCAGAGACAGAAAAGCTTCAAAAACATAATAAAGATAATGAGTTATTATAGTAACTATGATTTTTTTTTTAAATATTATTTTATTAAAAAAGAAAATCATTATTTTAAAATATTTTTAATAATAATAAAAATAATGATCAATTTGATTTATATAATGTAAACTACACATAATTTAAAACTGAAAACATTAAAATTAAATTTAATATTTAATATTTATATTTACACAAAAATTAATTCATATTGAAATTATTAAATTAGATTTTATCTATACGTTGCACCGATTTTAGTGTTATGGAACCAATCAAGGACTGATGGTGATGTCAGTAAAATAACATTGTGGAGGTCATTACAATCAGTGAGTATGGATTTGTTCAAAAGCTAACAGAGAGGTCTCAAATATCACTAAGCTTCACCGCTTTTTTTTTTCAAAAAAAAAAAAAATTGTGGGTCAAATTCTGTTGAGCGTCAACCGCTCTTCATAGTTTTTCTAGCATTAATATATGGATTTCATTAGAGATTGAGGTTTATTTAAAATTGAATTTACTAGCAATTGCACCATATGTTGCAAAGGAAACACTGTAAAGTAGTAACATAGAAAATAGTAGTATAGAGGAAAAAATATGTGATATGTTATGTGATTTAATTGAATATTGAACTTATAAATATGAATTAATTTATTTAAATTAAATTATAGGTTTGGATAATTGTTTGGATAAAAAAATTGGTTTCTTATAACCTAGGCAGGCTCTTCCTTTCATAGTGATGTCTTATTATGCACTATGGGCCACATGGCAGACTATTCTATGGTGAAACAACAATAATAGCATCCATAATGGCCATCTCTTCTTTAATAATACAAAATAAAAGATCAAAACCCTGAATACTTTTGTTGTTGTGAAGTAGAAACATCAAAACTTCCCACTTCAAAAACCCAAAGCTTGCAGTCTATCTTCAAAGCCTTAAAGCCTTAATTTATACTAAATGAAGCCATTAGTGGGAAATGATTTATGGTGAATGAGATGCAACTAATATCTTACCAGAATATGAAGAAAAAATTTGTGAGCTTTCTAGTTAAAAAACAATAGTAGCATCCATAATGTCCATCTCTTCTTTTATCATACAAATTACAATATCAAAACCCTAATTACTCTTACTATTGTGAAGCAGAAACATCAAAACGTCCCACTTCAAAAACCCAAAGCTTTCAATTTGTCTTCAAAGCCTTAATTTATATTAGAGGGAATAACTAATATCTTTTTATTTGAATTTTTATTATACACTAAAAGAACTACTAATATCCTTTTATCCTTTTTAGCATTTTGAGCATGCAATGCTATAAGAGTGTTATAAGTCCTTGCAAACAATGAATGATGAACAATTAGGTAGAAACCCCGCTTCCTGCATTTTTCTAATGAAGTAATTTGATTCATCTAGAAGTCCCGAACTTGCGAGTGTCTAAATGACAGAGGAATAACATCTCAAAATTAAATATAACAACAATGACAATCTTTAAAGAGCACGCTCATTTCAAATTCTTGAATAAGAACCATAAAAAGAATTAAATATTCTAAAAAGAACATTTTCATCTTCCATAAGGTATATAAAGTTCATCTTCCATAAGGTATGTAAATTCTTTGTATTAAAAGAGTATTAACGATTGAAAAAGCTCTATTGCAGTGCCGAGAAAAAACACTGCAGTACTAGGCCTAGTGTTGGCTTCAGGCCACCACATATACACAAATACGCACGATAATATAGTTGACACAACATAGTAAACACAGACAACCACACATAGAGCATAGTAGACACAGACAACTACACATACAAAAGCACCTTCTATTCATACCCTAATAGGTATCACAAAATACCAACATAACTTTCACTTCGACGAATCACCACCACAAATACACACAATAATATAGTCGACACAACACAGTAAACACAGACAACCACACATACAACACAGTAAACATAGACAAATACACATACAAAAGCACCTTCTATTCATACCCTAATAGGCATAACAAAAGACCAACATAACTTTTACTTCGACGAATCATCACCACAAAGACGGAGCACCAGATGCAGATTAGATTCCTTCTCAATGTTATAATCAGCCAGAGTATGTCCATCTTCTAGCTACTTATGAACAAAAATCAGCCTCTGCTGGTCAGGAGGGATGCCCTCCTTATCCCGAATCTTAGCCTTCACATTATCAATGGTGTCTAGTTTTTTTTATTTAATAAATTTTACACACTTAAAAAAACAATCCTCATAAGATATAATAAATCCTTTGATAATCGTATCAATACCTCATATATATTTCTTAATTTCATTGTGAAATTCATTTCTCTTCAAAATAGATTTATGCTAACCAAAAATCTTATTATATATTTTTTATTTATTTTATTATTGTAATACATTTACTTCATATCTATTTAATATTAATTTGTTTATTTATATAATTTTAAATAATATATATTTATTTAATTAATATTAATCATTCATATATATTCAACCCTATATTTATATATGTTATATCATGTAATATTCATGATGCATTCCATTTAACCTATAAAATAAATAATTTATATGTTGTTAATTCATTTCTTAACCTAAGACATTGTTATATTTATAATGCATTCTATTTAATTTATTTAATTAATATTAATCATTCATATATATTCAAACCTCTATTTATATATGTTATATCATGTAATATTCATGATGCATTCCATTTAACCAATAAAATAAATAATTTATATGTTGTTAATTCATGTCTTAAGATAAGACATTGTTATCTTTATAATGCATTCTATTTAATTAATCGTGATTTATATCGGAGGATAATTTTTAATTTTTATTAAATTGGTGATTAATATTTTATTGGACTGAAATGTTTTACGTTATTATTATATTTAATTAATATTTTTTTATTAAAAAGGGATTGTTTGCAAGTAAATGAAGCACTTAACGATGGGCTATCATGTGTGTTGCCAGGAGGATATTTGATAAGTGTCCATTTTTTACTAGTACATATCATTGAGTGATTGAAGGGCAGATTTTCAGTCCCTTGCAAGGTTGCCAGATTCGAGCATGTGGTGTGGATGCTGCATAATTCTAATACAAAGGCAATATTCAGACGGATCCCAGCTTGGGGAAATTGGTCCACTTCTATCCTTGTCATTAATCCAAGTGAAAGCACCCTGAATTTATTTCTTTCATGGATTATCTACATTGTACAATCTCTTACATGTTATTGATATGAATTTTATTGTTATTGTTCATTACTAGGGTTTTATGAGCGACGGTAATTTTATCACTAAAATAACATTTGTTTATTAAAGTAATTTATCAATACATGTTGTTCAAATGAAAAATTGGATACTATATTTTCGGTGGAAGATAATATGGGAATATTATTTTATTTATCATTTTAATTTACTTTGATGCATCCAAAATCTGCCTATATGTAATTGTAAACAACTAATGTGGATGGATTTTTTTTAAGAACTAGCGCCCTTAGATTTTTTCTATTATAAACCCTCTAATACTCGCGACTTGTATTTGAGCAAGCAATGATAATGGTATACTCAGTGCCATTGGTATCGGATTTACTCAAGGATGAATAATTCTTTCACATGACACAACTGATGATAACCAAGGTGTAAGACCTATATATATAAATATTCTTTTGTCACTATTTTTTTATATTGTTTGAAATGTGTTACTCTCTCAATGCGGAAGTCAAGTTGACTTATTATTCATTAAAATAAATAGGATGTAGGAAAAAAGAAAGGCTCAATTATAAAAATCAAGCATGGTTTTGTTAAGGTGCAGTTATCTTATATAAATATATAAATTTTTGAATATATATAATTAATTGATATTTATTGATGTTAGTTGAAGAGTATATAAATTTTTGAATATATATAATTAATTGATATTTATTGATGTTAGTTGAAGTTGGTCTGCTTAATTTTATTTAATTCAAAATATGTAAAGAAATTTTAATATAATTATCAACTAAATTTAGGTTTTTGGTAGATAATTTTAACATTAAATTATAAAATATATTACAATATTACAGAAAACTATATTGAAAATATTTTATATTAAGAAGCTATGATTCAATCTATGTTAAAATATGAAGTCTATCTACTTACCTTAACACAAATTTAGTTTAAATCAATTATGATAAGTGAGATATTAAATTAAAAAACTTCATGTTTTTACTTTTAAAAAACTCATTTAAATGTTTATAATCATATAATCATATGTTTTTTAGACATATTATTTACAGAAAACTGTAAATAATGTATATATGGAACATATAGTAAAATTTTCAAAAAATATTTATAATATTGAGTATTTTAGATATCTGAAAATATATGAAAATAAGTATTTAAGATGTAAATTAAATTCAAAAATACATATAAATAATATAGATTATTAATGAAACAATAAATTAAAAAATAAGAAAAAAAAACACCTCAACAAATAAATATTTATTTTGTGATATATAGCGACTATTTTAGTTATAACGAACTTTTAAATTTTATTTATTTATTTACATATAACCATTCTATTCCAGTTTACTGTCTCTTGTTGTATCACAGTACTTTTACTATTTTACTGGTTTCCCTTCTAAGGGCGGTGGAATTTATTTTAAAAGAACTGGGTTGCCACTCTGGGAAGTTCAGTTGCTAAGGTTAAGCTTGGACATCAAGCCCAGTTCTCAGGCTCACATAATCCAAACTAGCTCAGTTTTGTACTATTATGTTTTATAAATAGATTTAGTTTTAGTGAGAAAAAAAAAATAAGTGCATAGATATAATTCATCAAGATCAACTATTTACCAAATACAATAAGAAAATATAGGAATTATATGCCATGCAATAACATATACAAATGATTAGTAAGGAAGTTACAAAAAAAAATAATGTGTGATATATGAAGAGAAGATGTGACATTTTAATTTATATGGTAAAATCGATGTTAATTTATAACTACTATCTATATGTTATATATTTTAATGGGATACAATTTTATTTTATCTAAAAGAAATGTTAGTAATTTTATTAATTAGAAACAAAATTACAATAAAAAAAAAACTGAAATTAAAAAATATTTACATCTAGCTTCTAGCATGTAAGATGCAATGTCTACACATCTACTCAATATTGGGTTATATAGGGCCTCTCTGTGTAATGATTATAAAAGCTATGATTAAATATAGTTTTCGTTTTCAACTTTAATTATTTAATGGATTATTACTAGTATCCATGTCTATGTGTGAAAAACTCTAATATTTTTAAATTGATTCTCCTAATCTTATTATTCGGCTTATATAAGTCAAATTTTGATAAATATTTAATAGGTGTTTAACTAATGTGTAAGAATTGACCACAACTTTATGTTCGACTCTTTCACATCATAAAGTTCATATGAACCTTGTATATCCCATTTTTTTATATAAAAATCCATTATTCTCACACAATATATATTCTTTCAGTCAAACATAATCTTAAACACACACAAAGGTCTTCCATAATAGTTTGACCACAATCTAGTTCTTTGTTTCACTTTAAATTCCATAGTATCCACATAAAAAATATATTCATTGTTATTCATGACTGATTTTGATTTCTTTTATTATGTTTACAATCTTGTTATGTTCTTGCATAAAACTAAACTCACTCATGGATAGCAAGTAGTTGTCAACTAAGTCACCTAATTCATTTTAGTATTCAAGTTTGAGAATATATGTGTGTGTGTGTGTATGTGTGCGATAAAATTATGTATTCTCCCTAAACATATGATTAAAATATCACTTGTAATCTAGATATCTAATTTTAATAATAATTTGGTAGGATTTTAAAAACTTCAAAACATAATAAAAATAATAAGTTATTATAAAATTATGATTTTTTTAAATATTATTCTTATTTATAAAAAAAAAAATTATTATTTAAATATTTTAATAATAATAAAAGAGTTAATTAATTTGATTTATATAATGTAAACCATACTTAACTTAGACTAAAAATATTTAAAAATTAATATTTATGTTGATACAAAAATTAATTCATATTGAAATTATTAAATTAAATGGTATCTATATGTTGTAGGATTTTAGTGTTATGGAACCAATCAAGGACTCATGGTGATGTCACTAAAATAACATTGTCAAGATCATTACAATGAGTGAGTATGGATTTGTTCAAAAGCTAACAAAGAGGTCTCAAATATCACTAAGCTTCACCCTCTTTTTAATTAAAAAAAAAAAAATTGTGGGTCAAATTCTGTTGAACTTCAACCGCTCTTCATAGTTTTTCTAGCATTCATATATGTATTTCATTATATATTGACGTTTATGGAAAATTAAATTAAATATATCTGAATTCATATTAGGTTCACAATTTTGGAATTTGGAGGATAATATTAGCTAAACCTGGTGACTTTTGATGTCAAGGCCACCTAGTATTTATGGAGGTCTATGTAAAACAGCTTCACTTCTATTATAATAGAGATTATCTTATATTTGGAATAACATTATGTCCACTTTTAATCTATTGGTCACTAACATGTCTATTTCCACTTTTGTACTGCATATGTTAGGTGTTTCTATTCGGGTAGTACCTTTTAAGCTAGTGGCAGATCCCAATTAAGAGAGTGGAGGTTCAAAATTTGTACACCCATTTTGGCCAATCAAATAAAAATTCCTTAAAAATTCACAATATTTTCATACAATGTTGTGACACAATTTTTCATATAGTAAGCTTTATAAAACCATTCCTAACACAATTGGAAGTACTTTGTTTTAGTAATAAGATAGTTATAACAAATACATATCATACATAATCCTTAATATCTATGGTCCATAATCTATTAAACTTAGGTCTTATTATTTTAATTTTCTTTTCTATCCATAATCAATATAACCTTAGACTTACTATTTTAATCCACTTTCTATTAAATTTAATGACCATATTAGTTTGTTTTTATAATATTTAAACTAAAAAGTTCATATATTATTTAAAACAAATATATTTTAATTAGAACTAAATGATAAAATTGTAATATTATTGAATCTATTATGCTTAAGTACAATGTAATGCTATTTTACATTTCAATAACTTTATTCTTGTGTCCCTATCAACATATGCAACAACTCTTACCATTATCTTTTAATTGAAATATTATAATTTTAATATAAATATTATAATTTTTTAATAATTCTTTTATATTCTAAAAATAGCCCTAAGCAAGCTCACATTATTGAGATAGAAAATTTTATGGTTTGTTCCATGACTTCATAATAACTACCTACCGTATCCCATCACCATAATGGATGTTGATGACCATGTAAGTGGATAGAATGTAGTTATGAAAACAATATTAGAAAGTGGATTGTTATATTCCTTTTAATGATGAACAAAAAAATCCAAACAGGTAGAAATGATGTGTTGCTATCCCTTCAAACGGCTAGAAACCAAACGGCTAGGGAGGACGTGGCACAGGCACTGCAAATCCTCCACAGCCACTACAAATTAGCCGTTGATTAAAAAAGATGCGAGGCAGAGTTATATAATGGGGATTTTGATTATGATGTTCACAAGTTAAATTACTTTTGATTCTCCTCTTCAAAGCTGGACACAGAAATAACGTTTTTTTTAAACGACTTGGTGAAGGAGACTGTGCGAATGCATCCTCCCCTACTTGGTGAAGGAGAGCCTGCAAATGTTTCATGTCACACTGTGACTACATCCCCGTGAAGACCAACGTGGAGTTCTACAGTGTGGGGATGGGGAGTTTCGACCCCAGCGCTTCCTGGACTAATGAGAAGGACGTTGACATTACGAGAGTGAATAGAATTAAGATGATGCCCTTTGGTGCTGGGAGGAGGATCTGGCCATTGGCACTCACCACATCAATCTAATCATCTTATGGATGCATGCAATATGGAGTAGTATGCTTTGACTGTTGTCACAAATAATCCACCAGAAGTCCCCATGTTCCATTACTCCTGTGGAATGCAGCGCGGGGATTTGCGGAGGCAAAGTATCGATTGTAGATACCTTTCCTAAGTGAGGCCGACATCGAGCTGCTTCCACTGGTGTAAATCTATTTATGAGGTTCTCTCTGGCTCTTTGATTCGATTCGTTTTCTAGTAGGTGCCATTTTTGGATTTCTGGGAGGTGTGAAATATTCATTTATATTGCATATTTTTATGATCAATTTCTAAGAAATATGGTAGCACACAAACATGATCTCTATTCTTGTTTCCATTAATGTATAGTTTTATGAGATTAATTTTCGAATTAATCATATTATTAAAAGATTTGATTGATAGGGTTTGCACCTTCTTTTAATCAGGATAAGGTTTGCACCTGCTTTTAATTGCTTTATTTTAAGCTGATGTCTATCCAATTCAATATGCAGGGTCTCCCACGACAAGATAATATTACAACAAATTAGATCATTGGATGTAAATAAGGCCCTAAAAAAACCTAGTTCCGGCTAGACAAGAAAGGTAAGTTTCTGCCTCTTCATTTTGTATTTCTTGAAGTAAACCCTTTTTAGTGAATTATATGTAGTCTTTTCTTCATTTTCAAGTGGTTTTATCATTTTTGGATTAATACGGTGTTAGTAATAGCACCTATTTTTTTTTATTACAACTCTATTTTCGGTGTCTAAACCCAATCTATTCATCTCAGTTTTATTAGTAAAACCCAGTTTATTCATCTCAGTTCTATTATTCCATTTTCTTTATGGTTTCCTGGGCTCGCCATAGTTTCTTTTAATTCATTTCAGCCAGTTGTAATCTCTTTGTCTCAAATTTCTTGGTTATAATTTAGATATTTCTTTGTTAGATCTATCAAATATCAAATCAAATCTCTTATGGATGTGTGGGATATGGATGTGTGCAATATGGAGCAGTATGCTTTCACTGTTTTCACGAAGAATCCACCAGAAAGAATCTGGACGAATGAAGCGCGGCGCTCGAAGTCCCCATGTTCCATTACTCCTGTGGAATGCATGCGGTGATGCTTGCATTGGGAATTTGTGGAGGCAAAGTATCCACTGTATATGCCTTTTGTACGCGACATTGAAATTGAGCTGCGCTGCTTCCACCGATGCAAATCTATTTATTAGGTTCTCTATGGCTCTTTGATTTGATTCTTTTTCTCTGTTTCGATTCGTTTTCTAGTAGGATGCAATTTTTGGATTTCTTCCAAGTGCGAAATATTCATTTATATTGCATATTTTTATGATAAATTTCTAAGAATTCTGGTAGCACACAAACATGATCTCTATTCTTTTTTTCCCATTGATGTGTAGTTTTCTATTTTTTTTTTCCATTGATGTATAGATTTATGAGATTAATTGTAAGATTAACCATGTTATTAAAATATTTGATTGATAGGGTCTGGGCCTTTTTTTAATTAGGATAGAGTTTGGGCTTTCTTTTAATTTCTTACTCTATGAGATTAGATGATTTAGATGAGATTACTGGATTTCTTAAAATGATTTTCAATTATGTTTTTATTATTTACAAATATGTTTTTCATTTGTCTTATAATTTATGTTAGATTTTATTTTCACATTATTACTTTGGTTAAATTCAATGTATTTTAAATTGTATTTTCATACATTTAAATTACTTTAAAGAAGTTTTCTTATATTTAAACTTTTATTAATAGCTTTTAATTAATTTATTTTTCGAATGATTTCTTCATTAATATTCTGATATAGAGTAAAGTACCATAAGCTTGAGTAGCCTAGCCTAAGCTACTAAAGGATAGACTAAGGTAAGTTAGAATAGGCTAGGTTAGGCTAGAATAGGCAAGAGTAGCTTAGGGTAGGCTAGACTACCTAGGATAGGTTAGGTTAGAGTAGGTTAGGCTAGTGTATGCTAGGGTAGGCTAGAGTAGGCTAGGTTAGACTAGGGTAGGTTAAGCTAGGCTAGGGGAGGCTAAGCTAAGCTAGGCTAGGCTAGGGGAGGCTAGGTTAGGCTAGGTTAGGTCAAGATAGGGTAGGTTACGGTATCTTAGGATAGGCTAGGATAGGCTAGGCTAGGATAGGTCAAACTATGTTAAGCTAGGCTAGGTAAGAGTACACTATGTTAGGCTAGGGTATGTTAGGCTAGGCTAGGTTAGCCTAGGTTAGGTTAGGTTGGGTTAGGTTTGGCTAGGCTAGGCTATGTTAGCTTAAGTTAGGCTCAGTTAGGCTAGGCTATGTTAGGTTAGGTTAGGTTAGGTTAGGATAGGATAGGCTAGGATAGGATAGGCTAGAATAGGGTAGGCTAGGTTATGCTAGGTTAGTTTAGGTTAGGGTAGGATAGATTAGGCTAGTCTAGGTTGGGCCACAATAAGATAGGCTAGGTTAGGATAAGATAGGTTAGGCTAGGTTAGGTTAGGCTATGCTAGGCTAGGCTAGGTTAGGTTAGGTTAGGCTAGGCTAGGCTAGGTTATGTTAGGCTAGGTTAGGTTAGGATATGATAGGATAAGATAGGATAGACTAGGCTAGGATAGGTTAGGCTAGGATAAGATAGGCTAGGTTAGGTTAGGATGAGATTGATTAGGCTAGGATAGTTTAGGCTAAGATAAGCTAGGCTACGTCACGCTAGGCTTGGCTAGGCTAGTCTAGGCTAGGGTAGGCTAGGCTAGATAGGTTAGGATAGGTTAGTTTAGGTTAGTTTAGTTTAGGTTAGGATACATTAGGCTAGGCTAGGCTAGCTTAGGCTAGATTAGGCTAGGCTAAGCTAGGTTAGGTTAGGCTACGTAGGTTAGGATAGTATAGGTTAGGTTAGGGTTAGGCTGGGCCAGGCTATGCTAGGATAGGGTAGGTTAGGCAAGGCTAGGGTAGGGTAGTGTAGGCTAGGTTAGGATAGGGTAGGGTAGGGTAGGCTAGAATAGGGTAGGATAGATTAGGGTAGGTTAGGCTAGGATAGGGTAGGATAGGGTAGGGTAGGTAATGGTAGGTTAGACTAGGATAAGCTAGGGTAGGCTAGGTTAGGGTAGGTTAGGCTACGCTAGGTTAGGCTATGGTGGGTCAGGGTAGTGTAGGCTAGGCTAGCATAGGGTAGGTTAGGCTAGGCTAGGCTAGGCTAGTTTAAGGTAGAGAAGGGTAGGGTAGGTTAGGGGAGCTTAGGTTAGGTTAGGCTAGGTTAGGCTAGGCTAGGTTAGGCTAGGGTAGGGTAGTCTAGGGTAGGCTACCCTAGGCTAGGCTAGAGTAGGCTAAGCTAGGGTAGGGTAGGGTAGGGTAGGGGAAGGTAGGTTAGACTAGGATAGGCTAGGCTATCTTAAGCTAGGCTAGGATAGGATGGTCTAGGGTGGGCTAGGCTAGGGTGGACAAGGCTAGGCTCGTTTAGGTTAGGCTAGGTTGGGCTACGCTAGGCTATGTAAGGTTAGGTTAGGCTAGGATAGGTTAGGTTAGGTTGGGAAAGGTTGGGTGAGGCTAGGCTAGGTAAGGTTAGGTTAGGCTAGGTTAGGTTAAGTTAGGTTAGGTTAAGGTAGGTTAGGTTAGGTTATGTTAGGTTAGTGTAGGCTAGGCTATGTCAGGCTAGGGTAGGGTACGGTAGGGTACGGTAGGGTAGGTTACGGTGGGTTATGTTAGGTTAGGCTAGGTTAGGCTAGGCAATGTTAGGCTAGGCTAGGCTAGGCGAGGTTAGGCTAAGCCATACTAGGCTAGGCTAGGCTAGGTTAGGCTAGGCTAGGCTAGGCTAGGCTAGGTTAGCCAAGGTTATGCTAGGCTAGGCAAGGCTAGGCTGGGCTAGGCTACGCAAGGCTAGGTTAGCCGAGGCTAGGCTAGGCTAAGCGACGCTAGGCTAGGCTAGGCTAGGCTAAGTGATGCTAGGCTAGGCTAGGCTAGGCTAGGTTATTCTAGGTTAGGTTAGGATAGGTTAGGCTAGGTTAGTCTAGGCTAGGTTAAGCTAGGTTAGGCAGGGTTAGGCTAGGTTAGTTTAGGTAGGCCTAGGTTAGGTTAGTTTAGGTTAGGCTAGGCTATGTTAGGATAGGATAGGTTAGGCTAGGCTAGGCTAGGCTAGGCTAGGCTAGGGTATGGTGGGGTTGGCTATGTTAGGCTATGCTACGGTTGGGTATGTTAGGCTACGCAAGGCTAGGATAAGTTAGGTTACATTTGTATAGGGTAGGCTATTTTAGGCCCGGTAAGCTAGGCTAGGCTAGGTGTAATATCCCAAAATGGGAACTATGAGCAAGGGATGCCTGAAAAATGGATTTTTCAAGAATGACTCCTAGAGGATTTGAAACCAAGACATGGATCCCTTAGATCAATGTATCTATGACCGAAATCCAAGAGGAGGCTCCAAAAAAATCACTCTAGGTGGGTTGAACAGATCTCCCACACCTAGTTGTCTTGAAAAAGTGCCCAATGAAGGGACTGCATCTATGTATGAACAAGGGATAGAGTAACAACGTTATTTTTATGAGCCTGAATACATGAAGATGTAGGTAGCCAAAAAATTTATAATATACTAGCAAGAGAGTACAATTCCTTGACGAAAGAGTCACTCAGGATTGGCAATACAAGCCTCAATAGATCATATACATGAAATGTGAAATACACTGCTACACTCAAAATGCCCTAGGCTATGACTGCATAGTTTATAGGAGATACTACAACATACTGAATAATAATACAAATATATAAAAATATATGGCTGAAGAAATGTGCAAGAGAAAGCTCTCAACCCCATAAAACAATAATACAACAATCCTTAGAAGGATTGTTTGAAATATATACAAAATGGAAAAATTGCAGAAATGTCGGAGTTGCAGTAGCAGTGGAAACTCGAGAACTGGAACTAGATGGAGATAGTTGAAGATGATGCACAATATGAGTATATCTCCTCTAATGGATCTTCCAAGTGAAAATTTGATCCTATAACTGAAGATCTTACCCTCCAATCAACATTGCAAACTCCCTCTGCAAATGTACTTTGAAAATAAAAGAGTCACTAAAGGATACTGCGTTGTAGGTGGAATAAAATGTGTTGACCAAATGCGAAGATCTGCAATATGCTATGAATCCTCCCTTACTGATCTCCCAAAGGAAATAAGTCTCTCTCCTCTGAAGAGCAAGCCAAAAAATGGTGTTTTGGAACCTCCACTATAACACCCTGCAACATAATGTTATAATTAAGCAGAAATAACGTTGTAGTTGAAGGAGGTGGCTTGGCCTTGAGCATGAATGTGTAGAAATAAAGTGAAATCCCTCAAGATGCCTCTCAAGAATGAGAATGAATCCTAAAGAGGAATTCCTTATGCTAAACAACACTACAACCCTGCTAAACAACAGGAGACTGCGAATAGTTTAAGCAAACTAAGAAATCACTAATCATAAGCATGAGTTACAATGGATGCCTTGCCCTCCTTTTAAACAAATGCAAGCTCCCTCTCCATGGGTCCCACTCATTAGGGTTTCCTTCATCAAGGAAAATTCCCTCCTCTTTCACTGCGCTGCCCCACAAGATGATCTCCACCTCCTATCACTGCGCTATTTGACTTGGTCAAACTTGACCTTGTCTTTATGCAAATGTCCTCTTTCACACATGAGGGTGTGAAATCCAACTCCACTACTGATATTCTTTCATACAAAGAGGGATTTTATTCCTATTTCTGAATTATATGGGCCTCCTTACCCATTTATTCATTTCCTAAGTGAAAACAACAAAAAATAATATTCCATTTAGCTGCATGCTAAAAGTGGAATATTACAGTCCTCCACTCCCAAATGTTGATTGTCCTCAAAAAACTGCATAAGATAAAATCCTCCAAGGATCAAGATTTTTTCTCATCAATATATCTCCAAGTTTTCCCTCCAACATATGCAAACTAGCTTTTGGTGAGCATCCCAAATAGCTATCATGTAAGAAATAAACATCTATGGAGGCAAAAATTGGCTGTCTATGAGCCTTTTTGAGGCATGATATTTGACATGAATTTGGATTTACCATCCACATATGAATCTCCCATCCCAAAGAAATCATCCATACAAAGTGAGTTACCTCCCAACATGGCAACTCATGGAAATCTCCTTCAAACTTGAGCTCCAGAAATGAAGATGGGCTGAAAATTTTCATATGGTAAGCATCATAGCCTACCCCATGCTATCCTCCTCTCCACTTGTGATAAGTGTAGAGTGTGTTATTATCTCAGGCTACAATGGTATTTCCCTTAAGTGGAAAAATGAAGAACAATCCTCCAAGGATCTCCCTTCCAACATTGGAGAACAAGGTGGCCCAAAACATTTCATCCATGATGAACACGACATGGTCATCATAGAGTATCCAAATGGGAAGTATGCTGAAGGTTTTACATGATGATGCATGATACAAACAATGTCTCAAGAGGACACAACACAGTCTCATCCAGTGTAACTTCAAAAAATAGCATGGAAAGTAATATGAAAAAATCATCACATCTACTAATGAATAGTAAATGGTTGAATGTGTCAACAATACATGATCAAACACTTGCTCATGGTTATACATTGAATGGCTATAAAACTCATGGCCCAGCCCAAAAGAAAACAAATGTGTGGCTATGTTGGACATATCTCCTCCCATGCTCCCATTAGAACATGTAATGCAAAAAATGTGGGAATTATCTCTCCTCAAGGAGACATCCAACTCATGTGTCAATTCTCCAATCATGCTCTCAACAAGAATAGAAACAATATCAGCAAATGAAGTCATGATCAGTACAAGAATGAAGGAGATACTGATGGCTTCATGTGGTGTTTGAAGATACCAATAGCCTCCTAAGTATGTACAACACAGTCTTACAAACTGCAGCTTCAGAAATTTACATGGAAAAATGTTTCTTGATACATGGTCAATCATGCATGTCATCATATAGTAAATGGTTGGGTGCAAAAAATAAACATACATGTAATGATAAAACATTTGCCCAAGGCCACATAAAATATGGCTATGTATACCATATAGTTTGGCCCAATTTTGATCATGGATCAATATGAAAAACTTGCCCTCTTGTGGAGAAATGCACTGCATAGTAATGTTAAGAGCATGAAATTATTGTGTTAGCCAATCAATAATTGGAAAAAAAAATTCTTACCATATGCTGGAAGTAAGATGACACATGGGTCCATAAATGAGTCCTCCATAGTGGTTTGGTATGCATCCATGAAGAGGAATGAACTATGTGTTGCATGAAGATCCTCCTTCTCATGCTTTCTCATCTCATAACTTGAAGTCCAAAAATAAAGAAGAACATATAATTATAATGGGTCTGCAAGCCTATTCAGTTCGCTCTTGTTGTATCATATTCTTCCTATTTCTGGTTTCCCTTCTAAGAGGCGTTGATTATTTAAAAGAACCATATACCAGATATTAGAAAAACTATAAAGCGATTGGAAGTTAACAAATTTGACCCCACAATTTTTTTTTTTTTAATTTGAAAAGAGGAGTGGTTGGTGATATTTGAGACCTCTTTGTTAGCTTTTGAACAACTCCATACTCACTCATTGTAATGACCTCAACAATGTTATTTTAGTGACATCACCATCAGTCCTTGATTGGTTCCATAACACTAAAATCGGTACAACGTATAGATACAATTTAATTTAATAATTTCAATATGAACTAATTTTTGTATAAACATAAATATTAAATTTTAAATATTTTTAGTCTAAATTACATCTGGTTTACATTATATAAATCAAATTAATTAATTCTTTTATAATTATTAAAATATTTAAATAACATTTTTTTTTTATAAATAAGAATAATATTTAAAAAAAATCATAATTTTATAATAACTTATTATCTTTATTATGTTTTGAAGTTTTTAAAATCCTACCAGATTATTATTGAAATTAGATTATCTAGATTACAAGTGATATTTTTATGAGATGTTTAGGGAGAATAAATAATTTTACTATACACACAAACACACACACACACACATATATATTCTCAAACTTGAATACTAACATGAATTAGGTGACTTAGTTGACAACTACTTGCTATCCATGAGTGAGTTTAGTTTTATGAAAGAACATAACAAAGACACTAAACATCCAAAAAGTCATAAATCAGTCACGAATAACAATGAATATATTTTTTATGTGGATACTATGGAATTTAAAGTGAAACAAAGAACTAGATTGTGGTCAAACTATTATGGAATACCTTTGTGTGTGTTTAAGCTTATGTTTGACTGAAAGAATATATAGTGTGTGAGAATAATGCATTTTTATATAAAAAATGGGATATACAAGGTTCATATGAACTTTATGATGTGAAAGAGTGGAACATAAAGTTGTAGTGGTCAATTCCTACACATTAGTTAAACACCTATTAAATATTTATCAAAATTTGCCTTATATAAGCCCAATAATAAGATTAAGAGAATCAATTTAAAAATATTAGAGTTTTTCACACATAGACATGGATACTAGTAATCATCCATTAAATAATTAAATTTGAAAATGAAAACTATATTTAATCAACAAAGCTTTTATAATCATTACACAGAGAGGCCCTCTACAACCCAATACTGAGTAGATGTGTAGACATTGCATCTTACATGTTAGAAGCTAGATGTAAATAATTTTTAATTTCACTTTTTTTTATTGTAATTTTGTTTCTAATTAATAAAATTACTAAAATTTATTTTAGATAAAATAAAATCATATCCCATTAAAATATATAACATATAGATAGTAGTTATAAATTAACATCGATTTTACCATATAAATTAAAATGTCACATCTTCTCTTCATATATCACACATTATTTTTTTTTTTTAACTTCCTTACTAATCATTTGTATATGTTATTGCATGGCATATAATTCCTATATTTTCTTATTGTATTTGGTAAATAGTTGATCTTGATGAATTATATCTATGCACTTATTTTTTTTTTCTCACTAAAACTAAATCTATTTATAAAACATAATAGTACAAAACTGAGCTAGTTTTGAGAACTGGGCTTGATGTCCAAGCTTAACCTTAGCAACTGAACTTCCCAGAGTGGCAACCCAGTTCTTTTAAAATAAATTCCACCGCCCTTAGAAGGGAAACCAGTAAAATAGTAAAAGTACTGTGATACAACAAGAGACAGTAAACTGCAATAGCCTATATCTTCAATATATGGGTCAAGAAATGTGGGGGAGAAAGCTATCAATCCCAGAAAACAATAATACAACAATATTTAGAAGGATTGGCTGAAATATACACAAAATGGAAAAATTGTTGAAATGTCGGAGCTGCAGTAGCAGCTGCAACTCGAGAACTAGAATTGGATGGAGATAGCTAAAGATGATGCATAATCTGAATTTACCTCCTACAATGGATCTTCCAAGTGAAAATTTGATCCTATCACTAAAGATATTACCCTCAAATCAACACTGCAGACCCCCTCTGCAAATGTACTCTAAAAATAACGCAGTCACTGAAGGATACTGCACCGTAGGTGGAATAGAATGTGTTGGCCAAATGCCAAGATCTGCAATATGCTATGAATCCTACCTTATTGATCTCCCAAAGGAAGCAAGGCTCTCTCTTCTAAAGAACAAGCCAAGAAATGGTGTTGTGGAACATCCACTGCAACACCCTGCAACACAACATTATACTTGAGCAGAAATAATGCTATAGCTCAAGGAAGTGGCTTGGCCTTGAGTCTGAATGTGGAGAAATGAATTGCAATCCCTCAAGAGGCCTCTCAATAAGGAGAAGGAATCCTAAACATGAATTCCTTGTGCTAAAAAACACTGCAACTCTGCTAAAGAGCAAGAGACTACAAATAGTCTAAGTAGACCAAGAAATCACTAATCATAACCATGAGTTACAATGGTTGCCTTGCCCTCCTTTTAAACAAATGCAAGCTCCCTCTCCATGGGTCCCACTCATTAGGGTTTCCTCCATCAAGGAAACTTCCCACCTCTTTCACTATGATATCCCACAAGATGATCTCCACCTCCTATCACTACGATGTTTGACTTGGTCAAGCTTAACCTTGTCTTTATGCAAATGTCCTCTTTCACATATGAGGGTGTGAAATCCAACTCCACTACTGATCCCCTTTCATACTAAGAGGATTTTATTCTTATTTCTAAATTGTGTGGGCCTCTTTACCCATTTATTCATTTCCTAAGTGCAAACAACAAAAATTAATATTCCATTTAGTTGCATGGTAAAATTGGAATGTTACACTAGGCTAGGCTATGTTAATCTAGGCTAGGTTATGGTAGGCTATGTTAGGGAGAGCAAGGTTAAGAAAGCTTAAGCGAGGTTAGGCAAGGCTGGCCTAGGCTTGGCTAGGCTAGGTTGGGCGACGCTAGGCTTGAGTAGGCTAGGTTAGGTAAGGCTAGAGTAGGCTAGGTTAAGGTAGGCTATGCTAGGTTAGGTTAAGCTAGGCTATGATAGGTTATGTTAGGCTAGGCTTGGATAGGTTAAGGTAGGTTAGGTTGGGTTAGGTTAAGGTAGGGTAGGCTAGGTTAAGGTAGGCTATGCTAGGGTAGGCTAGGCATGGCTAAGGTAGGCTAGGTCAGGCTAGGATAGGTTAAGCTAGGATAGGTTAGGATGAGTTATGCTAGGTTGGGTTAAGCTAATTTCGGTTAGGTTAGGATATGATTGATTAGGTTAGGGTAGTTTAGGCTATGATAATATAGGCTAGTTTAGGCTAGGATAAGATCTGCTAGGTTAGTCTAGGTTAGGCTAGGTTAGGTTATGTTAGGTTAGGTTAGGCTAGGCTAGGCTAGGCTAGGTTAGGCTAGGTTAGATTAGGATAGGTTAGGCCAGGTTAGATTAGGTTAGGCTAGGTTATATTAGGTTATGCTAGGTTAGGTAAGGTTAGGATAAGCTAAGTTAGGCTAGGCTAGGCTAGGTTGGGCTAGGTTACATTAGGTTAGGCTAGGCAATGTTACACGAGGTTAGGTTAGGCTAGGTTAGGCTAGGCTAGGTTAGGTTAGGTTAGGCTAGCCTAGCCTATGTTAGGTTAGGTTAGGTTAGGTTGGGTTCGGTTAGGTTACACTAGGCTAGGTTACGTTAGGCTAGGCTAGGTTAGGCAAGGTTAGGTTAGGTCAAGTTAGGATAGGCTATATTATGATATGTTACGCTAGGTTAGGCTAGGCTCGGTTCAGCGAGGATAGGCTAGGTTAGGTTAGGCTAGGGTAGGTTAGGCGAGGATAGGCTAGGTTACTCTAGGCTAGGTTACGCTAGGCTAGGTTAGGCTAGGTTAGGTTAGGCGAGGTTACGCTAGGTTAGATTAGGCTAGGCTAGGCTAGGCTAGGCTAGTGTAGGCTAATGTAGGCTATGTTAGGCTAGGTTAAGATAGGTTAGGTTATGTTAGGAAAGGTTAGGCTAAGCTAGTTTAGGCTAGGCTAGGCTAGGCTAGGCTAGGTTATGCTAGGCTAGGTTAAGCCAGGATAGGTTAGGCTAGGTTTGGGTAAGTTAGCCTAGGCTAGGTTAGGTTAGGTTAGATTAGGCTATGCTAGGTTAGGTTAGGCTAGGTTAGGTTAGGTTAGGTTAGGTTAGGCTAGGCTAGGTTACACTAGGCTAGGTTTGTCTAGGTTAGGTTAAGCTAGGTTAGGCTAGGTGAGGCTAGGCTAGGCTAGTGTAAGATAGTGTAGGCTATGTTAGGATATGTTAGGTTAGGATATTTTAGGCTAGGTTAGGCTAGTTTATGCTAGGTTATGCTAAGCTAGGTTAAGCTAGGATAGATAGGCATGGCTAGGTTAGGGTAGGCTCGGCTAGGTTAGGCTTGGTTAGGTTAGGTTAGGCTAGGTTAGGGTAGGCTATGCATGGTTGGTCATGGTTAGCCTAGGTTAGGTTATATTATGATAGTCTTGGATAGGTTAGGCTAGGCTAGGCTAGGCTAGGAGATGCTAGGTTAGGTCAGGCTAGGCTAGGCTAGGGTAGGAGAAGTTAGGTTAGGTTAGGCTAAGCTAGGTTTGGCTAAGCTAGGCAAGGCTAGGTTAAGTTAGGCTAGTGTAGGTTAGGTTAGGCTAGGATAAGGAAGGTTAGGTTAGGAAGGGTTAGGCTAGGTTAGGCTAGGCTAGGTTAGGATAGGTTAGGTTAGGTTTTCATTAGGTTAGGTTAGGTTAGGCTATGTTAGGCAAAGCTAGGTTAAGCAAGCTTAGGATATGTTTGGCAAGGCTAGGTTAGGCTTGGCCAGGCTAGGTTAGGCAGGGCTAGGCTAGAGTAGGCTAGGTTAGGTTATGTTAGACATGGCTAGGTTAATCTAGGCTAGGCTACGATAGGTTAGGCTAGGTTAGGTTTTTCTAGGTTAGGGTAGGTTAGGCATGGCTAGGCATGGCTAGGTTAGGCAAGGATAGGCTAGGTTATGCTTGGCTTGGTTAGGGTAAGGTAGGGTAGGCTAGGCATGGCTTGGTTAGGCTATGGGTTAGGTTAGGCTAGGGTAGGTTAAGTTAGGATATGCTAGATTAGGATAGGTTATGTTACGGTAGGTTAGGCTAGGTTAGGTTAAAACGAGTTATGTTAATTTCTATGAGTTATGTTAAAATGGCTGACTTATATGAGGAATGTGCATGGAATTAAATAGAGTAAATTATTATGGCTATAATTGCATATTCCTGTGTTTATAATGATTATATTCCTGTGTTATATTTTCTAAGTTATATTTTGAGTTTGAGCGAATTCTAACTTATGCTTTGGAAAGAGAATCTAAATAACTAGATTCTTAGAGTATCTAATAAAAAACGAGTAAGGTTAACCCTCAATATTAAACGCATACATAGAAGGTACAAATTAAAACTAAAATAAATAAGGTAAAACTTCCACTTAAGATTGAGTTGGAAAAAAATTAAGTGGAACTATTGAGAGTTCTTATAAATGAATATGGGCAATGATTTTAGATAAGGAAACATGGAATATATTTAATATTCTTGTATACCATTTATATTAAGGTTTTTTGTGAGTATGGTTAAATATCTTGATTAGCAGTGGAAAAAGTATACTAAATTTGTTATACTAACAAAATCCTTATCTTAGTAAATTATACTAGAGTAGATACTTTAACTTAGTTTTAATAGAATAAATAGTAGGTTAAAGTATGTATACATAATCATAATTAGCATATATATGCATTTACAGAACTGAGAATTTTATGGTACAATAAAAGAGAAGTAATAACATTAAAAATATGCATTTGAGATTTGCGAATGCATGGAGAAGTTCTACTCTTTGGAAATGTGATCTCACTTATAGCATTTATAGATTACATTAATTATCTTTTTATATACCTCAAATCTTTGAACAAATATCATAGAAATTTTCTTAACCTAACTTCAAAGTATACCATTCAATTAACTATGGAATATACCTATATGAAGACCAAACAAATATAAGAGCCGAGCATTAGAGTAATATCTCCTCTTAACAATAATTACAATAAGTATAAATTCGTAGTCGGTGGGAGAGACTATAGAAATGACCCATGTAGCGATGCGATTTAATGTATGAGGCAAACAAATTTAACTATATATCGATGTAACTTAAGGTATAGTCAGATTCTATTATCACATGGTGTCTCTTTAACGTTTTACGCATTTGGTTATTACGATTTAATAAACCCTAAGTTGCCAAACATGAGTGTCTACGACAGTTAGGATGGATTTAAAACATGATATGAAATAAATGGAGAAAAACACAATCAAACTACGATATGCATTTTAACCAGATTGTTTTATACATGCATGTGATTCCTATTATATCTATGATTATCTATCATATGATTTCGATCTGTCGCATGGATAGTCGTCTTTAAACACTGGCAGACACCCGACCCAACTATACAACTATGAATGAACGCGACGATAGCCGGGCCGAGCACCCAACCGGTACGCAGAGTATCGAATGGGCATATGGCACAAGAGGAAAGTAAATTGTTCTGCCTAAAGGTAGTATATTTCATTCACAACGACAGTGCAGGTCTAGATATTTTGAGGCCGAGCAACAATGGTATACAAAATAAAACAAGAAAATGTACAGAGGGCGAAATCACGTGGAGGAAGGGAGTTACCGACATTAAAGCTCGTTTTCTCCTTGGCGTGGTTCGTTAGCGATCGATGCCCTCTGCAATAAACACAAACGAAAAGCTTTAGACTCGAATGGCTACTATGCCGCTGATCTCAGTACGAGTTAGATAGAGCAAATGGAAACATGCAACTAGTCAACCATAGGTCCCGACAGTCAGTATTGAATATCAATAACGCTAGAGTGCTGAACGCACGAAAATAAATCAGAGGCCTGAACCTCTGTACTGGTATAACAGTAACTCGAACTGGACATATGTAAATCGCTTTGCTTAAAAGAAAAAGAAACAGAGTGCAATACGCCATTAAATAAAACAACACATATTGGCACGACAGCCATAGGGATGATATCGACCCGGGACGCTAATAAATCTGAGAGTTTGCGTCAGAATATAGACGAAAATGGAATCAAAGGGGGCGGCCTGTAGCTGGAGGAAAGCCTATGGCTCCTGTTCAGGTGAGGGCATAATAAGCTTAGCGGTCAAGAGACCTGCAAAAGAAAACCACCCGCATTAGTCTCAAGCCGAATACAAAAAAAAAAACTATAAAAATTAAAAACATAGAACCTGACGAGATCGAACTCGGGTGCAGAATATAAACCCTATGCTCAAACTTCCCTCCGGAGTCGGAGCGAATACTCTTAAATCGCCATAGTGTTTCCGCATCAAATCCCTCGGAAGAGATTCGCGCCTTCTGGACGAAGGGTGTAAAAATACAAACACAACAACTGGAATAGGACTCGACTGTGAGTTGAGCCAGCTATATAAAGCGAAGGGAAGGAGAGTACGTTGAGATTTTGCTGCAAAGACGAATGGGAAGGGTAGGTGAAACCCTAATCCCACTGCCCCAAACAAATCAGAAATATCTCCAAGTTGATTCGGAAAAAACAGCTTAGCCGACATCAGGGTACGCGTGGATGAAATGGAGTTGCCGACGAGGTACTGAGAAGCAGACATTGACTCACGCAGTACTGGGCCAGTCTGGATCAACAACTAGACGCGGTACACGCAGATTATTTGCAGGGCATGAGTCTGCAAGCGCCGGCGTCTGGTACCTCAAACTCCTGATCAAGACGCCTTCCCTGTGTACAAAAACCATCAAAACATTAGAATGTAATCGCAAGTAAAGCCAGATCAGTCAGAACCCTAAGCTACACGACTGTCTCCATTCAGATCTAGTACGCATGGTGCGTACTATGCGTATAACAAAACAAACAAATCGTATGCGCGCCGTCACAAACCAAAACGATTATGATTCGACGCAATCGACCTGGCGCTCTGAATTGTGTAATGCAGAGACGTCCATATGCGTGGCGGTCAACCTCATTACAAACTGTAATGGCATAAGAATATAAATCATGATGATATAACCTGTCACGAATAATTTCTGATCAGGGTTGATTAATAAAACGACGCCAACAAAATTCATGATCAGGGTTTGGGGTTATACCGGAACTGGTGGGGTTCGGCGCTCCATGATTAATAGTGAACCACTGTTCTAATGATCCACAGTCCGCCATGCTAATCTGAAATGGGCGTCGAATCATACATCTACGGAACTGATAATAGGTATACGCTGTACCTGACCTACACCAACGTATTTCAACGTATGGGTAAGGTATCTGCATAGTAGGTATAGTATAGGCATGAGGTGTAATTTGATTCTATTGTCAATATATATATGCCGATTCAATGAAATTATAAGAGTAGGTTGCCCTTTCGAATATGTGTGATATATATCTATATCTGCAAGCGCAAATAAATAATGTCAATAAAATGGCTATCTATATATATATGGTCATACATTCCTATATGTGTCATTTATATAGGTGTGTGCGCATTAAAATAAATTGTAACGATGGTAAATGTATGTGATATATATATATAGATGAGTTATATACCCATATATGCGCTAGCAAGTAAGTTATCAAAGGTTATATATATATATATGTGATATATAAATATATATATGGAATAGGTGTTTATATATATATATATGTGATATATAAATATATATATGGAATAGGTGTTACCTACTATAGGTATGGATTATATGATGTTATAAAAAAAAAAAAAATGAACATAGGGTCTAGATTTATATTAGATCCAGAACACCCCATGTTATGAAACTTTATATACTCGGTGTTAATGTACACATGGGGAAATATTGAATGTTGTTAGGACATTATCGTGGGAGAAAGATCTTAAATGAGATATTAGATAGGTGGAGGAAAAAAAAAAAAAGAGATGGAAATAACAATCCAACTTCTGAACTTACAAATGAAACCCCGGATCTATGAAATTTTTTTTTTTTTTTTTTTTCTTGAACTAGGAGGTGTTACAATACCATGACTTATCAATACTACATGTCGAAAAAGCATAAATCATTTCAGAATCAAAATATTTTATAAACATAGGAATATTTAACGCAAAGTATTAATAAGTGTTGGAGAAAATGAGCTTTGTGGCATTTAGATATTGGATTCTAGAGTTTCCCTAACTGTAGCATCAACTAGCTACTTAGATTTGATATGCAGAAGATTGTAGCGTTCCGACCTTGGACTCCATTTCGTGATTTTCCCACTAAAGATTAGTTTTGGATGAAAGAAATCTCAGATATGATCTTGTTAATCAATTTTCATTTATTCATTAGGAAGGTGGTTGATTTCAAAGCCCCGTTGCAGGCACAGAAACCGTAAGGGCCTTCTTCTCCCTCGAAAAATGTTGTGAATAAATTAGCTGAGAATTCGAATGTGGAGCTCTCTTCGTCAAATTCATGCAAGAGAGCCTTAGCCCTCTTAGAAAAAGAATTGAATTGCATGTTTATGGACTGATGGCCAAATCCAAATGTTGTTGAATCCTCGATCACAAAATCAGAACAATGTACCCCCAAGCTTCAAGTTCGGGTACCTTTCTTTGCAGTAGGAAGGGGTTTCTATGTTTTTATATTTGTGAAAAAACTAGAAAGAGATCTGGTTTTTAGATTAGGGCCATATTTTATGGGGACAAGAGGTCTCTTTATCTCCCCATGGACTCTGGATTTCAATCCAAATTTGAAGTTACTTTTGTGTCGGTGTGGATTCATCTTCCTTACCTCCATCTCCATATGTGGGGAATCGATGCACTAAAATAGATTAGAAATAATATGGTTGATATATGGACAAAGCAGAACCAAAAGGAGACCAATTTTCTTGTTCTCACATTTTTTGTTGGGGTGTGGAGCTTGATTATCTTCCTGATTCAGAGATCTTTGTTTCAACTAGAGTGTCATTCATCTTTAAAATAAATCATCATTTCATTCTAAGGCTAAACGTATACAACTTAAGTACCATTTCATACGGTCAGTGTTGGAAGATGAACAGTTGAAACTGGAAAATATATACACTAGCCAAAATCTTGTTTATATGTTAACAAAAGTTGTAAACAAGGAGAAGCTGATATTCTGTTGAGTTTCAATTGGTCCTCAAGTATGATGATGAAGATGAAAAACAACCAGGTCCAAAGTGGTATCAATGTCCAACTAAAGAAGCAGCATTGGAGTTTATATAATCAGTATCCAAGTTGAATATTGTTAGGGCGTGGAGCATGATTAATTTTCCTGATTCAAAGATATTTGTTTCAATCATATGTATACACCAGGAAGACTATACACCCCTTGTAAAATATTGTAATTTCATAGTCAAACTTGGTCGTTCATTAGGCATATGATCTTATGATTAGGAAAATGATCTAATAATAGAAGTTATGTTTAATTTAAGGTTTTTTCCCCTAGAAGGTAACCCATTGGTTTATATGAGCGAATTGTATTGCGCTCGTGTTATGTGTATTTTAAGTGATAAAGAGAGAGAAGATTATGTGAAAGAGAAGAGGAAATCATAGTGGATCTGTTGTAGGTTGCATCTCTTCATTTTGTTGGATAATATAAAAGGAAGGATTGATTATTTCTCCAAGGACGTAGCCCAAATTGGGTGAGCCACATATATTTGGTTCTCTCTTATTTTATGTGTTTGTTTATTATGATTCCTCATATTTTATGTGCTCCATTTCTCTGTAATATATAAATTTTCTAAAATTTGTGTCAAAGTAAATTTATATGAAGGGTTACCACAAACCCTAAAAATAAATGTAGGGTAATGGAGCCATATTTAGGAACTGAACTATAAGAAAATTCCCTTCAAATGAATCACGTGTCATTCTCAAGGGAAATTTCCCAAAAAATTCCCTAAAAAAAATGGATTCAAATCTCAAAGACAAATAACCTAAAAAATATACATCTTCATAAACATCACCATCAATTTATTTTATTTATAAAATTTGTATTGTGTTGAGAGACAGATTCCATAGCCCAATATGAGAAGATGTGCAATTCTTTTGTGTTCAACCATGTTTCCACATGTGTTCCTTTTATAATAAAAAATATATATTTAAAAAAAAAATTAACTATAATGAAAATATAAGTAAATATACATACTTATTAGATTTAATTAAAATCATTACAAAAAATGCATAATAGGAGTCTCACCATGCTCCCTCAATTCCAATATGAAGAAGATGTAGTAAAAATATTTCACTTTCACTCTCATAGTCATAAAAAACTATTTCAATATCTGTGTTTTATATCAAGTCTTATAGAAAAAGTAAAAATAAATAAATAAATTATTCTGCCCAAAAAGTTGTTGTAATGTCATGTTTAACATTTTGACTGGGACAAAATAAAATAAAATAAATTAATTAATTATTATGATTTTCACTATAACTATAATTATAATTATAATTATCAATAATACATTTTGACTCGAAGAAATTATAAAAACTAAAAATAAAATAATATTATTAATTATAAATATAGTTAATATTAATTATTAATATACATATATTATAGTGAAAATCTAGCTTAACATGAGATCTAAGAAGCACCTATAATGTCACGCCCCTGTACCTTGTTAGTCTTTCAACCAAACTATAGGCGGGTGTGGCTTTACCTTGTTTTTCCTTTTTCAAGTGCTCCACAAGTAGACTACGCCTTTAGCAACACCGTCTTAATTAGTTAATCACAATGTTCTTTCAATATGCGGAAAACATAAACATCATCATCATATCCAAATGTACGCCCATACATACAAGGGAGGGGCAACTCCCTATTAATAAGTCTGCCCGATAATATGTTTGATAAAGTATAAAATACAATACAAAGTCCAATCCAAAGAAATACCGTTTTTCTCCTTGGCAAGGTTAGTTTACCTCTTGACCAAGTTCCACCAATTGTCAATCATCAAACAAGCCCAAAACATCCATTCACAACATTGATTTAAGCTTTAGGAATTTCTGCACAATTCTACCCAAGTGTCGTGTTGCCCAGTCACTTGGGTCACCTCAGATCAGCTGATGCCCGTAATGTTCACGTGTGTTTCAAGCTCACCAAGTGTCCAAACTCACTCCTCACACTTTGGTTGGATTTGGCCCACCAATACGCGCTTGCTGCACTTTGTCGTAGTTAATTTCGACCAACAGTAGCTTCAGAATGAGGTATGAAATCACGTTTAGCATGTCGCATGCCCTGCCTAACTGGACCTACACTATGGATGCCCTATGGTACTATTCCACACACAGTCCTGCACTTTCTGCTCGACTTGACTCGATGCCCTACGCTCTCCCCAACTCGGCCTACGGTGCTTGATTTAAACATTCAGACAATTATTATCATAATGCGATGTTGTACAAAGAATGACCATGGTTTGACATGGTTGATTTTCATATTGAGACAATCTTTGTCACAACGTGACATTTGACCATGGAAGACCTTGATTGACTACGACTAACTATGATTAACAATGACAACCCATGGTTGATTTTCATATTCAGACAATGTTTTTCATAATGTGACATTGGGCCATGCATTAATACTAAAGTGTATGACTAATATTTAACACCTAATATTACAAGCCCAAAGAATTAGAAAACTCCAGGGATTAATGAACCCTAATAATTAATATCTTGAACACAAAACCTAAGAAATTAAAAAACCCTAAGAATAAATAATTTAAACCGAAGAGATTAATAAATCGAAGAGATTATTAATATTATAAACCAAAAGAACTAATAAACCCAAGGGTTTAATATTATAAAACAACAGAATTAGTGAACCCAAGGGATAAATATTAATATTATAAACCAAGAAATTAATAAGGAATAAGAATCAATATTTTAAAATCAAGAGATTAATAAACCCTAAGACTTAATATTTTAAACTCAAGAGATTAATAAACCTAAGGGGTTATTAATATTATAAACCAAAATAAATAATAAACCCAAGGGTTTAATATTACAAACCAAAGGAATTGGTGAACCCCAAGAATAAATATTAAATATCTAAGGGATCAATAAGGCCAAGGGATCAATATTAAAAACACAAGAGATCAATAAACCCTAAGAATCAATATTATGAACCAAAGTACTATAATCCCCAATGTTATAAACCCTAAATATTAAACACAATATTATAAACCCTAATATTAAAATAAATGTTATAAACCCAATATTAATCCCTAATTATAAACCCTGTATATTAGAATCTATATTATAACCCAACATATGACACCATAATGTAAATCATAATATTAAAACTCAAAATATTTATAAACCCAAGTGATTATTAATATTAATAACCAAAAGAACTCATAAATGCAAGGGTTTAATATTATAAACCAAAGGAATCGGTAAACCGAGGGGATAAATATTAAAAACCTACAGGATCAATAAGACCAAGGGATCAATATTAAAAACATGAAAGATAACAAACCCTAAGAATAAAAATTTTAAACTAAAAAACCTAAGAAATTAATAAACCCTAATCATTAATATTTTAAATTAAGTAGATTAATAAACCCAAGACATTATTACTATTGTAAACCGAAATAAGTAATAAACCCAAGGATTTAATATTATAAACCAAAGTAATTGGTGAACCCAATGGATACATATTGATATTATAAACTGAAAAAATAATAAACCCTAATAATAAAATATTTTAAACTCAAGAGATTAATAAACCCAAGGGGTTATTAATATTATAAACATAAAGAACTAATAACACCAAGGGTTTGATATTACAAACCAAAGGAATTGGTGAATTAAAGGGATAAATATTAAAAATCTAAGAGATGAATAAGGCCAAGGGATCAATATTAAAAACACAAGAGATTAATAAAGCTTAAGAATTAATATTTTTATCTCAAAAACCTAAGAAATTAAAAAACCCTAAGAATTAATATTTTTAACTCAATAGATTCTAAGACCCAAGGGTGGTTTAATATAATAAATGAAACTAACTAATATACCTAAGGGTTTCATATTATAAACCCAAGGAATTGGTGAACCCAAGGGATAAATATTAAAAACTAAAGGGATCAATAAGGAAAAGGGATCAATATGAAAAACATAAGAGATTAATAATGCTTAAAAGTTAAAATCTTAAACAAAAAGGTTTGATAAACTCACATGATTATTAATATTATAAACTCAAGGGAATACAATTAAACCTAAGATATTAATATTATAAACCTCAAGTATATAAAATTCTTTAGATAAATATTATAAACCTCAAGTATATAAAAATCTTTAGATAAATACTATAAACTGTAAAATAAACATGGTTGAGCATGCTTGATTTAAACATTGAGACAATTATTATCACGATGTGACATTTGAGCATTAAAGTCCTTGATTGACTACGACTAACTATGATTAACAATGGTAGCCCATGGTTGATTTTCATATTGAGACAATGTTTTCATAATGTGACATTGGACCATGCATTAATATTAAAGTGTATGACTAATATTTAACACCTAATTAGAAAACTCAAGGGATTAATAAACACTATGAATTAATATCTTAAACTCAAAACCTAAGAAATTAATATACCCTACGAATTAATAATTTAAATTGAAGAGATTAATAAATCAAAGAGATTATTAATAATATAAACCAAAAGATCTAATGAACCCGAGGGTTTAATATTATAAACCAAAGGAATTTCTGAACCCAAGGGATAAATATTAATTTTATAAACCAATAAATTAATAAAGCATAAGAATTAATATTTTAAACTCGAGAGATTAATAAACCATAAGAATTAATATTTTAAACTCAAGAGATTAATAAACCCAAGGGGTTATTAATATTACAAACTAAAGTTAAATACTGTTGATTGTTAAACACAGCCAAACATAATGAAGAATTCACCCACATTCTGAAATGTGGTTGACCAAATGTTGTAATGTCACATTGCGATGTTAGAAACATTTGTTTACAATTCCAATTCTAATAAATATATTATTAACATTAATTAATATTGATATATTTATTTAAATTTTTTAAATTATTTTTTAATGTTATAAGATGTGTGTGTGTGTGTGTGTGTGTGTGAGATCCTCTAGACTTGAGGAACCGCGATCGAGGGACATCGAAGTCATTCGGGGATCGCACCCTGAATGGGTCACGAGATCCCTTAGACGACTTGATTTTTTACCATCTCCCCTCCACCTAACATAGGACCTAACCACCCCTCATGAGGTTTCATCTTCGGTCACCTTGCTGAATTTTATATAAATATTTTAATTAATATATTGTCAAGTATTATAATTAATGTTATTAAGTATTTTAATTAATTAACTTAATATTACTATTAATTAATATGAAAATATTAATTTTAATTTTAAAATTTAATGTTTATTGTAATTGAAAATTTTTATATAAATGTTTTAATTAATATATTACCAAATGTTTTAATTAATGTTTTTAAACATTATAATTAAAAAATGATTAATTAAAGTTAAAATGAATTAATGTTCATGTTTAAGTTAATTAATATTAATTTAATTATTGCTTTAATTAATGTTATTAAACATTTTTAAATAAATTTTTTAAGTAATATATTATCAAATGTTTTAATTAATGTTTTAAATTTAAAAACATTTAAGTACACTTCCAACATATTATTATTATTAACCAAATATGAATATATTAATGTTTAGATATATTTGAATAATGTAGTTAAATTTAATAATGATGTAGTAATTAATTCATTAATATGTAAATGTAATAATGGAAATATAATAATTATTTCACTTTATTACTAATTAATATTAATATATTTTTTTTACAGATTTTTGAATTAATGTTTTATGTTATTAAGCATTTTTTATATAAAATTTTTAATTACATATGGTAAAAAGTTTTAATTAATAATGTTTAATGCTCCAATTTATTAATATTTTAATGTTTTAATTATTTAATTAATGTATATTAATTAGGGATTGCATTAAAATAAAATTTACTCATTGTGATATCTCGGATGTAGGTGTTAGACGTTGAGACAGAGTACTTCTTGGGCACAATGTGGTAGGGCACCTATCCTCCTCACACGCCTACACATGGTAGCCCAACCGATGATAAATGTTGGAGCATGGCTCATTTATTTGCCACCCCTGCCAGCTTCCTTTCGACTTCCTTCTACTGTTGTTCATTAATTTTGCTCATCGTGCCTCAGCCTGCTCCCATGGCCCTTAAATCTGCCACTCCCACTTCACCCTTCTCCATTTGTCTTTCCCTTCGGCTCTGTGTAGTTCCCTCTGGAGTCTCTGTTGCGCCTTAACCCCTCAGTTCTATTCTGTTTCCCTATGGTTGCTTCTCCGTGAAGTATGCCACCAATGGCTACTCTAGAGGTTGCCCCCTCCCCTCTGTGCTCATCTAATTCACTTGCCTCTGCGGTGTCTAGATGACACCGGATGCGAAGTTGCAAAGCTCGTGGGCAAGGGCTCCCCTCCAGGCCTCCTTCCTTGACTGCCATGGGTAGGGAGGTGAATCTTTCTGTGGGTTGGGAGGAGCCAGGCCTATTCGACCCTGTTAACCTCTCCGCCCATCTGTCCCTCCATCTCCCTAGCCCTCCACTTGAATCCTTCAGCCTCCGACCTGAAAAGAAACCCCGCAAATCCACCATTCAGTCAGATCCAGTCTTCTCTCCTCGCAAAATGAAAGCCCTGCATGTGTAGAGAAATTCCAGCAGCAGTCATGGTTCAAGCTTAGATGAGGATAGAAAGGACGTTGGGGCCAACACTCATCCAACCTCCTCCATTTTTCCAGATGCCCAAGTGTTGTTTCTCCCTCCGTCAATGACCCACGAGTCCAAGAAGGAGGAGGACGAGTCTCTCTATGTTTTCAAGATTTTGGAAGAGCCACCCAACCCTCTAGAAAATAATTAGAGCTCACCATTAGCCTAATTATTGGGTGCTCATCTCTTTTTCCAGTTATCTTCTGGTGTTTTCTAGATTTCCTATGTTTTGGAACTATTTTCTATTATGGTTATGTATCAGACTTATAACTTGACAAGCTAGTTTCCTACTATGGGTAGCTCATAACCATCTCTCTCTTGGGCTAGTTTCCCCATCTGGGGCAACCCCTATTTTGTTGTTTTTCATTTGATACTTCCCTCCAGAATTGGCTTGCCAACTCTGGAGGACGAGAATTGTAATATTTTGATGTTTATGATATAAAAGAAGTAGCCTAATTTAGAAAAAAAATGTACTCATCATGATCAAATAATTTTTTTAATGCTTACAAGGTTAAAATATTATTAAAATAATTTCTAAATTTATAATTACTATTATTATTATTATTATTATTATTAGTATTTTATATAATAATAATAGTTGAATGATGTAATATTATAATATAATTGTATTAAAATAATTATTATTATTTAATCTTACAATTTATTATTGTATTAAAATAATTTTATTATAATGTAACCTTAGGGTTTACTCGTTATATAGCAATTATGTGATAATGAAACCTTTTTATTAACCATAGATTTCAATACACCAAATTTAACACAAACGTTGAATACAACAAGAAGTATAATTGCATTAGTTAACTGATATATGATTATATGATAGTCACAATTTGTTTTACAACTAATTTATGAAACTAAAACTATATTATAATTTAAACCTACAATTTATTAGTTATTCATTATATTGTTTAAATAATATGAAGCATCATACATCATGTCAACCCTTTAATCATTGTAGATTTGTTTGTGCAAGTGGATTTGTTTGTTGGAATTGCAAATTTAAGTTATATTCTTCACACATCCAAAAAAATCTCAATATATTGTATCAATCAAAGCATTTACAAATACAATTTAAATAATAAAAAATTAAATTTATTGAGATGCAAAATCTTTATACTAAAAAAAATTTAAATACGAAAATTAATATAACAAATTTTAATAAATGTATATGTTATACTATTAAATTTATTATCCTATTTATATTTTATTTCAATGTATAATAAACTTTATTTCAATGTATAATACACTTAATAGTAAATGCAAAAATAATTTATTCATTTATAAAATTAACAAAATTTACAAAATGAAATTAAAATATTATTATTGTATAAAGAAATTAATAATTCTCTTTGATAAGGATACCATCTTTTTTATCGTATATTTTGAATATTTAGAAACCATCACAAAAATATTAATATTATTTTAACATTAATATTAAATGGAAAACTAATCTATCTAATTGTAAAATTCACAAAATGAAAATTTTGAATAAGGTCATATTCATTATTTTTCAAAATATTCCAAACATATGGTATAACAGTTGTAACACTATTTTAACTTTTAATCTTTAATTACAGTTTGATGATGTAAAAAGAAAATTTTGAATTAGGTCATATTTATTGTTTTTTCAAAATATTCCAAAGAAGAATATGGTATAACGGTCTAAAATCTACAATGATTATGTAAAAATTATATATCAGAAGCCTTTTGTTGAAATGTGCGATTGTGATAACTATTATCATATACACCTTCAAGAAAAAAATAAAATAAAACATCCATATTTTGATTTCAATTTCAAAGTCATTTGATTTTTAGTAATAATATTAAAAATATATATCTATAATATAAAACTTGATAAATATATTATATTCTTTTGAGCAGTGGCATACTCGTTTTGTATTACTTTGTTATGCAAGGCTTTGTTTTACTTTTTTTATTTGGGACATAGGGTTATTAAAGAATAAATATATTCTTTTGAGGAATGTCATACTTGTTTTGCATTACTTTATTATATAAAGGGGTTAATACCATGACTTATCAATACCACATGTCAAAAAACCATAATTTATTTCACAATAAAAATATTTTATAAACATAGGAGTGTTTAACGCAAAGTATTAATAAGTATTGGAGAAAATGAGTTTTGTGGCTCTTAGATATTGGAGTCTAGGGTTTCCCTAATTGCGGCATCAACTAGCTGCTCAGATTTGATATGCAAAATATTGTAGCACTCCGATCTTGGACTCCATTTCGTGATTTCCCACTGAAGAATAGTTTTGGATTCAAAAGACATCTCAGATATGATATTGTGATTTAATTTTTGTCTACTCATTAGGGAGGTGGTTGATTTCAAAGCCTTGTTGCAGGCATAGAAACCACAAGGGCCTTCTTCTCCCACCAAAAATGTTATGAATAAATTAGCAGAGAATACGAATGTGGAACTCTCTTCATCAGATTCATGCAAGAAAACCTTAGTCGTCACAGAAAAAGAATAGGTTGGCATGTTTATGGACTGATGACCAAATCCAAAATTTGTTGTTGGGTGTGGAGCCTAATTATCTTGTTGATTTTGTATCATAGCATTGGACCCCTGTACCTTAATGGGGTGGCAACGCTGCTCATAATTAAATGCTACCTGGGGGGTCCACGGGGGCGGCTGCGACTTTATGGAGCCCCCCCCCTCGTGGGGGGTTTCGGGGGTAGTGCCCCTGAAGCTAAAAATAGATGTAAAATTTCCTTGTAAAAGTATAGTAATTTCTAGTCAATTTGGGCCGTTCATTAGGCGGATGATCTGATGGTAGAAGTTATGTTTAGTTTAGGGTTTTTTTCCCTATAAGGCAACCCCTCGCTTTGTATGAGGGTATTTTATTGCGGATGTGTATTCTATTTATATTATCAGAGCGAGAAACATATAGGGAGACTGTGAGAGAGAACAAAGGATATTACAATGGATCTGCTGTAGGTTGTGTCTCTTCATTTTTTTGGATAATAGAAAGGAAGGACTAGTTGTTTGGGGTGGATGTAGCCCAAACTGAGTGAACCACGTATATCTGTGTCTCTCTGGTTTTATGTGTTTTGTGTTCTTTTGTTTTTCGCATATTTTATGTGTTTCATTGCTCTGTTATATATAATTTTCTAACAACTGGTATCAAAGCTGAAGGTCTATTTGGCTGATAAAATCACAAGAAAGAAGGGTTCCTGGTTTGAGTGGGAGTAATGGCGGAAGATGGTAAGTTTAGGGTCAAGAAATTTAACAACCAAAACTTCCCACTGTGGAAGATGTAGATGGAAGATTATCTGTATCAGAAAGATTTGTACGTACCATTGAGTGGAAAAAAGAAGAAGCCGACAGCTATGACAGACATAGAATGGGAGATTCTCGATAGAAAGGCACTCAGAACAGTAGGGTTGTGCCTCGTGGCATCGGTAGCCTTCAATATTTCAAAGGAAACAACAACAGAGGGTTTGATTAAGGCATTGGCAAAATTGTATGAAAAACCCTCGGCCTCAAACAAGGTATTTCTTATGACACATTTATTTAATATGAAGATGTCGAAAGGTGGATCTATTGTAGACCATTTAAATGATTTTAATACAGTTACTGTAATGTCTCTCCAATTCACCACAATTTTTTTTTTCAATCAGTCTAATCTTTATCATTGTGTGCCATTAGGTATTGCCTATGTACTATTATTGGTTTTATATATATTGGTTTATAGTTTGTCATTTTGTGACACATCTCTCTCTTATTGAACATTATTCTTCATAATACCGATTTATGATCTTACTAATCCTGACATTATACTTATAATGCATTTGTTTCCATTATAATATAAAACACTTACCATACTTCGAATTTCAATATTTCAATACCCAAATGTAATGGGTGTGAGAAGATGTGTATTTATAGATCAACGTATCCAACCATAACTCAGGCTTGGGATACATATAATATTCGAACATGAAAATAGTTGTTGCAATGATGGTTTCATATATGTTTCATATAGCAATTATATAACAACTCGTTGAACTTGTCTATCATTCCATCCCAACGATGACGTCTTAACTTGTTTCGTTATAACTATAATGTTTGGGGTGTAAAGATTGGAATGGCCCTGAGACCAGTACAAGTCTGCTTATTATTTATTCTCTATTTAACATTACGTCTTTTAAATTGTACTTGATTGACTTCAAGAAATGTTGCATTGTGTCCCTGGCATGTTTTCATCTATGAGGATCGGAGTATGCGTCGTTTTTCATGGAGTTTTGTAGGGTTGTTGGTGTGGGTGAGTACTATTGTATTTATTTGTCAATCTGTGGCTTGTACTGTGAAGATCTTGTTGTCTTTCGAGGCCCTTTTCGACTGGCATTGACTTGGTTTGGGCATCGCTCTCCACGTGGATGGTGGAGATAAGCGATGAAATAGGGTTTGGCTCCAATATATTATTCGGTCCTTCACTCTCCAGCTTTTATTTGTCACATGAGAATTTTTCCAGAGAACATAGAGGTCTCTCTGCTCTTATGCATTTAATGTTATCTATCTGGAGTGCCATTAACCGATCTTGTGTAGAATCCACCGTGTTGAATAATATATATGAAGGGTTACGACAATCCCTACAAATAAATGTAGGGGAATTGAGCCATATTCAGGAATTTTACTATGAGAAAATTCCCTTCAAATGCATCATGTGTCATTCTCAAGGGAACTTTCCCAAAAACTTCCCTAAAAAAAATGGATTCAAATCTAAAATAAAAATAACCTAAAAAATGTACATCTTCATAAACATCAAAATCATTTTGTTTTATTTATAAAATTTGTATTGCGTTGAGAGACAGATTCCATAGCCCAATATGAGAAGTGCAATTCTTTTGTGTTCAACCATGATTCCACATGTGTTCCTTTTATAATAAAATATATATATAATTAAAATACAAGTAAATATACATATTTATTATATTTAATTAAAATCATTACAAAACATTCATAATATCATTCTCACCATGCTCCCTCAATTCCAATTAGTATGAAGAAGATGATGTAAAAATATTTCAATATCTGCCCCCCAAAAAAAAAAAAAAAAATATTTTGCCCAAAAAGTTGTTGTAATGTCATGTCTAACATTTTGACTAGGTCAAAATAAAATAAAATAAAATAATTAATTATTATGATTATGATTATGATTTTGATTATAATTATAATTATAATTACAATTACAATTATAATTATCAATAAAACATTTTGACTCAAAGAAATTATATAAAACTAAAAATAAAATAAAATAAAACTATTAATTATAAATAAAATTATAATTAATTATTAATATACATATATATTAGAGTGAAAATCTAGCTTAACACGAGATCTAACAAGCACCCATAATTTCACACCCCTATACCTTGGTAGTCTTTCAACCACACTATAGATGGGTGCAACTTTACCTTGTTTTTCTTTTTTCAAGTACTCCACAAGTAGACTACGCCTTTAGCAACACTATCTTAATTAGTTAATCACAATGTTATTTCAATATGCAGAAAACATAAACATCATAATCATATCCACATGTATGCCCAGACATACAAGGGAGGGGCAACTCCATGTTAATAATTATTCCCGATAATATGTTTAATCAAGTATAAAATACAATGCAAAGTCCAATCTAGAAAAATACCCTTTTTCTCCCTGGCAAGGTTAGTTTACCTCTTGACCAAGTTCCGCCACTTGTCAATCATCAAACTAGCCCAAAGCATCCATTCACAACATTGATTTAATCTTTAGGAATTTCTGCACAATTCTGTCCAAGTGTCGTGCTGTCGAGTCACTTGGGTCACCCCAGGTCAGCTGTTGCCTGTGACGTTCACATGCTTTCTGAGATCACGGAGCGTCCAAACTCACTCCTCACACTTTGGTTGGATTTGGCCCACCAATAAGCACCTGCTGCACTTTGTTGCACTAAAGTTTGACCAACGGTCACCTCAAAATGACGTCTAAACTCACGTTCATCCTGCCGCACGCCCTACGTGACTTGACCTACACTGCAGACGCCCTGCGGTACTATTCCACACAGAGTCCTGCACTTTCCACCCCACTCAACCTGACGCCCTATGCTCTCCTCAACTTGACCTGTAGTGTGGATGCCATGTGGTACTGTTTTGCACACACTTCCTGCACGCCTTGCCCAACTTGACCCAACGCCCTCGCTCTGCGTTCACAACTCAACCTGATGCCCTGAACTTCTGTACGCTCGCTGTGTTTAGCCTGCCCGCTGCCGTAGTGTTAGATTTCACCAATGAGTTGTTGGAAAATATCATGGTTTTTTCCAATGCCCTTCGCTCGAATGTCTTATGTGAATTCTTTTTTTGACCGTTGTATGGTTTTCACAAATTATCAATCCTCTCTTTTATACACTTTCCCGTGTAATGGCCCACTATGTGTAACGTCGGCCTCTACACATGGTTATGATTCGACGTTCTGCTATAACTTCACTTGGAAAATGACTCGCACAGGTTATAATGCGATGAAACCCTTGCTAACATTTCTTGGTCACCGCCCATGTTCCTCCATCGTCACATGCTTGTGCTCATGTGATTACATTGCGACAATACCCCCATAATGTCGCATGGTGCCCAAAATTCTCCCAAACCCCTAGTGGGCACGCCCGTCACCGTGAACGCGCCTCATGAAGCTCGTGCCTGACATCCTCCACCACTTCAAAACATTGTCATCCGTTGACAACAACATACCATCATCACACGATGTATCGTCGCAACTCCATGTGCGAAATATCATTGCAAAATGTCGCTGCACAATCTTTTGTCGCATCCATGTGCACAATATCGTCGCAAATATCATCACAAGTGTTGATGACTATAACATATCCAAATTTGTTCATGTCTCCAATTCTGCTATAAATATATGATTAACATCAAGATATGAACACCCTTGATCTGTTACATGCCTCGGTCATGTCTCCAATTCTGCAAGAAATCATGTATTGTTACCCCTTGTGATGGTGACAAGTTGGGTAACTAATCCAACCAAACATCTCCTCCACAAGAACAAATGATTCATCATCATCATAAATTCCAAAACATCTTGCTATCAAGTGCTCATATCGCTCTATATCTTGCTCATAAAATTTGAGGTCTTCATTGTCCTAAGCAGATGACAATGAGCCTCATCCCACATGAATAGTATAGAAGGAGGGGGAAGTGGAGGCCGAAGGCCTTCCCTCTTCCTCATGCATCAACTCCAGCCACCTGTCTAGGTCCTCTGCTTCTAACTTCATTATGTATGCTTCCCGACCTTCTCCCTAAATCCCAGGATTGGCATCTTCCTTTGCTTCCATTGCCTCAAGTCTTCTTGTCACATCCAAGATAATGTTGGACAATGCCATCATCACCTGTGCTGGTTCCCGAAGTTTGTATTTCGTGATGACTAATCTTCCCTGGAGTTTTTCATGCCATTTTATGTCTTCCACACTCATAGTTGTTAGTTTACAATGGGCTACATCTCCTCCTATGGTTAGAATACCAATAGGATGGTCATCTCTTCAATCATAAATATACAACTTCCTCATGTGAGGAACCACCATAAATTAAAATTATTTGAAGAATTCCATGCCTAACACAACTTCATAATCATAAATCTTCACAATCATGAAGTCAACATCCCCATGCCAACTCCCTATTTCAATTGTTGTCTTTTCTGCAACTCCAATTACATAATCCAAAGGTGAATTCACAGCTTTCAACTGAGCTTGGTTTGGTTTGAACCTAAATCCAACTTTCCTAGTAGTATCCTCTCCAATGAGGTTGTGGGTAGCACCAATGTACACCATGGTAACGAGTGTGCCCTTCACAATATTCATGTTCACAAACTCAAGGTTGTTCCTTTCAAGGTCCTTTCTTAGGATAACTTCATAAGCTGCTGCAGCACTCAGAACCTGCATCATCCCAACTATGGGTTCCTTCTTCTCTGCTTGTAATGTTGTGGCCAAATTTGGTCTTGAAGGACAATTATTCAGCGTCTATTCCTCAACACAAATCCAACACTTCAAGGGCATCCTTGTCTTCGACTTTGCATGTGCATTGTTAGACTTAGTAGCTTTCTTCTTCGGTGCATCATCCTTTTTCTCAAAATGATTTTATTCTTCTTCTTGGTCCCCTCATCATAGTGTTCAATAAGTCTATCCACCATAAAAAAGGCTTCTTCCAATGTCTTGGGTGATTTCCTTCTCACTTCATCTCGAGCCCAAGATTTCAACCCAATAGTAAAGTTGAATATCTTTTCTCTCTCGATCATGCCAGGTAGCTCTAGAGTAGTAATATGAAATTCACTTTGGTATTGTTGGAGACTCCCTCTTTGCTTAATATACTTAATGACACATATCACATCCCATGTTTCATCTTATGGAATAAAGTGAACCCGCAAAGCCTCTTTTAGTTCCATCCAAGTTGTGATGTCAGACCCTGCACCTTGTATCATCTGATTAAGTTTCCTTCTCCACCACATATTTGCATCTCCTATAGGGAATTGCACCACAATATTTACCTTAGCATCCTCATGAGGAATGGCTAACCAGTCCAAGTATTGTTTGAAATCCCATAAGAAGTTTCCAAGAGTTTTTTCATTCCTTGTTCCATCATATGAATCTGGTTCTTTCACCTTAATATGGGCATATCCCCCAGATGATCCTTTCCCCATGGCCCTTTTCAACAAGACCATTTCAAATTATGAAATCCGTGATATTTGTAAGAGATTTTGCAAGTTAATCCACGACCTGATCCTTGGACTGGTCCATGTCTTCAAGTTTCTTCAAAGTTTCACCAAGATTCCATTTTGTGTACACAAAAAGTGTTACCATAGTGTCAATCTTGACTTTCCACTTTTCTTCTTCTTCTTTCAATGCCATGTTACTTTCCTGGAGGTCTTCATGATCTTCTCTAATGTCCATGAAGATCTTCTTGAGTCTTTCCATGTTCTCAATGGTGTTCTCCAAGAAGTCATCTTGAGAAAGTACTTGGGCTTCCTCAATTATTTTAGGTTCTTCCACAACACCTTCCATTTTTTTTACTTGAGAATGAGTCAAGACCATGTAAAAACCCTATCCAATTGTAGCCCTGAAATAGCTTCTGTCAGAAACCATAATAATACAAATCCGGCTTTAACACCACCTTCAACCCTGCACTTGTGTTCCTACCTTCCTCAATGATCAAAAACCCCAAATATTATAGCTTTGATACCACTTTTCATTCCCCTATAGCTTGGTAGTATTTCAACCACACTATGGATGGGTGCACACTACCTTATTTTTCTTTTTTCAAGTACTCCACAAGTAGACTATGCCTTTAGCAACACTATCTTAATTAGTTAATCACAATATTGTTTCAATATGTGGAAAGCATAAACATCATCATAATATCCACATGTAGGCCCACACATACAAGGGAGGGGCAACTCCCTATTAATATGTCTGCTCGATAATATGTTTCATAAAGTATAAAATACAATACAAAGTCCAATCCAACAAAAACCCATTTTGCTCCTTGGAAAGGTTAATTATCTCTTGACCAAGTTCCACCACTTTTCAATCATCAAAATAGCCCAAAACATCCATTCACAAAATTTATTTTAGCTTTAGGAATTTTTGCACAATTCTACCCAAGTGTCGTGTTCCCGGGTCACTGTGGGTCAGCTGCTACCCTTGACGTTAAAGTGATTTTCAAGCTCATCGAGTGTCCAAACTGACTCCTCGCACTTTGGTTGGCTTTGGCCCACCAATATGCACCTGTTGCACTTTGTCTCACTTAATTCCAACCAACGGTCACTTCAGAATGAGGTCTAAACTCAATTCTCATCTCATCGCATACCCTGACTTGACCTGAACTACAGATGCCCTGTGTTAATATTCCACACGCAGTCCTCTAATTTCCCCCCTACTCGACCGGATGCCCTATGCTCTGCCCAAATCTTCCTACGGTGTGGACGACCTGCGATACTATTCTGCATGCGCTGCCCGACTCGACCAGATGCCCTTGCTCTATGTTCACGACTCGACCTAACACCCTAAACTATTGTACGCTTGTTGCGTTCATCCTTCCCAGGACCATAGTGTTGGCTTCCACCAATGAGCTGTTGGCAAAGCTCATGGTGCTATCCAAGGCCCTTCGCTTGAATGCCTTATGTGCATTCGTTGTTGGATTGTTGGATGGTTTTCGCTCATCTCTTTTATACACTTGCTCGTGTAATGGCGTGGGTCACTTGGCAGATGCAAGCCAACCCACACAACCTCCGTTCATTTTTTCACCCATTATGTGTAATGTTGGCCTCTGCCCAATACGTTGGCCTCTACCCGCAGTTATGGTGCGACGTTCCACTATAACATCACTCAGCCAACGACCCCCGCCAGTTATAATGAGACGACGCCCTCACTAATGTCACTCGGTCACCACCCATGTTCCTTCATCGTCACATACCCATGCTCATGCGGTTATGGTGCGACGATATGCCTATAATGTCGCATGGCACCCAAACATCACCCAAAATCCTTGCGGGCACGCTCGTCATTGTGAACGCACCTCATGAAGTTGGCACCTTACACATAAGGATCAAATCTGTTTTGATGCAAACATATTTTAAATGCAAAATAGATTTGATACCTCTCAATGCTTGATATATCTAAAATTAAGATGGAGCTAGGCTAATATTTACATATTTAAATATTTCACCATTAAAATATTTTTTTTAATATTCAAATCAACTAATATATTTCAATATGAGCTCATATATTTATATAGAAAAATACATATGACTTGGTGAAAAGTAAATATTTAATTTACTTTTACTACAAGGACTTGGTAAATCATAGGCTAAAGCCTGGTGGAAAACATTAATGTTTAAAGTTTATTTTAATTTTATATAAAAGTGGTTATGGAAAGTCTTGGAATTCATGGGTAAAAGAGATTAAATGAATTTTTTTTCACTCAACAGACTCTTAGGAGACACTTATTCCTCTCCCTAAAGATAAATAATCTTAATTGGGATAAGGGATCCAAGAGGGTGAGAGGGGAAGAAACGTGATGCAACATTGAAGACTTGGTACCTAGCTGGAGGAGGTCAAGTGAGGAGAATGAAGTTGTAAGATTGTGAACTTGTAGCAGGGCATTGTTAAAGGTAAGGCAGGACGTTTTTAGTTAGGGTATTCTTGAGTTGGTTGGGGCCAATGAAATCCCTAGGTCATACTTGTTGAGTCTGTGAGTTTCTAGGCTAAAATTATATAGTCTTCTTTGTACAAAATTTTCTATGTCATTGTCAAGAAACTCTTCTAGGAGTGGAAAATTAGCCTAGGGAACTAGTGGTTTTCATTCTCATCGGTTAGGATGAGCTTCATTTCTCCCTTGTGAATTCCATAATAACTTCAAATCCAACATATCAGTATTTTAGGTTATTAATAATTTTTTTCTGAGACCAGAGCTATTACTGTGAATGATAGTAATACATGAAATATGTATTTGAAGGTAGTTATTGATGTAGAGATTTATGAAATCTCTTTGTAAAATAAGTGAAATAGAACTCTAATATAGACATGTTATAAGCTTATGTTAATTATTTTTGTGTGAAAATGTGGAGAAATATGTTTAAATGTTATATATATATATATATATATATATATATATATATATTCACATTGTAGAAAAAAGTTAGTTCCCACTAGTAGATAGAAGTCTAAAAGGGAAATAATCCTTATTTCTATGAATAAATTACCAAAGTAATACAGTAGGGAGAATGGCAGGTCCCGATACGAGGCCAGGTCCCACTTACCCTCTAGAATATCAATAGTAATATAAGATAAATAATTGACGTAAGTAAAACTATCGAGAGACATAATCATATGAAAATCTAAATGAAAGATAGACTAAACATATAAATAACTCTGGCTAAACATATAAATAACTTTGGTGATAAATATAATTTAAATTACACCCACATATCAAATGAAGGAAATGAATACAATACACAAAGAGTACCATATTGGGTCCTACAGGTTAACTCAGGTATAATTCTAAACCCACCCATAATTATTTCGTGAGTAATAACCTTCATCAGCTAATATATATATTTACAGGACATGCAAGAAGAAACAAAGTAACTGTGCTTGATGAACAAATCTAAAATGAATATAATGTGGTTATACAATTTTATAATGAAAGGTAAAACAACCCAAATTAATAATAACTCTGTTCATTAGCACCAAGCCTTTATTAAATCAATTTAAGACTATTTAGAAAGAAAAGGCACATAAATAACAATTCTATTTAAGATTTACCAAAAACAAATAATGAGTCAAGACATGACTGTGAACAAAAAATATATCTGTGTCACATAACTTAACAAAGAGTAATAATCCTTTAAAACGATCGTAGCAATAGTGAGACCATATGTTTTAAAAAGCGACATTTTGGAAAATTATCTACAAACTGTAGGTCTGAGGGAGTAAAATGTTAATTAAAATTCACACTCTTGTAATACAAGTTATTAAGAGAATTATTGTATTAACAAAAGGGGAAGAAGCTACAGGTTAACTATAATAGAAGTCTGTATAACATATTCTCAAACCCTAACAAGCTCGGGCTCGAAAAAAAGATATATTAACATTCAAATATACCCTCATACTGAGGAGAAGAGTACATAGAAAATACAACTTGGAAAAGAGAGGAAGACCTAATAAGTCCCGACGTTAAATTTCAAAAGCCCCAAGCAACATGATTCCCAAAAATAGGAGGAAGATCAAGTTAGAATGCTAACTTGTAAGAATTTAAACCATACAAGAAAATATAAGTCACAATAATATAAATGGGATGAATTTAGAGTCTGTACATACCTAATGTAGATTGCGAATAGGCTCACCAACATAATGTTAGAACCAAGAGCATGGAAAATTTAGTATAACCATTAACCTTGTATAACATAGTTCATAATACAATGAATAAATTTCTAAGCAGGATTTCTTTGTTACCTAAGTGTATGACCAATTAAATTCCACATGTAAACTGATGATGAAGAAACTCTTGGCATAGTCACTAGCTATAAATTATAAATCAAGAGAAATAGGTACGAGAATCGATGAAGTACATCTGTGAATTATAAAACATGTAAATAAGATTAACTAGTGAAAGCCATGGAAATACCTGAGATTGTTGGCGTCGTAGACTAAAGGGAGAAGAGGAAAACCATAATTCCCTTAGGGTTAACTGCAAATGGTTGAACCCAAAACAAAAAAACCACGGACTGACTATGTCGATAGTGAGACATAGTTAGGGGAATCTACCCTTAACCACCCTACTGAAACGAGGACAATCAAATAAAACCCTAAGAGAATCAACGTTGAACTCGAGGACAAGTGTCCCAAGTGGTTGGAGTTGTATTCAATTAAGTGGATGCCATTTGGAAGTTCGAGAGACTTTCATTATGACATCAACAATGTATTTCGACCATATTCACAAGCGAACAAAACCATGCTTTATTCATGAATATTAAGCCAATATTCATGCCAATACACAACCATAACTTCATAACTAGAATCCTTTATGTATTTTCGACCCAATATGTATGCCATATATTATAGATTGTGAAAGCATGATATTATGGAGATAATCATAATTACAATAGGAATACACAAAAATAAATAAATCTCAAGTATATCTTGATACTTTCATATTATATAACAAAAGAATATGGTACATGTGTCATAGGATATATTTAGATATTATTCTTGGTCAAATAATAATAATAATAATAATAATAAATTATTGAGAATGTTATAAAAAAATTGAAGTAGTATCATTACTTTAAATTTTGACCCTTTTCCATGTGTATATTTTTAATCAATTTTGTCTAGAAAAAATTTGTTCGAATTGCCAAAGCCATTAGGACATGTTATTTATAAGGGCCATTTGGTTAGAGATGCTGCAATTTTATTCTGCTATATTATATTTTAAACATTACCTTGAAGGAGTAAATAATTATTAAAACATTACCTTGAAGGAGTAAATAATTATTATCTTACCCGTTTAGGTATTTAAAGCATATTAAAAAAAATTCTTGATAAAATATTTAAAATTAATATCGGCTCAATGAAAATGAAAATGTTAATGCATGCTCCGTTCAACTTCAAAACGCCAATGGATGCGATCTTTTGAAAAGGTGCAGCCTATGAATATAAAGAGCGAAGAAACGCAAATTGTAAGAGTAATAACAATAACGAAGACAGAGTGATAGCATCAAGGGAAACATGGCAAAGAGTAATAGCAGCAAGGGAAATATTATAACGCTAAAAGAAGGATGGTCTATTGCGTACCAGGGTACTATTAAGCTTAGAAACTTCGTGGAAGGAGTTGAGGGGTATGGTGACTTTACTGCAGAGGAGAAGATCAATATTTACCCAACCATATGTGACATATCTGTTTTTTGACTTATACAAGAAATACATAAAAGAGTATCTCATAGATACTGTTTTACCCGCCTTGAGGAGACAGCCTGATGATGATGAATTGATGTTAAAAAAATTTGTGAGACGTTGGGAAATTTAGAAGGTCATGGTTAGATGGCTGTCACACATTTTTAATTATTTGGATCGTTTTTTTGATCTGGACTATAACTATGGGCTTAGAGAATGCTTCAGTGTGTCTTTAACTGATGAATATAATGTCTCCAGTGCTTCAGTGAGGTGTTTCTAAGAACTTGTCTTGAATGAATTATGAGACAATGTGATGAAGTCTGTTATTGTTCTTGTTGATAAAGAGAGGGACGAAGAACAAATTGACTGCGCTTTATTGCGGAAGGTTATTCGTTGCATTGGGGATATTAGACGTCATAGTGATTGGACATTGTATTGACCAGAAAGGCAAGAATACGAAAAAATGATGTTGGAAGCTGCTACAACTTACTATTCGCGAAAGGCTTCTTCGTGGTCTGTGGAGTATTCTGGACCAGATTATATGCTGAAGGTGGAGCAATGTTTGAAACATGAGATGGAAGTCGTTGTCCCATTATATTTTCCCCATTCACAAATGGAATGGATGATAACTATTATTCTCAGATTTGTAAACATGCACTCCTTTCTTCTGAGCATGGGATCCAAGTTCTGCGAAAAGAGTGTTCGAATTTCCATTCCTCTTTCAAGGAAGAGAAGATAGATGATCTTTCCAAGATGTACATTTTGTTCTGTGAAATACCTGAAGCTTTGGAACTCATAGCAAATAGCTTTGGTGAACCTTTATATCGAGAATGGACAAGATTAGTTAAACATCGAGAAAATGCCTTCAGCCTGCAAGATTCACAGGAAAGACATAATATAGGTGGTTTTGAAGAACAGTTGGCATTTGTTCAGAAGATTATTGAATTTCATGACAAATACTTGATATATGTGGAGAAAGGATTTCAGAATAATAAGCGTTTCGATGGGCTTTTACATTATGCACTTTGGTTCACCTATAGCAGTGGAGTTGCAGAAAGCAGAAGCGCAGAATCGCTGGTTGCATATTGCGATAATCTCCTTCAGAAGGGTGGGGCAAAATATTTATGCCTTGATGATATAGAGGGTACTCTAGAAACGGTGGTGAAAATTTTGGCATGTGTGACCAATAAACTTCTAATGGTTGAAATTTATTATAAAAAATAATTGACAGACTTCTGTTGGATACGAGTGGCAATGAAGATTACGAACGTAGTACATTGTCTAAACTAAAGCAACACTGTGGTGGTCAAGAATTTACATCAAAGATAGAGGGCGTGCTAAAAGATTTTAGCCAAAAAAGGAAGGACCGAAATATTTTAAGGACTACCTTAGTAATAATCCAAATATTAATGTAGAAATAGATTTCACCATTAAATTTTTTACTCCTAGATATTGGCTGAGACATGGATTTTCTGAAATTAATCTGCCTATAGAGCTGGTCAAATGCATAGAGGTATTCGAAAATTTTTATTCTACACAAACTGTACCTGAACCTCAGAAAATTACGTGGATATATTCTTTGGGCATGTGTCATGTCATCGGTTGGTTTGAAGCCAAATTGCCAATCGAAATGGTATTTACAACTTATCAAGCGGCCGTGTTATTGTTGTTTAATAACTCTGCACAGTTTTATTCAGACATCAAATGTCAATTTAATTTTCCAGATGCAGATCTTGTTGAAGTATTAAATTCACTTGCATGTGGAAGGTATGAAATTCTTGTCAAACAACCCAACAATAAAACAGTTACTGCAGCTGACAGTTTTGAATTCAACCACAAATTTAGATTCACAAAAAGGAGTATATGGGTCCCAATAACAAAGGTTGTTGAAGAGAAAAAAATTCACTGATCATATTGAGATTGAGAAGAAGCGATGTTTTCTAATTGATTGCTACTTAGTTCATATTATGAAAAATCGAAAAGTTTTACTTCAACAACAACTTGTGAGTGAATGCATTGAACAAGTTAGAATGGAATTCAAACCAAAGGCTAAAGTCATAAAACTCATCGGGTTATTAATATTATAAACCAAAATAACTAATAATCTTAAGGGTTTAATATTACAACCAAACGAATTGGTGAACCCAAGGGATAAATATTAAATATCTAAGGAATCAATAAAGCCAAGGGATCAATATTAAAAACACAAGAGATCAATAAACCCTAAGAATCAATATTATGAACCGAAATATTATAATCCCCAATGTTATAAACTCTAAATATTAAACACGATATTATAAACCCTAATATTAAACCAAATATTAATCCCTAATTATAAATCCTATATATTATAATCTATATTATAATAGATATTATAACCCAACATATGCCCCCATTATGTAAATCATAATATAAAACTCAAAAGATTAATAATCACAAGAGATTATTAATATTATAAACCAAAAGAACTAATAAACGCAACGGTTTAATATTATAAACCAAAGGAATCGGTAAACCGAGGGGATAAATATTAAAAACCTACAAGATTAATAAGGACAAGGAATCATATTAAAAACACAAAAGATTAATAAACCCTAGAATACAATTTTTAAACTAAAAAATCTAAGAAATTAATAAACCCTAATAATTAATATTTTAAATTAAATAGATTAATAAACCGAAGACATTACTAATATTATAAACCAAAATAAGTAATAAACCCAAGGGTTTAATATTATAAACCAAAGTAATTGGTGAACCTAGGGGTTAAATATTAATAGTATAAACCAAAAAATTAATAAACCCTAATAATAAAATATTTTAAACTCGAGAGATTAATAAATCGAAGGGGTTATTAATATTATAAACATAAAGAACTAATAACACCAAGGGTTTGATATTACAAACCAAAGAAATTGGTGAATTGAAGGGACAAATATTAAAAATCTAAGGGATGACTAATGCCAAGGGATCAATATTAAAAACACAAGAGATTAATAAAGCCTAAGAACTAATTTTTTATCTTAAAAGCCTAAGAAATTAATAAACCCTAAGAATTAATATTTTTAACTCAATAGATTCTAAGACCCAAGGGTGGTTTAATATTATAAATGAAAATAACTAATAAAACTAAGGGTTTTATATTATCAACCCAAGGAATTGGTGAACCCAAGGGATAAATATTAAAAACCAAATGGATCAATAAGGCGAAGGGATCAATATGAAAAACATAAGAGATTAATAATGCCTAAAGATTAATATCTTAAACAAAAAGGTTTGATAAACTCACATGATTATTAATATTATAAACTCAAGGGAATAATATTAAACCTAAGATATTAATATTATAAACCTTAATTATATAAAATCCTTTAGATAAATATTATAAACCTCGAGTATATAAAAATATTTAGATAAATACTATAAACCGTAAAATAAACATGGTTGAGCATGCTTGATTTAAATATTGAGGCAATTATTATCACAATGCGACATTGGACGAAGAATGACCATGGTTTGCCATGGTTGATTTTCATATTGAGACAATCTTTTTCACAATGTGACATTCGACCATGAAAGAACTTAATTGACTACAACTAACTATGATTAACAATGGTAGCCCATGGTTGATTTTCATATTGAGACAATGTTTTTCATAATGTGACATTGGATCATGTATTAATATTAAAGTGTACAACCAATATTTAGCGCCTAATTAGAAAACTCAAGGGATTAATAAAAACTAAGAATTAATATTTTAAACTCAAAACCTAAGAAATTAATAAACCGTGCGAATTAATAAATTAAATTGAAGAGGTTAATAAACCAAAGAGATTATTAATATTATAAACCAAAAGAACTAATAAACTCAAGGGTTTAATACTATAAACCAAAGGAATTGTTGAACCCAAGGGATAAATATTAATATTATAAACCAAGAAATTAATAAAGCATAAGAATTAATATTTTAAACTTGAAAGATTAATAAACCACAAGAATTAATATTTTAAACTCAAGATATTAATAAACCCAAAGGGTTATTAATATTAAAAACTAATCTTAAATATTTTTGTTTGTTAAACACAATCAAACATAGTGAAGGATTCACTCACATTCTGAAATGTGGTTGACCAAATGCTGTAATGTCACATTGCGATGTTAGAAACATTTGTTTACAATTCCTGTAATATCTTGTTTCGGGGATATCTCTAAAACACGGCAAACTCCAACCAGAGATTGACTAGGAGGGCATTTATTGGATATGTCACCTCTAAAAGAGGACGAGATTTGGAGGCTACCTGGCCCTTTCCAGACTCTATCTAGGAGTGAAACATAAACACACTAAGTGGTATAGAACTAGAGTGCTCAGAAACAATAATCAAAATAGAAAGAGAATACAGCAACTACGACAGCAAAGACAACTACGAAAACTCAACCAGAAAACATAGAGAGAAAATGCTGAACCATTTTATTAATCTGAGAAATGTAATGAAGTACAAGAGGCAATCTTGCGCAAGGCAAGTGAAAAAAAACTCTCAGAAATGATAGGGAATGGTTGCTCTATGAACTGCGTCCTAGTTGCTCGAAAAATGCCATGTAGTTGCTACTGCTAGAATCGACTGAAGATTAGGGGCTGATTCCCTTGCCTGAATGAGATAAAAATCAACAAATCTCCTCTTCTCAACAACCCTGACAAGATCCACAAACCATTCCAAGAATGGCCAACCCCAGAAACCACCAGAAATTGCCTCCCTAGTGAATTACGCTTGCCTCCAAGGCATTGCACAGTGGCTAGACAGAAACAGCTGGAATACTACCACAAACTCCGCCAAAAACTTTCGATGGGCAAAGGCTAATTCTCTGCTCGAAATCCCGGTGAAATCACCTACAGAAACCCCAATCGAAAGCTCCTTCACAATGGACTGTGTCCTCTCTCCCAGTGATTGCGCAGCCTCTATAAGCTCCAGCTCTGCAACAAACCCAAACAATGAAACGACTCACAAAATGTTGAAAAACAGACCTTGCTCGAGCAGACACTCGAAGTCCCCCGGGGCTAAGGGCGAGATCTCCGACTCGAGACAATAAATGCACTAAACAGTGCTGTAGATAGGCTAAACAACCAGCGTGCTCAAGAAGACAAAAGTCTCACTCCAAAATCATCAACTCAAGAATGATCCAAATGAGGAGGCTCCTCCATCTTTTATAGCATTGGTTTCCCTCCAAAACCCAATATAGCCTCTCTCTCCTCCACATACTCATACTTATCTGTGCAGAAGCTTCTTGAGTGTACGTAGGCCCCCCTCCTCTATGTGGTGTTTGGCCCCCCTTGACTCCCCTTGAGTCACAACGATGTGCTACTAGGTGGATGTCTTATTCTACATAAGTGAGTTAGACCCTCTTTACTCTCTTTTTATTTATTTACAAACCATAGATGACAAAACTATACAAAATCGAATATTCCAATTAGCTGTCGCTAATTAGGAATATTACAGTCCCCCCTAGCAAAATGTTTCTTGCCCTCAAGCAATTGAAGTGATGGATGCTGCAGAATCTTCTCGCTCTCCCTAGTGGAATCCTCATCCGGCAAATTCTTCCATCTCACTAAGAATTCCCAGACCGTCTTGCTCCGTAACTGCCTCTCCCTGGTATCAATAATGGCCTCCAGCTGCAACACCAAGTGCCCCTCATCATCTGTAGGTGGTAGCTCCTCTGTCACTATCACCTGCTATTCCAGTGCCTTCTTTAGGCATGATACATGGAAAATGTTGTGGATCTTGCTGCCTTGGGGCAGCTCCAACTCATATGCAACCTGCCCAATCCTGCATGTCACCCTGTATGGCCTGTAGAAATGAGGCTTGAGCTTCTCAGCTCCCTTCTACTTCAGTTAGGTAGACCAAGTCCCCTACCTCAAACTGTCGCTCCACCCGACCTATGTCGACATACAGCTTCTGTTGGTTCGGTGCTGTAGCCATATTGTCCTTGAGAGCTCAGAGGATGTCCTGACTCTCTTGGATCCACATCTTGGCTTTAGGAGCCTTACTCGCACCGAAAATCACATCAGCAAATGATAAAGGATGGTACCCATACAAAGCATAAAATGGTGACATACCAATAGACATGTGATGTGTCGAGTTGTAGTGGTACTCCCCAAATGTAACCATCTCAACCATGCTTGCTGCTGTCCACTAACATAGTTACGCAAATAGCCCTCCAGCCACTTGTTAACTATCTTCGTCTGTCCATCCGTCTGTGGGTGGTAACTGGTACTCGATGTCAACTTCATCCCCACTAGCCGTAAAAGCTCCTGCCAAAATCCGCTCATGAAGCAGCTGTCCTTGTCATTGATGATGGTCTTAGGAAGACCAAACAACTTGAAAATCTCCCAGAAGAACAGCTCGACCACCTATGCTGCTGTGTAATGTGCGGATATGGCGAAAAAGTGTGCATACTTCATCAGTCGATCAACAACGACAAAGATACAATCCTTGCCCTGCACCACGGGAAACCTTGTGATGAAGTCCATTGATATGCTCTCCCATTTCCCCTCCGGAATGGGAAGTGGCTGCAACAACCCTGCGGGATGGCTCATCTCACCCTTGTTCCTCTGACAAACATCGCACTCCGTGATGTGCTGGAGTACGTCCTCCTTGAGGCCCCTCCATGAGACCCTCTCTCTAATGGCCCTGTAGGTTTTGGTAAACCCCTGATGGCCTGCCAATGGAGAGTCATGTGATGCCTAGAGTGTCTTCTTCTTAAGCTGAGATCCCTCAGTCAAGAAGATCCTATCCATGTAATAGATTATCTCATCGACCACCCTGTACTTGTCATCCAGCACCTGTCCATCCAGCACCTCACATGCAAACCTGTCCTTAGAGTACTCAACCAAATTTCGAGCCCTCCAATCTGTGTCCAAGCTCATAAGAGATAACGTGGCTAGTCTATGTGAAAGGGCATTTTCTACCATGTTATTCTTACCCTCGACATACTGAATGTCAAAGTCATATGCTTGGATCTTACTGATCCACTTCTGCTGCCTCTCGTGTAGCTGCTTCTGCTCCAAAAAGAACCTGAGGCTGTTCTGGTCAGTCCTCACCTTGAATCTGTTCCCTACCAGATACTGCCGGAATTTGGCCAGTGTATGCATGATGGTCAACATCTCCTTGGCATATATGGAATACAACCTCTCATGCAAAAGGAGCTTCCATCTCTCAAAAGCTATAGGGTGTCCCCCCTGCATCAATACTGCCCTGATCCCCTCTCCCGATGCATCACACTCCAAGACAAATGGCTGCGTAAAATCCGGCAACACAAGCATTGGGCAGCTACTCATCACCTCCTTGAGCCTATCAAAGGCTTGCTGTGCTGTATCTATCCAACCAAATGCCCCTTTCTTCGTCAAATATATAAGGGGTGCAGCAAGCTATGAGAACCCTTTGACGAACTTCTTGTAATAGGCACATATCCCAATGAAACCTCGAAGTTCCGTCACATTTTTCGGCTCCAGCCAATCTCTGATGGTTCTAATCTTCTCCTTGTGGACCCTCACTCTGTCCACTCCAATGATGTGACCCAAATACAACATCTCTGTCATCCCAAACTCACACTTGGAGAGCTTAGCATAGAACTGTTGCTCTTCTAAGATGCGTAGTACTGCCTCTATATGCTGGAGATGCTCCTCCCACGTCCTGCTATATATGAGTATGTCATCAAAGAAAACCAATAAAAAATTCCTCAAATGATTGCGGAAGATATGGTTCATGCAAGACTGAAAGGTGGCTGGTGCATTGGTTAGCCCAAAAGGCATAACCAAAAACTCAAAGTGCCCATAATGACACCTGAAGGCGGTCTATGGAATGTCCTGTTCCCTCATGAGAATATGATGGTACCCTGATCTCAAATCAATCTTTGAAAAGAACTTAGCTCCTCTCAGCTCATCCATCAACTCATCGATCCTGGGTATAGGGTACCTGTTCTTCCGAGTCTTCTTGTTCAGGGCCCTGTAGTTAATACACATCCTCAAGGTGCCATCCTTCTTCTTCACCAGCATTACAAAAGAAGTGAACGGACTCGTGCTCGGTCTGATGTGTCCAAGAGCCAACAACTCCTAGATGGCCCCCTCAATCTCATCCCGATAGGCTTTGGGATGTCTATAGGGTGTAGTGATCACCACCTGGATACCTTGCTCCAGCTCGATGGTATGCTCAGACCCTCTATCCGGTGGCCAAATTGGTGGTATATCCTCAAACACTACCTCATGCTTGTCAAGGATGGCTTGTATCTCTGGATGAACTGCTTGACCAGTGGTCTCTACCTCTCATGCCCGCAACTCAACTGCCCACTCTATGTCTCCCTTTCGGAAGTCTGCCTCCATCCGGCGTGCCGACACTGTCTGAGGTTGGTAAGTATGCATCCTGTGGATCTTCTCATGCTTCCAAGTATTCTTATCATATCACTCCATCTCTAAGGCCTCCCAATCCGTGGTGACCTTCCCTAGAGTAATCAACCACTGAACACCCAGTACCACATTGGTATCTGGTATGTTGACCACGAAAAAGTGATCAGTCATGGTGTAATTAACCATCGTCACTGCTAACTCTGGAACATACCGGGCATACTGCATCGTCTGGGCTCCTGGGACAAAGACTGAAAACCCGTCAAAACTCTCAGTCGATATACCCCTTCGCTCAACCATCTGTGCATCAATGAAGTTATGGGTTGCCCCACTGTCAACCGAGACTGATACTCGCTGGCCACATATTGTCCCACGTACGCGCAACGTCAAATACTTAGGAACTCCTCACAAAGCTACAAGGGCCCCTCTTGTGGGTGCAAAAGCTGCACCTCCTATCCCTGGAGGTGGAGGCGACAACTGATCCTGAGCCATCTAACTATCCCCTATCTCCTCATCATCCTCCTCATCCTCTTCCCCACTATCATTGGAGAAGACCTCAATGAAGTGTGCTTTGCCAGCAGCACACCTATGCCCTGGTGCCCACGGCTCTTGACAAGTGAAGCATAGCCACTTCTTCCTCAACTCCCTCCTGGCCTCATCATCTACCTATGCCCGTCCTGGATTCCCCTTGGGAGGAGGAACCGTCACATCCTTCCCCTTGGGATGGAAACCCTATCTCTGGGGGTAAGGTGTCCGCATCCTAGGCAATGCATCCTGCAAATCCCTGGTCCTACTGATAGCATCCTGGAGTGTAGCTGGTCTAGTGGATTTGATTAGACCTTGAAGTGGATTTGTTAATCCCTCCACAAACATATAGATAATCCGTGGCACAGATAGATCTGGCACCATCACCGAAACCCTCAAGAAATTTGCAATGTATGTCTCTGGGTTCCCTGACTGTTTGAGCTTCTTCATCTCAACAAAATGTTGTTCCGGATCCCTCAGGTCAAAATTCTCTATCAATCTCCTGGTAAACTAGGCATATGTTGTCACTGTGGAATGCCCGAGTGTCACCATCCCATGGAACCACCAGTCTTGGGCCTCACCATCTAAGTGTAGTGTCGCCACCTTGATGGCCTCTGTCTCCGACATTTGGTTAAGCTGGAAATAGATATCTAGCTTCTCCACCCAAGACTTTGCCGAACTATTTGATGATCCATCAAATGTAGGCAAATGAAATCTACTAGAGGCACGGTGGAAATATCCGTCATGGTAATGCTGGTGTCCTCTATGATGGTCGCAGGGTCTACTGTCCCGTTGGAGCTGCAAAAAATCTCTGAATGTAAGAGCATCCCTAAACTCCTGGCCGTAGGACTGATACTTTGAAAAATACTCATCTAAGTGTTCAGGCTCTTCCTCTTGCTGGGCTCTTGCCCCTATATCTGCTCCCAAGAAAGTGGGCATGGTAGAGCGGGTAGGTGAACAAGAAGCCATCGACTGAGGAGTATCACGCTGAGTAGCACCCTGCTTCGGAAAATGATGGGATGTACTTGATCCCTCTCTGACCTGGAAAACCCCTGGAGTCTCATGTTGCCTAGCCTCTACAGCTGTGAACCTCTGTCCCATCACCTCAATCTGTCTAGCTAAATCCTGCACAGACTTGAGGAGTGCCTCTCCAAACTTTTTGGCCTCTATTTCATCTTTCATTGGTTCTTTCTCTCTTAAATCTACTACAAGATCCACCTGATCTATGTCCGTCACAGGCTCTCTCTCATGATCTGCGTTCTCTACCGGGGAACAGTCTTCCTCTTCGTAGGTGGCCTCCAACCTACGCTCATGGTCTCTATACTTCCTACCTCTGTACGGTCTCTTTCCTAATGTCATAGACCACAGGCTGAGCCACAAATATGCTCTGATACCACTGTAATATCCTGTTTTGGGGATATCTTTAAAACACGACAAACTCCAACCAGAGATTGACTGGGAGGGAATTTACCGAATATGTCGCCTCTAAAAGAGGACGAGATCCGGAGGCTACCTGGCCCTTTCCAGACTCTGTCTAGGAGTGAAAGATAAACACACCAAGTGGTATAGAACTAGAGTGCTTAGAAACAATAATCAAAATAGAAATAGAATACAGCAACTATGGCAAAAACGACAACTACGAAAACTCAACCAGAAAACATAGAGAGAAAATGCTAAGCCATTTTATTAATCTGAGGAATGTAATGAAGTACAAGAGGCGATCTTGCGCAAGGCGAGTGAGAAAACACTCTCAGAAAAGATAGGGAATGGATGCTCTATGAACTACATCCCAACTGCTGGAAAAATGCCGTGTAGCTGCTACTGCTGGAATCGACTAAAGATTAGGGGCTGATCCCCTTGCCAGAATGAGATAAAAATCAGCAAATATCCTTTCCTCAACAACCCCGATAAGATCCACAAACCATTCCAAGAATGGCCAACCCCTAAAACCACTAGAAACTGCCTCCCTAGTGAATTACGCTTGCCTCCAAGGCAATGCGCAGTGGCTAGACAGAAATAACTGGAATACTGCCACAAACTTTGCCAAAAACCTATGATGGGGAAAGGCTGACCCTCTGCTCGAAATCCCAGCAAAATCACCTGCAGAAACCCCAATCCGAAGCTCCTTCACAATGGACTGCGTCCTCTCTCCCAGTGACTGCCCAGTCTCTATAAGCTCTACCTCCGCAACAAACCCAAACAATGAAACGACTCACAAAATACTGAAAAAAAACCTTGCTCGAGCAGGCACTCGAAGTCCCCCGAGGCTAAGGGCTAGATCTCCGACTGGAGACACTCAATGCACTAAACAGTGCTACAGACAGGCTAAATAGCCAGCATGCTCAAGAAGACAAAATTCTCACTCCAAAATCATCAACTCAAGAATGATCCAAATGAGAAGGCTCCTCCATCTTTTATAGCATCGGTTTCCCTCCAAAACCCAACATAGCCTCTCTGTCCTCCACATACTCATCCTTATCTGTGCAGAAGCTTCTAGAGTGTACATAGGCCCCCCTCCTCTACGTTGTGTTTGGCCCCCCTTGACTCCCCTTGAGTCACAACGTTGTGCTACTAGGTTGATGTCTTATTCTACTTAAGTGAGTTAGACCCTCTCTACTCACTTTTTATTTATTTACAAACCATCGACGACAAAACTATACAAAATCGAATATTCCAATTAGTTGTCGCTAATTAGGAATATTAAAATTACAATTCTAATAAATATATATTACTATTAATTAATATTGAAATATTTATTTAAAAATTTTTAAATTATTTTTTAATGTTATAAGATATTTGTGTGTGTGTGTGTGTGTGTGTGTGTGATCCTCTAGACTTGAGGAACCATGATCGAGGGACATCGAAGTCATTCGGGGATCACATCCTACATGGGCCACGAGATACCTTAGCTGACTTGATTTTTTATCATGTTCCCTCCCCCTAACACAGGACCTAACCACCCCTCATGAGGTTTCATCTTCGGTCACCTTGTTGACTTTTATATAAATATTTTAATTAATATATTGTCATGTATTTTAATTAATGTTATTAAGTATTTTAATTAATTAACTTAATGTTAATATTAATTAATATGAAAATATTAATTTAAAAATTAAAAATTTAATGTTTATTGTAATTGAACATTTTTATATAAATGTTTTAATTAATATATTGCCAAATGTTTTAATTAATGTTTTTAAACATTGATGCAGCAAAAATGAAATTTTCCCAATTCGTAGATCTATGGGTTATGGGCCCACATTTGGTTGACATATTTCATTTACAGAAAAAAAATCATTTATGGAATGTCCTCGAATTCACCCAGATATAATTTTCGAACCCCTTGCCGGAACGGAGCTAGAAATAACTCATTGAACATGAATCAAATTCTTTTCAAATCTCATTCTTATATTTCCCGATCCCAGACAGAACTGCAATCATAATTCATTTTATGAAATATTTTAACCATTCTGTATTCATTGGAACGTTTACTGTAAGTTGGGGTGTTATGTCTAACTCTTCGTTAGATTTCCTTTATGTGATTTTAATTCAGAATTCAATGCTTGCCATCAACATCTCATTTCCTCATCATTTTGATCATCAAACGTTCAATATTACTCTTAATAACACAAATATCATCCACTATTGCATTATAATCTAGCATTAAAGGGTTACATAGTCTTGATTTTAAACACACACAGATATAATAAACAATAATAAAAAATCTATTTAATACTCGCAAATATAGTCAGAAAGAAAACAAATTCCATTTCCGGAACAATACTGCAATATGGTTCATGGTTGAGCCAGTTTGTACACAATTGGCTACGAAGGCCAATTCTTGTCTTTACGTTGCATCGACCCCCATATCTCTCACTATGCCAAAAGCTATAATTTATATAGAACAAAATATATCGAATGGATCATTTCAGATCCATTCGTTTCTTTTAAGATCTCATATTAGTTTGCTAAAATCATGCAATTCCCTATTTTTATAATAGGTTGACCATATCTACTTTAATGAGGTGCCTTACAATCTCTTAAAATAGTAATTTCATTAATTTTTTTTACGAAACTCAACAAAACTTGAGTAAATCTCGTCCTCATGCCATGCTTCCTCTTTTCATAGCATTGGATTCCAATTTTAATGAAGGTTGCTTGGATTCTCCTGCATCAGGCTCCCGAGGTACAAAAATTCTTATGGACTCCTGGTCATTTTCCTTTTTCATCTCTTAGCAATTCTATGCACATCTTCTATGGAATTGCCTTCATGATCTTTCTGTGAGCTGCAACCAAAACCTCTGTAATAATAATTCCTCCCTGCTACATGATACCTCACCGAGCTTCTCTCTACTGAGCTCAGTCTTTCGGCATCTCTCTGGTTCTCTCTTCTCTGGAACCGTTTCAGTGCTCCTCACTCTAGGCTGTTGCAATATTCTCACCTACACAATAATATAAAGACTGCAAGCTTACTAATCTTCAATAGAATTGCACCTCTTCTTCCTTCACACACAAACTCCTTCTCGCAAGAAATCTTTTCCCATTCTTATACCACTTTGATGCAGCAAAACTGCAATTTTCCCAATTCGTAGATATGTGGGTTATGGGAAAAAATTTGGTTGACATATTTCATTTACAGAAAAAAAACATTTATGGAATGTCCTCAAATTCACCCAGATATAATTTTTGAACCCCTTGCCGGAACAGAGCCAGAAATAACTCGAATAGGAATCAAATTATTTTCAAATCTCATTCTTATAGTTCCTGATCTCGGACGGAGCTGCAATCATAATTCATTTTCTAGAATATTTTAACCATTTCTTATTCACTGGAACGTTTACTATAAGTTGGGGTGTTATATCTAACTCCTCCTTAGATTCCCTTTATGTGATATTAATTCATAATTCAACGCTTCCCATCAACGTCTCATTTCCTCATCATTTTGATCATCAAACGTTCAATATTGCTCTCAATAACACAAATATCATCCATTATTACATTATAATCCAACAGTAAAGGGTTACATAGTCTTGATTTTAAACACATGCAGATATAATAAACAAGAATCTAAACTCTATTTAATTCTCGGAAATATAGTCACAAGGAAAAAAAATTCCATTTCTGGAACAATACTGTAGTATGGTTCATGGCTAAGCCAGTTTGCACACAATTGGCTACGAAGGCCAATTCTAGTCTTTACATTATGTCGGCCCCCATCTCTCTCACTATGCCAAAAGCTATAATTTATATAGAACACAATACATTGAATGGATCATTTCAGTTCCATTAGTTTCTTTTAGGATTTCGTAATAGTTTGCTAAAATCATGCACTTCCCTATTTTTATAATAGGTTGACCATATCTACTTTAATGAGGTGCCTTACAATCTCTTAAAATAGTAAATTCATTAACAAAATTTACCAAAATAAAAAAAACTTGAGTAAATCTCGTCCTCATGCCATGCTTCCTCTTTTCGTAGCATTGGATTCCAATTTTAATGAAGGTTGCTCGGATGCTCCTGCATCAAACATTATAATTAAAAAATAAGTAATTAAAGTTAAAATTAATTAATGTTCATGTTTTAGTTAATTAATATTAATTTAATTATTTTTTTAATTAATGTTATTAAATATTTTTAATTTTTAATTTTTTTAATTAATATATTGTCAAATGTTTTAATTAATGTTTTAAAGTTAAAAACATTTAAGTACAATTCCAACATCTTATTATTATTATTAACCAAATCTAAATATATTCATGTTTAGGTATATTTGAATAATGTAGTTAAATATAATAATTATGTATTAATTAATTCATTAATATGTCAATGTAATAATGGAAATATAATAATTATTTCACTTTATTATTAATTAATATTAATATATTTTTTTATGGATTTTTGAATTAATGTTTAATGTTATTAAAAATTTTTTATACAAAAGTTTTAATTACATATTGTAAAATGTTTCAATCAATGTTATTAATTAATGTTTTAATTAATAATGTTTAATGCTCCAATACACCGGATGCGGTTGCTAGCTCGACATGATGGGACTTTAGTCCCCTGGCGAGTACCGAGGGTGCTCACACGCAGTGGCCATATGGCCCCCTGCAATGCCATAACTCATGCAGTTAATTTGCCAGCCTGCAATGCATTAATTCATTTCACCTCACCGGTTCATTACCTCGCTCTGTCGGTTCAAGTTGATATGGCTTTCATTCAAGAAAATTCGATCGGTTCCTGTGTTTTCTGCAGCTCTCCGTCTCCTGTTCGTGGTGCATGTCCAGTTGACTATGCAGAGCCGAGTGCACACACCCAAACTAGGCAACGCTGCATCATCCTAGGTTGTATAGAAATTCTGCTAGGTTACCACTTCACTCAAAGTAGTTTTTGTAATCTAACCTCTTATTTGCATACTCAGTCTCCAGATTTGCTGTGGTCTTCCTCAATCTTTGCCTGCGCCTCTTGCCTCAAGCAACACTTGCATCATTCTGTGGAGATGCCTCGACTTCGGCATCGGATGAGGTATTGGAGAGGAGCAAGGAGAGGTCGCCCTTCCCGCCCTTGCCCTTCTCCTAGTCCAACCTCTGGCTCTTCTGCGAAGGATGACGAATGGGTCCTTCGTTCGGATTCTAGAAGGCAGAGGGGTCACACTATGCATACTGGAGGCTCTCACTCTGCTCCACCTGTCCCTACTCTGACCACCTCCCCTGTTATTCATGCTCCTACCAGCCCAACGCATCGCCAGACCTCTCAGCGTGCGGAATTCCGCTTCAATTGCACCTTTGAAAAACCTGTCCTCACTGCGTTTGTCACCATTTATATTTGTGAAAGCTTTGCTAGCACCGGCCAGGCTTCTGTCCCCTGCTCTGCCACTAGCCTGCCTCGCCCTCAACCCTATCAGGCTAAAAATTATGTGTTTGGTCCTAATGCGCCCCTTGGCATTGGGCAGTCCAACTTTGAAATTGACAAAGTGCGGGAGGGCTTCTTCAGCAAAGATAACGCCCCTAATAAGGACAATGCAGAGGAAGAAGATGAGTACGGTTGAAAAATAGTGGAAGAACCAGACTCTCCAATTCCGAATCAGTGATTTTGAACTCCTTCAGCCCACCATGGTCCAGTTTTACATCTTAGTTGGAAATTTTTGGTTTTTGCTGCTTTCATCAGTTAAACAAGCTGTATGCTTTATTAGTTTTCAGTCTTTTCGTAAATTAAAATGTTTGCACTGTATATCGGTTTCCCTTTTAAGGGCGGTAATCCTTCTCTCTCAAGAACTGGTTTCCCACTCAGGGCAGTTCAGTAGTTTTTGTAAAAGCATGGACATCAAGCCCAGTTCTCAGGCTTACACAGCTGAGACTGGCACAATTTTGTACTATTATGTTTCATAAATAGAATTAGTTTTACTGAGAATTTTTTTTTTTTAATGCTCCAATTTATTAATATTTTAACGTTTTAATTAATAATGTTTAATGCTCTAATTTATCAATATTTTAATGTTTTAATAAATTAATTAATGTATATTAATTAGAGATTGCATTAAAATAAAATTTACTCATCTGATATCCTGGATGCGAGTGTTATATGTTGAGATGGAGTGCCACCTGGGCGCCATGTGGCAGGGCACCTGTCCTCCTCACGTGCCTACACATGGTACCCCAACCCATGACAAATGTTGGAGCATGGCTCATTTATTTGCCACCCCCGCCAAATTCCTTTCAACGTCCTTCGACTGTTGTTCATTAATTCTGCTCATCTTGCATCGGCCTACTCCCTTGGCCCTTAAATCTGCCACCCCCGCTCCACCCTTCTCCATTCATCTCTCCCTTCGGCTCTGTGCAATTTCCTTTGGTGTCTCTATCGCGCTTTTGCCCCTCAGCTCTGTTCCATTTCCCTATGGTTGCTTCTCTCTGAAGTCTTGCACCTCGGCTGCTCTAGAGGTCGCCCCCTCCCCTCTGTGCTCCTCTCATTCGCTTGCCTCTTCCATGCTGAGATGACACAGGATGCGGAGCTGTCGAGCTGGTGGGCGAGGGCTCCCTTCCAAGCCTACTTCCTCGACCGACGCGGGTAGGTGTTGAACCCTTAGTTAAACTGAGAGGGGGGGGGGTGAATCAGTTTAACACATACATGGACTTTTAAAACTTTTCTCTTAAAACTTATTTACACCTTTACTTCATGATTAACTTAATATGTGAGCAATATTTATTAGTGAGCAGCAAGTATCAAACAGATTTGTTAATGTAACAACAGTATTAATATGTGAGCAACAAGTATTAAGCAGATTAGATAAATCACATCAACACATGCACAAAGACACCAGATATAAGTGGAAACCCATAAAGGGAGAAAACCACATCTTATTATTGTTGTGATGCAAAGGCAAGCTCAAACTCCCTCTCACCACTGTTTTTCTGCAGGCACCAACCTACAGGAGGCTCCTACCTCAATTCTGCAAGCTACAACTTGCAAGGAAGCACCAACTCCCTTCAGTTTTCTGCAGGCACCAACCTACAGGAGGCTCCAACCTCAGTCAGCTACAACTGACAGCTATCAGGCTGCAACTTGATAGGAAAGCTCCAACTTCCTCATTTTGCCTTCGATTTACTTTATATCACCGTTTTGTAGCTTCTTCTTTCTCGTTTTTCTTATCTTAAGTCTTCTCATTTGTCTTTTCTATATTCTCGTATTCTTGCTATTCGCTTTCTCACACCTTTTTTTTTTCATATCAATGTGATATTCTACATATAGGGTTCATCACATGACCTTACATTCCTCGTAGAATTTGAAGTGAATAGTCCTCAATTTTGACTGCCTTCTCATTCCTTTATCCAACTCAATTATAATAATAATATGTACAAACTCATGCTACAAAGGATTTTGTCTTTTTCCCTTAAGATACTTGCTCTTGTATCACAACAATAAAAAAATTAATTACAACATTTACATTCACATTTTTAATTACATATTTCAATTTCACTCAGCCCCTTTTTTTGGATTTTGGCTTTACTGGATTTGTCTTTTCCTGCTGCTGTTAAGAACTTGTTCTGCATACCTTGGTTCACTGTAATTGTGTGCACCTGTGAATGTATACCTATCAAACCTGTAATCTCTGTTTATCTTTGCATGCTTTCCTCTTCTTTTTATTTTTCATAATTGCATTCAAGTTTCATGCCCAATCATTTCCCAAGTCCGGGCAATCTCACAATCTCTGCTTTGTTCTACGCTGGCAGTTTCAATGCTTAAATCTGGAGTGTAAATAAATCAACCATATTCCTAGTTTAGCTTACGTGGCACTTAATCTTCTTTTTCATTTATTTATCACTTGAAAAATAAATATATTCACAACTTTCGAACTTAATTCTGGCTCCTAGCTTATATAAATTATTTTTGATCTTTAATTATGCTGCCAACCAACGTTCATACCTTCGTGACCTTATATTAACATTCTCTGCCTTTTAAATGAATGACTTTATTATAAACGTTTGGCTCCGGGCCCCACCTATATAACCAATAGCCAATCAACCACGTGAACCGTACCTGGCTTAACCTCCGCACACCTTCGTTAAACTTCGAGCAGGTTCTGTGAATGATCGCCATCGGATATCGAGCCTCCAGATCAACCGTGTGTATCGATTTCACTCGATGTCTTTAGTCGATGTATAACGCGTGAAGGCGCACTTTAACAAGCGGTTTTGGAATAGGTCCACATGCGACATGTCGATTCCTGTATGGAATCGCTCCTCCTCTGGGCAATACCACTTATGGTTGATAGGCGGTGCGAAATGGCAGGATGGTTTTCGACAATCCGCGTTCACTGTTCATTTGGTCGTGGTTCCACTTCTCCCTATGCTCCAGGTTCCGGTCCACCTTTATTATTTACCAGGGTTTTATCAAATGTATAACGCAGAGTTCTATTTCTCTGTGCTCCCAAGGTTCTGTCACCCCGAATCATCAGCCTCCAGTTTGGCTCTCACCACCGTGGTTGATCTAGGAATGAGATTCCTTTCCGACCTTTCTGCGCTTTGATAATCACCATAAACATGTTAACCCTAGACGTGAACTCAACTTCTCACTACGTCTGAGCAGGGAACTCCTCCAATTTTCAATGGACCTTCATAATCCCTCACGAGGATTCATACCATTCTTCGAACATAATTCTGATATGGTCGATCTTTCCTCGCATGACCATTAAATATTCACTAGATATAAAAAAAAAACGTGTGCTGTGGCGCCAAGGTAAATATAATTTCATAGTCTTATCCCTCTACTTGCTTCTATAGGTATGGCTAGGCATACTAAATAATTTCACTGACATCAATTTATTTCAATCCCATGTAGAATCACTATTACCTTGGTTGTACAGATATCTGCTACCATTCATCCATAACTCATATGTTCCTAAATCTCCTCTAAAACTGCCTCTTCTTCATGTCTAATTCCTCGTGAATAGTTTAGGTGCTGCTCTTGTCTTTACCTTTGCCATCAATGACAAAATTTCCAACAGTCTCCCCCTTTGGCATTGATGGCAACACCCCCACCAATAATCCTATGCTTCTTCTGCTTGAATACTTTTAGAAGTCCCTTTTTGCTTTTCCTCCCCCTTTGACATCAATGGCAAAGGGTTGCTCAATTCCTAGTTTGCTTTCTGCATTTCCTCTCTCTGAGTTATGTTTAGGCCCTCTTCTACTGACTTTGTACCATGCTGCTCCAGACTGATATATAAGACTTTTTGAGAGAACACTTTGAAGATTATCGATCTTGAATATACACTTGGTGTTCTTTTGCCTTAATCCTTTGATCCTGAGGACCTGTATTATACTTTCCCTGTTGGCTGATCTCCCCCTGGACTGATATTTTCATTTTGTTCTTCCCCTGAACCTGTGCTTTCTCTTTATCTCTGAGAGTAGCATCAACAGATACTACCCCTAGTCTATCTCTTAAATATTCAAATGGTTCTCTTGCAAGTGGTTTGGTAAATATATCTGTTGTCTGTTCTTTTGTTGGTACATACTCCAGTTTTACTGTTTTCTGAGCTACTTGTTCTCGGAGAAAATGATACTTGAATGGAATATGTTTGGTTTTTGAATGAAGTACAGTATTTTTAGATATACTTATAGCACTTGTATTATCACATTTGATTGAGATAGGTTCATCAATGCTTATCTTCATGTCTTGAAGAGTTTTCTTCATCCACATGACTAGTGTACAACATGCTGCTGCTGCTATATATTCTGCTTCAGTTGTAGACAGAGAGATGGATGTTTGTTTCTTGCTTAACCATGCCACCAGACTTTCTCCTAGATAGAAAGCACCTCCACTTGTACTTTTCCCATCATCAACACAGCTGGCCCAATCTGCATCTGTGTATGCTGTTAAAATGAAGCTTTTGCCTTTAGGATACCAAAGTCCATACTGTGCTATTCCTTGTAGATATCTGAGTATTATTTTTACTGCCAGAAGATGGTTTTGTTTAGGTGTTGCTTGATATCTTGCCACTATTCCTACTGCTAGCATGATGTATGGTCTTGATGCTGTCAAATACAATAGGCTTCCTATCATGGACATGTAGAATTTTTGATCTACATCTGCAGTCCCATCATCAGCACACAACTTGCATCCCGTGATCATGGGTGTTGTCACAGGTTTGCAGTCCTCCATTTTGAGTTTTTTCAGCATTTCTTTTAAGTATTTTTCTTGAGAGATGAAGGTGCCTATGTTCTTTTGTTGAATTTGCAGTCCCAAGTAGAAACTGAGCTCTCCAATCATAGAAATTTCAAACTCTGTTTTCATCTCATCAGCAAACCCTTTTGCTAGTTCATCTTTGTTGCTTCCAAACATAATGTCATCAACATATACAACAACAATTAGGAGTTCATTTTCATGCGCTTTTATGTATAGATTGCTGTCTACTCCACCTCTCTTAAAACCATGTTTTTGCAAATATTTGTCCAGTCTTGAGTACCAAGCACGAGGAGCCTGTTTCAGTCCATATAGGGCCTTCTTCAGTCTGCACACATAGTCTTCTTTGTCTGTCAATGAGAAGCCTTTTGGTTGTTCCATGTACACTTCTTCTTCTAGATCTCCATTAAGAAAAGCAGACTTTACATCCATTTGATATACCTTGAAGTCTTGATAGCATGCAAATGCCAGGAACATTCTGATAGCTTCCATTCTGGCTACAGGTGCAAATGTTTCATCATAGTCAAGTCCTTCAATTTGTGAGTATCCTTTGTAGACCAGCCTGGCTTTATTCCTGATTACTTGTCCTTGCTCATTCATTTTGTTTTTGAATACCCATTTTGAACCAATGATATTCTTCTCAGTGGGTCTAGGAACTAGTTCCCAAGTATTGTTTTTCTCAATTTGATCCAATTCTTCATTCATTTCTTTTACCCAATACTTGTCCTTGCTGGCTTCTTCAAACTTCTTTGGTTCTATTTGTGATAACATGGCTATGTATACTTCTTCTGTCTGTTCAGTTAGCTGCCTTCTTGTTTGCACTCCTACACTCTTGTCTCCTATGATTTGATCTTCTGGATGGTTCTTTTGAGTGTATATTGAGGGGGTTTTTGAGTTCAGTTCAACATTTTCTGATGTTTTGTTTGTTTCTTCATCATCTTGGTCCTCTTCTTCATGATTTTCAAGATGGCTGCTGCAGTCTATATCTCTTGTCTTGTTTGAAAGTTCTTCATCAAATCTTACATCAATACTTTCTACAATTTTTCTAAGAGTCTTGTTGTAGCATCTGTATCCTTTGCTCTTGGATGCATATCCTAAGAGTATTCCTTCATCTGCTCTTGCATCAAAATTCCCCAGATTTTCATCATTATTTTTTATGTAGCACTTGCTGCCAAAGACTCTAAAGTGCTTGATTGATGCAGGTTTACCATGCCACAGCTCATAAGGTGTCTTGTCACTGTTAGGTCTTAAATGAGCTTTGTTTAGAACATGTACTACTATGTGTATAGCTTCTGCCCAAAAGGTTTGAGTAATGTTACCTTCTTGCATCATAGCTCTGGCCATTTTTTGTACAGACCTGTTTTGTCTCTCTGCTACTCCATTCTGCTGAGGTGTCCCTGCAATGGTAAATTGTTGCTTTATTCCATGTTCATTACATAGGTCTGTAAAGTCATAATCTGTGAATTCTCCTCCTCTATCTGATCTGATACATTTTAGCTTGCATCCAGTTTGATTTTCTGCTAATGCTTTGAATATCTTAAACTTTTCCAGTGCTTCTGATTTGTTCTTGAGAAAAGAAACCCATGTCATTCTGGAGAAATCATCTATTATCAACATGAAGTAGGATTCTCCACTTGGTGTCTTAGTTCTAGCAGGTCCACACAGGTCCATGTGCACAAGCTGGAGTGGTCTTCTTGTTGATAGCTCATCTTTGGATCTAAAGGATGTGCGAGTCTGTTTCCCCAATTGACAAGATTTGCATATGGTATTTGAAGGCCTTTTTATTTATGGCATATCTCTCACAGCTTTCTTTTTGCTCAGTCTAATGATATGGTCGAAACTGAGATGTCCGAATCTCCTATGCCATAACCATGACTCCTCAAGTTTGCTAAGATGGGAGGCTTCATCTTCCTCTTTTACTATGTAAACATTACTCTCTGTTCGAGCACCTTTGAGCAGAGTCTTTCCTATTGTGCTTGATCTGACTTCATAATCTTGTGCTCTAAAGAGAACTTCACAGCCTTTGTCACACATCTGACTGACACTCAATAAATTTGCTTTTAGCCCATATACAAATAGTACATCTTGGGCCTTTCCTCTGCCATTATCTATGCTGACTGAACCCTTTCCTTTGATCTTTCCTGACTTATCATTGCCAAAAGTAACATTACCAGATTTATTTTCATCAAGAGTAATAAACTTACTTTTGTCTCCTGTCATGTGTTTAGAGCAGCCAATGTCCAAATACCACTGCCTTTTCAGATCTTGAGCAGTTAGAGCCAGGTCACACTTATTCTCCTTCTTTTTCCACTGGAGGCATCCTTTTGTTTGATATCTTTTGTGAGGTGATGAATTGCATCCCTTTAGAGGACATTTGGAAGGCATATGTCCAGCTTGATTGCACATAAAGCATTTGATCATAGTTTTTGCAGAATTGTGAGTATGAGCAGACTTTCTTTGATTCATAAACCTCCTTGAAGTGTTGAAAATCAATCTTTGTCCATACTTTCTACACTCAATGATTTTATGGCCAAATTCTTTACAATAAAAACAATAACCATAGAAGCAACTTGCATACCTGATGTGAGGTTGTTTTCTCCAGTTGTTTATTTGAGACAGTCTCTTTGCTGTTTGCATCTTTAGCTAGTTTGAATTACTCCTCCTTGCATGACAGTAGGAAACAATGTGTCCTAGCTTGTGGCAGACATAACAGGTGGCATTCTTCATAGGAGGGAAGAATCTCCTTTGATGGCTTGCAAATTTGACAAACTCAAGAGTATATGAACCTTTTTCTGTTTTCTGAGTATTTCTTTCATTCTTTGTTATTCGAGGATTCTTCTGGGTTCTGTCTCCCTCCTTACATGCTTCTTCTTTTGTAGGAATTATTTGAGGTGCTTCATCATCCTTCTTTGCTTTCACAAAAATTATATTTTTGTTTTCCTTTTCTTTGCCTTTACTTGATTCTCCTTCATAGCCTATCCCAGTTTTTATTAGAGGAGATCTTTGAGCATCCAAGATTTCATTCAACTTACCAGAGCTTGTCATTTGAGAAGGGTATATAGACACTTTCTGTTGGGTGCTTTCTAATTTCTTCCTCAAACATACAATTTATTCTTCTAGCTTCTCTTGTTCTCGAGTTTTATCCTTGATTTGTTGAAGTAACATATCTTCAATCTTCTTGGCTTATTCAAGCTTTACCTTCAGCTGCATGAGGACTTCTGAATTTTGTTCTTCTTTCACATATTTGAGGAGAATCTCTTTTTTCTTTTTGCATTTTAGTTTGAGTCTGTCAATCTCCTCCAGAGCACTTCTTAGCTCCCCCTCAAGGTCGACTTCCCCTTCTTCTTCTTCATCTTCTAGTAAGAGTCCTTCAAAGTCTTCTATGGCCATCAGTAGAAATTCAGAGGTTCCCTCTTCTCCGGAGGATTCATATGAGTCTTCAGATGTACTGCTATCTTGTTGAGCATAGAAGGATTTTCTGCTGAATTTCTTTCCTTTCTGCCAGTTCTTTGATGTGTTTTTCTCTGATTCTTGAGCCTGATTCCTTACTTTCTTGTGAGGACACTTAGCAGCATAATTTCCTACTCTTCCACAGTTAAAGCATTTGAAGGGAAGTTTACCTTTGTATCTACCTGAGCCTCTATCCAGTTTCTTGACAAATTTAGCTTCTTCTTCATCAAGAGCATATGTCTTCTTTTTCTTCTTTCTTATTTTCTATTTTAAAAGATGCTTTCCTCGTACTTGGCTTCTTCTGTGGGAGCCTCATCTCATATGTTGTTAGATTTCTAGGTAGCTGGTTCATGGTCAAGGTCTCCCAATCAGCTATCTCTTCTATTGCAGACACCTTGGGATTAAATATGGATGGGAGTGATCTTAGAATCTTTTGCACAACTATACTTTCTGGCATGGTTTCTCCAAAAGCTTTCATATTGTTAACAATTTCTGCAAATTTTAAGAAGAAGCTGCCAATATCTTCATCATCATTCATTTTTAAATTTTCAAACTGGGCTCTATATATTTGAAGTTTGGCAGTATTTACCTTTTTATTTCCCTCATGGATATTCTCTAGAGTGTCCCACATATCTTTGGCAGTCTTACTGTACATTATTTTGATAAACTCAGCTTCACATAGTCCACTTAAGATTGCATTCATTGCTTTTGCATTAGCTACAAAGCTTTGTTTAGCTTCTTTCTCTGAATCAGTTGACTTTGTGACATATACAAATTCCACAGCATCCCAAACTTCTAATCCTAAAGACATTATATATGCTTTCATTCTGATTTTCCAAAAGGCATAATTTGCACCTGTAAAGAAAGGGGCTTTATTGGCTGAGCTTCCTTCTTGACTAGCCATCTTGAGAGCCTAGGATCTCCTTTCAGTTGTTAGACTGATATAAAAGGAACCTGGCTCCGATACCAATTTTTGAACCCTTAGTTAAACTGAGAGGGGGGGGGGGTGTGAATCAGTTTAACACATACATGGACTTTTAAAACTTTTCTCTTAAAACTTATTTACACCTTTACTTCATGATTAACTTAAGATGTGAGCAATCTTTATTAGTGAGCAGCAAGTATCAAACAGATTTGTTAATGTAACAACAGTCTTAATATGTGAGTAACAAGTATTAAGCAGATTAGATAAACCACATCAACACATATATGTCATGCACAGAGACACCAGATATAAGTGGAAACCCATGAAGGGAGAAAAACACATCTTATTATTGTTGTGATGCAAAGGCAAGCTCCAACTCCCTCTCACCACTGATTTTTAGTAGGCACCAACCTACATGGGGCTCCTACCTCAATTCTGCAAGCTACACCTTGCAAGGAAGCTCCAACTCCCATTAATTTTCTGTAGGCACCAACCTACAGGAGGCTCCAACCTCAGTCAGCTACAACTGACAGCTATCAAGCTACAACTTGATAGGGAAGCTCCAACTTCCTGAATGTTTGCTGATTTACTTCAGATATCAGCTCTATTCTGTAGTTTCTCTTTTCTGCTCTTATTATCTTAGTCTTCTCTGCCTTATTCTTCTATATTCTGCATTCTCTATTTTTTCTCTCTCTCTCACACCCTCTCTTTTTTTTCATATCAATGTGATATTCTATATATAGGGTTCATCACATGACTCTTTACAGTCCTTAGAGAATTTGAAGTGAATAGTCCTGACCTTTTGACTTCTGTCTTCTCATTCCTTTATCCAACTCAATTATAATAATAATATGTACAAATTTCCATGCTACAGTGGGACTTTGTCTTTTCCTTAGGATACTTGCCTTTGCATCACAAACAATAAAAAAATTAATTACAACATTTACATTCACATTTTTAATTACATATTTCAATTTCACTCAGCCCCTTTTTTTGGATTTTGGCTTTACTTGATTTGTCTTTTCTTGCTGCTGTTAAGAACTTGTTCTGCATACCTTGGTTCACTGTAATTGTGTGCACCTGTGAATGTATACCTGTCAAACCTGTAATATCTATTTATCTCTGCATGCTCTCCTCTTCTTTTTATTTTTCATAATTGCATTCAATTTTTATGCCCAATCATTTCCCAGGTCCGGGCAATCTCACAATCTCTGCTTTGTTCTACACTGGCAGTTTCAATGCTTAAATCTGGAGTGTTAATAAATCAACCATATTCCCAGTTTAGCTTACGTGGCACTTAATCTTATTTTTTATTTATTTATCACTTGAAAAATAAATATATTCTCAACTTTCGAACTTAATTCTGGCTCCCAACTTATATAAATTATTTTTGATCTTTAATTATGCTGTCAACCAACGTTCATACCTTCGTGACCTTATATTAACATTCTCCGCCTTTTAAATGAATGAATTTATTATAAACGTTTGGCTTTGGGCCCCACCTATATAACCAATAGCCAATCAACCACGCGCACTGTACCTGGCTTAACCTTCACACACCTTCGTTAAACTTCAAGCAGGTTCTGCGAATGATCGCTGCCGGATATCGAGCCTCCAGATCAAAGGTCTGTATCGATTTCGCTCGATGTCTTTAGTCGATGTATAATGCGCGAAGGTGCACTTTAACAAGCGGTTTTGAAATAGGTCCACAGGCCATGTGTTGATTCCTGTATGGAAACGCTCCTCCTCCGGGCAATACCACTTATGGTCGATAGGCGGTGCGAAATGGCAAGATGGTTTTCGACAATCCGTGTTCACTGTTCATCTGGTCATGGTTCCGCTTCTCCCTATGCTCCAGGTTCCGGTCCGCATTTATTATTTACCAGTGTTTTATCAAATGTATAACGCACAGTTCTATTTATTTGTGCTCCTAAGGTTCTGTCACCCCGAATCATCAGCCTCCAGTTTGGCTCTCACCACCGTGGTTGATCTAGGAATGGGATTCCTTTCCGGCCTTTCTGCACTTCGATAATCACCATAAACATGTTAACCCTGGACGTGAACTCAACTTCTCACTACGTCTGAGCAGGGAGCTCCTCTAATTTTCAACGGACCTTCATAATCCCTCACGAGGATTCATACCATTCTTCAAACAAAATTCTGATATGGTCAGTCTTTCCTCTCATGACCATTAAATATTCACTAGATATAAAAAAAACGTGTGTTGTGGTGCCAAGGTAAATATAATTTCACAGTCTTATCCCTCTACTTGCTTCTACAGGTATGGCTAGGCATACTAAATAATTTCACTGACATCAATTTATTTAAATCCCATGTAGAATCACTATCACCTTGGTTGTACAGAAATCTGCTACCATTCATCCAGAACTCATATGTTCCTGAAGCTCCTCTAAAACTACCTCTTCTTCATGTCTCATGCCTTGTGAATAGTTTAGGTGCTTCTCCTGTCTTTACCTTTTCCATCAATGACAACATTTCCAACAGTAGGGAGGTGAATATTTCTGTGGGTTGGGAAGAGCCGACCTATTTGACCCAGTCAACCTCTCTGGCCATCTATCCCTCCATATCCTTAGCCCTCCACATGAATCCTCTGGCCTCTGACCTCAAAAGTGACCCCAAAAACCACCATTCAGTCTTCTCCAGTATTCTCTCCTTGGAAAATGAAAGCCTTGCCTATGCAGAGCGCTTCCAACAACAGTTATGGTTCAAGCAGTAGTATAGGTTCAAGCTCAGACGAGGATGGAAAGGGCACAAAGGCCAGCACTCATGAACCTCCTCCATTTCGCTAGATGCCCAAGTGTTGTTTCTCCCTCTGTCAACGGCCAATGAGTCCAAGAAGGAGGAGGACGAGTCTCTCTATGTTTTTAGGATTGTGGAAGAGCCAACCAACCCTCTAGAAAAGAATGACAACTCATCATCAGCCTAATTATTGGTTTCTCTTCTCTTTTTCTAGTTATCTTCTAGTGTTTTCTAGATTTCCTGTGTTTTGGAACTATTTTCTATTATGGTTATGTATCAGACTTATAACTTGTCAAGCTGGTTTCCTTCTTTGGGAAGCTCATAATCATCTCTGCTCTTGGGTTGGTTTCCCCATCTCGGGCAGCTCCTATTTTTCTATTTTTCTTTTGATACTTCCCTCCGGAATTGGCCTACCAACTCTCGAGGATGAGAATTGTAATATTTTGACATGTATGATATAATAGAAGTAGCCTAATTTAGATAAAACAAATTTACTCATTGTTATCAAATAATTTTCTCAATGCTTACAGGGTTAAAATATTATTAAAATAAATTCTAAATCTATAAATTATTATTATTATTATTATTATGATTATTTTATATAATAAAAATAAGTTAATAATATAATATTATAATATAATTATATTAAAATAATGATTCGTTATATACCAATTATGTGACAATAAAGCCTTATTATTAACCAAAGCTTTCAATACACCAAAATTTAGCACAAACGCTCAATACAACAAGAAGTATAATTGCATTAGTTAAGTGATATATGATCACATGATAGTCACAGTTTGTTTTACAACTAATTTATGAAACTAAAACTGTATTATAATTTAAACCTACAATTTATTAGTTATTCATTATATTGTTTAAATAATATGAAACATCATACATCATGTCAAGCCTTTAATCATTGTAGATTTGTTTGTGCAAGTGGCTACATTAAGAAAGTAAATCTACATTAATGAAGTCCAAATGGGTAGCATGGAGAGTTGAATACGGGAGAAACAACATTTTTTTTGAATTAATGAAAAATAAATCCACCGTAGCAAGAATAATCTAATAAAATAATATTTTTTTCTTTATAGTTAAATTTAATAAAATAATATTTTGTTCGTTATAGTTAATTATGAGTGCGCATATATTTGAATGTCATGCATAGGAGACCACTACTCCATAAACCTTATAATAATTTAATATTATAATATAATTGTATTAAAATAATTATAATAATTTAATCTTACAATTTATTATTGTATTAAAATAATTTTATTATAATTTAGTATTAGGGTTTATCCCTTATATGGAAATTGTGGCAATTGTGTAATAAACAATCTTTATTATTAATTAAAACTTTCAATACATGAAAGGTGAACACAAATGCTGAATACAACAAGAAGTATAATTGCATTAGTTAAGTGATATATGATCACATGATGGTAACAAATTTTGTTTTTACATTATATTATGAAACCTAAAACTATATTATAATTTAAACCTACCATTTATTATTTATTCATTATATTGTTTAAATAATATGAAACTGTAATTATTTTTTATTATCATACATCATGTCAACCCCATTAATCATTGCAGATTTATTTGTGCAGGTGGATACATTAAGGAAGTAAGTTGAAATGGGTAGCATGGAAAGTTGAATACCCAACAAGAACAACTTTTTTTAAAGTAATAAAAAATCAATCTATGACAACAAGAATAATTTAATAAAATTATATTTTGTTCTTTATAGTAACCCATGAATAGGAAACCACTAGAGTAATGGAGTGCAGGAAAAGTTTTTAAATTCACACTTTCCAAGTGGTATAAGTTTAAGAATGTGAATAGCTATAAGTTTCAAAATTAATCCATGTTGTAATGCATATTTTATAAGTTTTTTTTTTAAATTTCATTTATAACTAATTAGCATACGTGGTTATAAACAATAGGCACAATAAATTTTTAATCATGTTTTGTAAAAAATTAATTTAAGCATGGTTTAAACATGTGATTTAGATATGCAAGGAAGTTATCACTTTTAATTCCATTCATTGATGGAGTGGCTACGACGAGAATATACTGACATCATCCAATTCACACGATCTGATCAAAAAGATTAATTAGAAAAATTATTTAAGTACCCATTTCCAACAGAAGAACACCTATCGGCGTAATAAATTACATCAGTAAATCACAAAGACTACATATCACACATTTGAAAGAGCTATCTATTTTCAATTGTAATTTTTCCATTTTCTTTAATAGTATCATAATCGTTTGTGTTCAAAACAATAAATTATTATTATGTAGTTATTTATTATAATGAAAAATTAAAATAACAAAATTAAAATAAAATTATATTAATTAAATAAATAACACAATATTTTATTTATCATTTTTTTCAATATTTTATTAATATCAATATCTTATATAAATAATATTAATCTTTATACTATCTTCATCTCATCCCAATTATGGGATAAAAAGCACCATATGAAATCACATTTCTATTTTTATTTTTTAAGGTTTTGCAACATTTTCACATGAAGAGTATGCTTCCCATTTTTTTCTTCTGATGCATTGAAAATGTAAAAAAACATTTAAAGTAGTATGACTATTTTACATTTTGACTCTTTATCATGTATATATTTTTAGTTAATTTTATCTATTCTAGTAAGCATTTGTTAGAATTACAAATTTAAGTTATATTCTTCACACAATCCAATAACTCTCAAGATATTGTATCAATCAAAACATTCACAAATACAATTTAAACAATGAAAAATTAAATTTCTTAAGATGCAAAATTTGTATACTAAAAAAAATTAAATACAAAAATTAATATAAACAAATTTTATAAATGTATATGTTATACTATTAAATTTATTATCTTATTTATATTGTATTTCAATGCATAATAAACTTAATAGTAATTGCAAATATAATTTATTTATTTATAAAGTTAACAAAATTTACAAAATGAAAGTAAAATATTATTATTGAGTAAAGAAATTAATAATTCCCTTTGATAAGAATATCCATTTTTTTTATCGTATATTTTGAATATTTAGAAACCATCACAAAAATATGAATATTATTTTAACATTAATATTAAATGGAAAATTAAGTTATCCAATTGTAAAGTTCACAAAATGAAAATTTTGAATAAGTTCATATTCATTTATTTTCAAAATATTCCAAAGAATATGGTATAACGGTTGTAACAGTAGTTTACCTTTTAATCTTTAATTACAGTTTGATGAAGTAAAAATAAAATTTTGAATTAGGTCATATTTATTATTTTCTCAAAATATTCCAAAGAAGAATATGGTATAACGGTCTAAAATCTACGATGATTATGTAAAACTTATATATGACAAGTCTTTTGTTGAAATGTGCGATTGTGATAACTATTATCATATACACCCTCACGAAAAAAATAAAATAAAACATCTATATTCAATAGTCAAATGCCAAACTTCTGATTTTGATTTCAATTTCAAAGTATTTGATATTTAGTAATAATATTAAAAAGATATTTCTATAATATAAAACTTGATAAATATTTTTATTTTTGAGGAATGGCATACTCGTTTTGTATTACTTTGTTATGCAAGGCTTTGTTTTACTTTTTTGTTTGAGGCATATGGTTATTAAAGAATAAATATTTTTTTTTGAGGAATGTCATACTCATTTTGCATTACTTTATTATATAAAGGGGTGAATACCATGACTTATCAATACTACATGTCAAAAAAACATAACTCATTTCAGAATCAAAATATTTTATAAACATAGGAATATTTAACGCAAAGTAGTAATAAGTGTTGGAGAAAATGAGCTTTGTGGCATTTAGATATTTGAGTCTAGAGTTTCCCTAACTGTAACATCAACTAGCTACTTAGATTTGATATGCAGAAGATTGTAGCGTTCCGACCTTTGACTCCATTTCGTGATTTTCCCACTAAAGATTAGTTTTGGATGAAAGAAATCTCAGATATGATCTTATTAATCAATTTTCGTTTATTCATTAGGAAGGTGGTTGATTTCAAAGCCCCATTGCAGGCACAGAAACCGCAAGGGCCTTCTTCTCCCCCGAAAAATGTTGTGAATAAATTAGCTGAGAATTCAGATGTGGAACTCTCTTCATCAAATTCATGCAAGAGAGCCTTAGCCCTCATAGAAAAAGAATTGAATGGCATGTTTATGGACTGATGGCCAAATCCAAAATTTGTTGAATCCTCGATCACAAAATCAAAACAATGTACCCCCAAGCTTCAAGTTCGGGTACCTTTCTTTGCAGTAGGAAGGGGTTTCTATGTTTTTATATTTGTGAAAAAACTAGAAAGAGATTTGGTTTTTAGATCAGGGCCATATTTTATGGGTACAAGAAGTCTCTTTATCTCCCCATGGACTCTAGATTTCAATCCAAAATTTGAAATTACTTTTGTGTCGGTGTGGATTCGTCTTCCTTACCTCCAACTCCATATGTGGGGAATCGATGCACTAAAATAGATTAGAAATAAGTTGGATGATATATGGAAAAAGCAGAACCAAAAGGTGACCAATTTTATTGTTCTCACATTTTTTGTTGGGGTGTGGAGCTTGATTATCTTCCCGATTCAGAGATCTTTGTTTCAGTTAGAGTGTCATTCATCTTTAAAATAACTCATCATTTAATTCTAAAGCTAAACGTATACAACTTAAGTACCATTTCATATGGTCAGTGTTGGAAGATGAACAATTGAAGCTGGAAAATATATAAACTAGCCAAAATATTGCTTATATGTTAACAAATGTTGTAACCAGGGAGAAGCTGACATTCTGCTGAGTTTCAATTGGTCCTCAAGTATGATGATGAAGAACCAAGTCCAAAGTGGTGTTAATTTCCAACTAAAGAAACAGCGTTGGAGTTTCTATAATCAGTCTCCAAGTCGAAGATTGTTGGGGCGTGGAGCATGATTAATTTTCCTGATTCAAAGATATTTGTTTCGATCATATGTATACACCAAGAAGACTATACACCCCTTGTAAAATATTGTAATTTCATAGTCAAACTGGGTCATTCATTAGGCATATGATCTCATGATTAGGAAAATGATCTAACAATAGAAGTTATGTTTAATTTAAGGTTTTTTCCCCTAGAAGGTAACCCATCGGTTTATATGAGCGAATTGTATTACGCTTGTGTTATGTGTATTTTGAGTGATAAAGAGAGAGCAGATTATGTGAGAGAGAAGAAGAAATCATAGTGGATCTATTGTAGGTTGCATCTCTTCATTTTGTTGGATAATATAAAAGTAAGGATTGATTGTTTCTCCAAGGACGTAGCCCAAATTGGGTGAGCCACATATATTTGTGTCTCTCTTATTTTATGTGTTCCATTGCTTTGTAATATATAAATTTTCTAACATTTGTGTCAAAGTAAATCTATATGAAGGGTTACCACAGACCCTAAAAATAAATGTAGGGGAATGGAGCCATATTTAGGAACTGAACTATAAGAAAATTCCCTTCAAATGCATCATGTGTCATTCTCAAGGGAACTTTCCAAAAAAATTCCCTAAAAAAAATGGATTCAAATCTCAAAGACAAATAACCTAAAAAATATACTGTAACACCCCCAATTTAGGTGTTTGAATTTGAAAGCTAGACATTTGAACTTTAAATCCTAAGGGGAGTGGACCCAAAGGATAAATAAATTGTGAATGTAATTAAATAATTGCTTGAGGAAATAAATAAAAATGATGATTGTGCAGATTGGCCAAAATGAGATTTATGAGATCACTTGCTAAATCCATGAGGATGGATAAGGCAAATAATTCCCCACAATCTTTCAAAAATCCTTGAAGGAAATTATCTTAAATTTAGATTTTTGAGGAAAAAATCTGGATTTTCCCAATGATGAGGAAAGTAGTTGGGAAAAGGTCAAAAGCTGGAAAAGCTGAGGAAAAGCTTAAAACAGCTTTAAAGAATTCCTAAAATGGGAAGCCTAGGCAAACAGGAAGAAAAGCATCCTGAGATTCTGGATGCAGAATTAGAAACATGCTTTGGGGAACAATAGCTTAAATAAGCTACTCGTGTATAGATTAGGGGGGATCTGTTTCAAGAAGATGATCTCAGCTCGGGGGTGAGTTCTGGGAGACAGAAGGACTCTAAGGTTTGGAGGTTGGTCAATTGCATTAGTGGTATGTCGTTAAATTTAGTGATGTGTTTACTTCCTATAGTATGAATTGGCTACATATAAAAGTTGATTTTCTATTAGCATGTTAAATTATGCATTTAGCAGAGCAATCCCAAGGAATTCACCTTTGAAATTCTACATAGTTGTAGAATATAAATCTGTGGAGTAGAATCCAACAGAATCTCTAAACCAGGGCTGGTTTAAATCTGAGGATTCTTATCTCCACAGGAAAATTTGTGAGTTAGCTTTAATCTGCTTCTGTTTCATAGAATAATTCTATTATATACATACATAGGATAAAGGAATCTAAAGTCCTGGTACTATAGTGGAAAATAGCAGTAGATGAATTGAAATTTAATGGTGCATGCAAGCAGCTAATACTATAACAGAAATGAATAACTATTAAATTGTCAGAGATTTCTCATAGAAAGTTATCTAAGGGGACCACTCTAATATCTGACTACAAAATTTTGAATCACCAGAATATAACATATTAGTGTTTTGCAACCCATAAATACTCCAGAATGAAGAAGCAGAAAATAGGGAAACGAATCTAAACATGAATTGCTACTGTAATTGAAATGATATTCTATATAAAATATCATTTTATTAAGTGCTTCTGTACAATAAGAGAGAAAATTTCGAGTCGGTTGACATCTACCTCTAGTCTTATTTAAATTGACTTATGACAATTACAAAGTTAGAAGTATGTAGAGAATCTTTGCATACAATAAAAAAAAAACAAACAAACTGTAGTGTATTATGTCCATGCTATACTATATCTGTATTGGAACTACCATGAGTACTCAAGGGGAAATTTAAATGAAAACCTCTATTCATTATAACCGATAGAGAATTTTAAAAGTGTAGCATCCGTCACTGGTAACGAAAGAAATTACTGCTATAAAATTCGGGTACCTTGTAAGCCATAGCAGGTGAATTTTTAATGTTCTGGAATTTCCAGTTCCTACGCAAACATTAATTTACAGAAATACATTTCATATATATATATATATATATATATATATATATATATATATACATGTATATATATATTAATACTACACAAAGATTAAGATATATATATTTATATTTATATATATATATATATATATATATATATATATATATATATATATATATATATATATATATATATATATTCTGGGGCTGCTATCAGTTAAACTTTTACAGCATGCAAGGGTTCGGAAGGGCATGTATATCAAATAAAACATTAGTAACATCACCTCTGTTCACAAATAATGTGTCCACAGCTCAAAGCTATATATATCGTCATAATCTGGAAGAATAAAACCGAAAAAAAATATTGTGTAGAGTATAAGTCGTGACCGTATGGTTAAGATGGAGGTAGAAATTCCGTCATCTCACACTGCTCCTTTAGGAAGTATACATTTATAAACGAAATGGAACTAATGATGCTCAGTTACTCCATTGCGGTAGAAAACCAATATTCAGAATGTCATTATATAGGAAAGGGCCGTAGCCATCATTGAAAAACGAAAATAAAATATGGACTTCCTATAGCTAAGTAGAACGCAAAATGATGTGTAAACTAGCAAACATAGCTAACACCCCGAACCAGCGTTTGAAGATGATAGAAAACCTGTACAATAGACGAGTGACAACCAATGAGCTGACCAAAGCTCGACAATAGCGTAGGAAATTAGCGGGACAATTTCCGAAGGATAGGGGGGCTGTATACCTGAAACAAATATCAAATGCGCATTAGTAAAACATTATAGGTTAATAACCAAGTTTATACATGGAATGAGTCATGTAAATCAACGAGGGTGGAGTTATTGATACCTGCGTGGCTCAATGCCGAGCGAGACCAATTCCTGTAACAAAATAGAGGATAAATTTTAGTAAACTCCAGCATAGAGATGATACAACTAGTTTTTACAAGTTTGAGGTGCGACTCTAAACCTTACGACAATTCTGGAAATAGTCGTGCCGAGATACTAATCATCCAGGCTTAGTGACTTCGCAAACCCTGCGTAGCATCGTGTAACTAGAAAATGCACCGATTTCATCGGATTTAACGAAATTTCCTTATAAAAAAAAAAAAACAATACTCATAAGAAAGTTTGTCACGATGCATACAGTTTCAGCTATCTTTAGAAATGCGAGACTGAGATATGGAAAACTGAACACAAAATTTGGACGACAAATATAGTATCTATCTTCATAATTTAGACGGGGTTCACGTCATTGGGAAATCCCAATAGTATCTGAGTAAGCACTCCCTTTCGACACGAACTGCAATTAGAGGATCAATAAGGAAGTAGAAACCCTGTTCTAGTAGGAAATAATTCTAAAAATTTATGCAACAATGTAAAACCATTTACTGAGGTAACGCACGCAGACAAGGAATTAGGGGTAAAACGCTTACCACAGTTCTGGTGAATGGATATACGCACTAGTTGTAAACCCTCATGATCGCAAAATGTGAGAGAATCGCCGGAGGCCAACAAGGAGAAAAAACCTAGTAAAATAAAACGTGATGATGGAAAACTTGATTAATAAGAGAACAAGAAACCCTAGAGACTGGGATCGATGGCCGTCCACTTGGCAGAGGGATCATGGAAAAAAGAAAAAAGAGTATGGGAATTTGGGAAAGAACACAATTCAAGGGTGGAGGACGAAAGGAATCCCGATACAGATTGTGGAGTTAATGATAGCAGAAGAGTATCGTACCCGCTCATATCGTAGTTCAGTTTTCTAGACCAGAGGTTGTATCAAGCGGGAAACAATAGTTCGGAAGACCATACGAATTTAATAACCCAAGCGATGACGGCGCCATCGTAAAATGGGAATTTAATTGCTGAGGACACATACCAGCTACTCATAATAACCGTGTCAGGTATTATAACCAGAGTGGGTGCAACGCATATCAAAAATTTCACATAGAAAGCAGGAAAGGACGTTAACCTAAGAGGAAATGTAGCGTATACTCCATTACGAAACCTCCAGTTATCGAGACAAACGAAAGGTCGCGTGCGATACATTGTTAGGGTTAACCGATTTTATTATGTTGATGATTTAGATTTGGATCGACCATATAATAGGCCGAAATATGGCCTTGAATATTTCATCCCTAATGTTAAGAAACTAATTCTCATGACCCCATGTATATGGTAACCTTGTAGGTAAAAGAGAAACGTTATATTGGGTTGAAATCTTAAATATATATCTGAGGGTCATCATATAGTGAAGTAACTCAGAGATTTAATAATAGTGTAAATGAAGAAGTATAAAAGAATTTTCCTTTAAGGTTTTTAAAACTATATGGTTGTCCTTATTTAATTTCAATGAAAGGATATCGATATGGGAGATTTACTGGAGAATAAGTTAAATCCCACCTTAGGTGAAGAAGAAAAAAAAAAAATTGTTTGTTCTTTTAAGATAGAAAGGGAGATGTGACAAATGGTATCAGAGCCCAAGTTATAAAACTGGGCTGTTGTCATTGTGCTCACTGTTGCTGTGTGTTTCTTGTAAAAAAATAAAAAATTGAGTATTGATTTTTTTTTTTTTTAAATCTTACTGATCTGTGTTATGTAGTGTACAGTGGTGCGGAAATGACAGAAGGTGAAGAAATTTATGTGGATCTGCGTGATGAGTATAGTACACCAGATCCCAATGCTCCAGTGATGGCTATGTTGCACTGGTTGCAACGAGAATTGGCTGAAATGAGAAGCCAAAATGACATGTTGTCATCAGCCAGTAAGGAGCAGGAAAAGCTTATCAAAGAACTAGCTTCACGGAACAGCCAAGGCGGCGAAAATTCTGGAAAGAGAAATATTGATGAGTCTGATGATGATGCTGCTGCTAGGCATCAGTATAAACAGAAAAGGGAATTACAGGGGGAATTCCGAAAGATCAAACCTCCCTCCTATGATGGAGAGAAGGAGGAAGATGCGGAAGCCTGGTTGCTGAATATGATTAAATATTTCCAGGTCTATGAATATGAAAGCAATTTGAAGGCCAGATTAGCTTTTTACCAGCTACAAGGTAATGCTACCTTGTCGTGGGAGGAGACAAAAATTGTGCATGCCATTGATGAAAAGACAGTCACCTGGGAAGATTTCCAGGTTAAGTTCAAGAACCGTTACCTAAATGAACGTTACTATGATGATAAAGCCAAATAATTTCATGAACTTAGACTGGGACAGCTCACTATTGATGAATTTGTTACTAAGTTTACAAATTTGTTGAGATATGTACCCTACATAAGGGAAGAAAAGGCAAAAGTTCAAAGATTTCTAAATTTTTTTCCTGCTGTATAAAAAGAGAAAATCGAGTCTGACAACCCAAAAACAATGGACGAAGCTGTTAGAAAAGCCATATTATGCTACCAACAGTTCAAAGGAAAAACTGAACAAGGGAAAAGCTGAGTAAATAAGAATGAGTTCAAAGGGAGGAAACAGAAACCAGCCTATTTGAAAAAATTTGGCAGAGATCATCAGCGAAAAAAGTTTAATAAACCCAAAGAAAGTCAAACTTCTCAGTCCCAAGTAGCTTCCAAACAAATAGATGGAGACGGTAAAAAGGAAGGGACAGTCAAAATGAAAGAACCCCTGAAATGTTGGGGCTGTGGAGAACCCCATCTATTAAGGGACTGTCCTCATCAAAACATTCATATGATCATGAGAGATCGAGAAGCGACAACAGTAAATGATATAGCCAGAAATATACCAACTATTAGTGCAGCCTTGGAAATTCGGCAAGCAGAACATCAAGCAACCATGGTGGAAATGGAGGGTAAGATTTCTGACCTACCTGTTACTGTTCTAATTGATCCGGGTGCTTCTTTGAGTTACATTAGTCCAAAGATTGTAGAAAAATGTAACTTAAAAACTGAAAAATTTCAACAGTCATGGTTGGTGCAGCTGGCCACTGGAACTAAGAGAAAGGTAACACATAAACTGCCCTGAACAGAAATCAAATTAAATGATTTTCAAACAGAGGTAAATTTGAACATTCTGCCCTTGGGTTCATATGATCTACTGATAGGAATGGATTGGATGGAAAAGAAGAAAGCCTTGATGAACTGTTGGGATAAGACTTTGCATTGTGTGGATGAGGAAGGGAAACCTTTTATTCTCAAAGGGAAACAAAAACCTATTGCTGTAAGACAAATTTCAGCATTGGAATTAAAAAGAACAGCTAGAAAAGGATACCAAGTTTATGCAGTACATGTGGAGGAAATAGAACAGAAAACTGAAGAAAATCTACTGGATGCTTTACCAGTAGTATGGGAATTTAAGGAAATTTTTCCAAAGGAAATCCCTCATCTTCCCCCCAAAAGAGAGATTGATTTCTCAATCGATCTGGTGCTGGGAGCAACACCTATCTCCCGAGCACCTTATCGAATGAGTCCTCCTGAACTGATGGAACTGAAAATTCAATTGCAAGAACTGTTAGATAGAGGGTATATCAGACCGAGTGTATCTCCTTGGGGAGCACCGGTGCTATTCGTGAAAATAAAGATGGAACTTTTAGGATGTGCATTGATTATCGTCAACTGAATAAGTTGACCATTAAAAATAGATACCCTTTGCCTAGAATTAATGATATTTTTGATCAAGTGAGAAGAGCTTCAGTATTTTCGAAAATTGATTTAAGGACTGGTTATCACCAGCTTAGAATTAAGGAAGAAGACATCAACAAAACAACCTTTCGAACCAGGTATGGTCACTGCGAATTTGTAGTCCTACCTTTTGGTTTGACAAATGCCCCTGCCACATTTATGTGCCTAATGAACAGTGTGTTAAAAAAGTACTTGGATAAATTTGTCCTTTTGTTCATAGATGATATCTTAGTTTACTCAAAAAGTGAGGAGGAACATAAAGAACACTTGAGGATAGTACTGCAAACTCGAAAGGAAAATCAGCTATATGCCAAGTTTAGCAAATGTGAGTTTTATAAAGATAAGATCCAATATTTGGGTCATATTATTTCTTAACAAGGCCTTGCTGTTGACCCTGAAAAGATAAAGGCTATAAAAGAATGGCCTGTACCAACCGATGTTTCAGCAGTGAGATCATTTATGGGGATTGCAGGCTATTATCACAAATTTGTAGAGATGTTTTCTGCCATAGCACATCCCATCACATCATTACAAAGAAAAGGTGTCAAGTTTGAATGGACTGAAAAATGCCAAAACAGTTTTGACCAATTAAAACTGAAACTTACTACAGCCCCTATACTGAGGATTGCAGATCCTGACAAAGAATTTGTGGTATGTACGGATGCCTGTAGAGAGGGATTAGGAGGAGTTATTTTGCAGGAAAATTCAGTTATTGCCTATGAATCTAGGAAACTGAAGATACATGAACAGAATTATAGTGCCTATGATTTAGAACTAGCAGCTGTTATTCATGCCTTGAAGATGTGGTGACATTATCTTCTTGGAAAATTTTTTATCTTGATGACTGATCATATTAGTCTCAAATATTTCTTCTCGCAGAAGGATTTGAATGCGAGCCAAGCCAGATGGCTGTCTTTTCTAAGTGAATTTGATATGGACATAAAACATATCAGAGGGAAAGAAAATAAAGTTGCGGATGCATTAAGCAGAAATGCTTGTCAGAATATCAATAGCATTGGAAGTAGTTCTCAAATAGATGTAGAAGAATTGGTGAAAAAGGAAGCAAACCAAGATCCAAATTATGAAACACTTCTGGTGAAATTTCAGAAAAAGGAGAAAACTGATTTTACTCAAAACCAAAAAGGGCTGATCTGTTATAAGAATAGATTGTATATTCCCAATGTAGAGTCCTTAAAAAGGGAAATTCTGGATGAATATCACAAACAGACCTATGCAGGACATCTAGGATATCAGAAAATGTTAACATCCCCGAAAAAGAAGTTGTTCTGGCCAGGAATGAAAAGAGACGTAGCAGAATATTTAAGTAGATGCATGGAATGTCAACTAGTCAATGTTGAGCATCAGCATCCAGCGGTTCTTTTAAACCCTTTATCGATTGCAGAATGGAAGTGGGACACCGTTTCCATGGATTTCATAACAGGATTACCCAAAACCAAACACCAACATGATTCAGTAATGGTGGTAGTAGACACCTTAACTAAAGCTGCACACTTCATTCCTGTTAAGTGTACTTTTGGGACAGCTCAAGTAGCATATGTGTTTTTAAAAGAAATAGTAAGATTACATGGAGTCCGAAAAGTCATTGTTTCAGACCGAGATGCTAAGTTTACAACATATTTTTGGAAAGGGCTATTTGGAGGGATGGGTACTAAATTGAATTTTAGTACTACTTACCATCCTCAGAAAGATGGTCAAACAGAAAGAACTAATCAAATTTTGGAGGACATGCTGAGAATGTATGTGATGGATAGACCCTCAAAATGGGAAGATTACTTGCATTTAGCTGAATTTGCCTATAATAACATCTATCAATCCTCCATCAAAATGAGTCCAGCACTGTATGGAAGGAAGTGTCGTACTCATTTGAGCTGGAGCCAGCAAGAAGATAAACTAATGTTGGGGCCAGATGCCTTACAAGAGATGGAAAGAATTGTGAAACAGATACAAAGAAACATCAAGATAGCAAAATATCGCCAGAAAAACTATGCGGATAAGAAAAGGGTACACCGAGAATTCAAAGTGGGGGAGCATGTGTATTTGCGTATTAAACCTAAAAAGAGCACACTTTAGGCTGGAAGTTGTGCAAAACTGGCTCCTCGATATTGTGGTCCTTTTGATATAGGGTGGGACCAGTAGCTTACAAACTGGCCTTACCACCCCATGTTAGAGTTCATGATGTATTTCATGTTTCATTATTAAAAAGATATGTGCATGATGCTTCTCACATAGTTGATTGGAATGTTGTACAGGTGGAACCAGAAGGGGAGTTTCTGCCAGAACCGTTTCAAATATTGGAGCGGGAAGATATTGAATTGAGAAGCAGAACAGTAGCAAGAGTAAAGGTGCAGTGGAAGCACTTTACTGCTGAAGAATCTACCTAGGAAAGAGAAGCTGAAATGATGGAAAAATATCCATTTTTATTTGCAAAATGAACGCTAGTAGTTGAATAACAACACCGAGGACGATGTTTATTTTCAGAGGGGGAATATGTAACACCCCCAATTTAGGTGTTTGAATTTGAAAGCTAGACATTTTAACTTTAAATCCTAAGGGGAGTGGACCCAAAGGATAAATAAATTATGAATGTAATTAAATAATTACTTGAGGAAATAAATAAAAATGATGATTGTGCAGATTGGCCAAAATGAGATTTATGAGATCACTTGCTAAATCCATGAGGATGGATAAGGCAAATAATTCCCCACAATCTTTCAAAAATCCTTGAAAGAAATTATCTTAAATTTAGATTTTTGAGGAAAAAATCTGGATTTCCCCAATGATGAGGAAAGTAGTTGGGAAAAGGTCAAAATCTGGAAAAGCTGAGGAAAAGCTTAAAACAACTTTAAAGAATTCCTAAAATGGGAAGCCTAGGAAAATAGGAAGAAAAGCATCCTGATATTCTAGACGCAGAATTAGAAACATGCTTTGGGGAACAATAGCTTAAATAAGCTACTCCTTTACAGATTAGGGGGGATCTGTTTCAAGAAGATGATCTCAGCTCGGGGGTGAGTTCTGGGAGACAAAAGGACTCTAAGGTTGGGAGGTTGGTCAATTGCATTAGTGGTATGTCGTTAAATTTATTGATGTGTTTACTTCCTATAGTATGAATTGGCTACATATAAAAGTTGATTTTCTATTAGCATGTTAAATTCTACATTTAGCAGAGCAATCCCAAGGAGTTCACCTTTGAAATTATGCATAGTTGTAGAATATAAATCTGTGGAGTAGAATCCAACAAAATCTCTAAACCAGGGCTGGTTTAAATCTGAGGATTCTTATCTCCACTGGAAAATTTGTGAGTTAGCTTTAATCTGCTTCTGTTTCATAGAATAATTCTATTATATACATACATAGGATAGAGGAATCTAAAGTCCCAGTACTATAGTGGAAAATAGCAGTAGATGAATTGAAATTTAATGGTGCATGCAAGCAGCTAATACTATAACAGAAATGAATAACTATTAAATTGTCATATATTTCTCATAGACAGTTATCTAAGGGGACCACTCTAATATCCGACTACAAAATTTTGAATCACCAGCATATAATATATCAGTGTTTTGCAACCCATAAATACTCCAGAATGAAGAAGCAAAAAATAGGGAAACGAATCTAAACAAGAATTGTTACTGTAATTGAAATGATATTCTATATAAAATATCATTTTATTAAGTGCTTCTGTACAATAAGAGAGAAAATTTCGAGTCGGTTGACAACTACCTCTAGTCTTATTTAAATTGACTTATGACAATTACAAAGTTAGAAGTATGTAGAGAATCTTTGCATACAATAAAAAAAAAAACAAACAAACTGTAGTGCATTATGTCCATGCTATACTATATCTGTATTGGAACTACCATGAGTACTCAAGGGGAAATTTTAATGAAAACCTCTATTCATTATAAACGATAGAGAATTTTAAAAGTGTAGCATCCATCAATGGTAACGAAAGAAATTACTGCTATAAAATTCGGGTACCTTGTAAGCCATAGCAAGTGAATTTTTAATGTTCTGGAATTTCCAGTTCCTACGCAAACATTAATTTACAGAAATACATTTCATATATATATATATATATATATATATATATTTATATGTATATATATATATATATATATATATATATATATATATATATATAAATACTACACTAGCATTAAGATATATATATATATATATATATATATATATATATATATATATATAGACATATATATATAGATATATATATATATATATATCTTAATGATGCTAGTGTAGTATTTATATATATATATATATATATATAGACATATATATATTCTGGGGCTGCTATCAGTTAAACTTTTACAGCATGGAAGGGTCCGGAAGGGCATGGATACCGAATAAAACATAAGTAACATCACCTCTATTCAAAAATAATGTGTCCACAGCTCAAAGCTATATATATCGTCATAATCTGGAAGAATAAAACCAAAAAAAAAATATTGTGTAGAGTATAAGTCATGACCGTATGGTTAAGATGGAGGTAGAAATTCCGTCATCTCACACTGCTCCTTTAGGAAGTATACATTTATAAACGAAATGGAACTAATGATGCTCAGTTACTCCATTGCGGTAGCGAACCAATATTCAGAATGTCATTATACAGGAAAGGGTCGTAGCCATCATTGAAAAACGAAAATAAAATATGGACTTCCTATAGCTAAGTAGAACGCAAAATGATGTGTAAACTAGAAAACATAGCTAACACCCCGAACCAGTGTTTGAAGACGATAGAAAACCTGTACAATAGATGAGTGACAGCCAATGAGCCGACCGAAGCTTGACAACAGCGTAGGAAATTAGCGGGACAATTTCCGAAGGATAGGGGGGCTGTATACCTGAAAAAAATATCAAATGCGCATTAGTAAAACATTATAGGTCAATAATCAAGTTTATACACAGAATGAGTCATGTAACTCAACGAGGGTGGAGTTATTAATACCTGCGTGGCTCAACGCCAAGCGAGACCAATTCCTGAAACAAAATAGAGGAGAAATTTTAGTAAACTCCGGCACAGAGATGATACAACCAGTTTTTACAAGTTTGAGGTGAGACTCTAAACCTTACGGCAATTCTGGAAATAGTCGTGCCGAGATACTAATCGTCCAGGCTTAGTGACTTCGCAAACCCTGCGCAGCATCGTGTAACCAGAAAATGCACCGATTTCATCGGACTTAACGAAATTTCCTTATAAAAAAAAAAAACAATACTCATAAGAAAGTTTTTCACGATGCATACAGGTTCAGCTATCTTTAGAAATGCCAGAATGAGATATGGAAAACTGAACACAAAATTTGGATGACAAATATAGTATCTATCTTCAAAATTTAGACGGGGTTCACGTCATTGGGAAATCCCAATAGGTTCTGAGTAAGCGCTCCCTTTCTACACGAACTGCAATTAGAGGATCGATAAGGAAGTAGAAACCCTGTTCCAGTAGGAAATAATTCCAAAAATTTACGCAACAATGTAAAACCATTTACTGAGGTAACGCACATAGACAAGGAATTAGGGGTAAAACGCTTACCACAGTTCTGGTGAATGGCTATATGCACCAGTTGTAAACCCTCGTGATCGCAAAATGTGAGAGAAACACCGAAGGCCAACGAGGAGCAAAAACCTAGTAAAATAAAATGTGATGATGGAAAACTTGATTAATAAGAGAACAAGAAACCCTAGAGACCGGGATCGATGGCCGTCCACTTGGCAGATGGATCATGGAAAAAAAAAAAAACGAGTATGGGAATTTGGGAAAGAACACAATTCAAGGGTGGAGGACGAAAGGAATCCCGATAGGGATTGTGGAGTTAATGATAGCAGAAGAGTATCGTACCCGCTCATATCGTAGTTAAGTTTTCTAGACCAGAGGTTGTATCAAGTGGGAAACAATAGTTCGGAAGACCATACGAATTTAATAACCAAGCGATGACGGCGCCATCGTAAAATGGGAATTTAATTGCTGAGGACACGTACCAGCTACTCATAATAACCGTGTCAGGTATTAGTACCAGAGTGGGTGCAACGCATATCAAAACTTTCACACAAAAAGCAGGAAAGGACATTAACCTAAGAGGAAACGTAGCGTATACTCCATTACGAAACCTCCAGTTATCGAGACAAACGAAAGGTCGCGTGCGATACATTGTTAGGGTTAACCGATTTTATTATGTTAATGATTTAGATTTGGATCAACCATATAACAGGCCGAAATATGGCCTTAAATCTTTCGTCCCTAATGTTAAGAAACTAACTCTCATGACCCCATGTATATGGTATCCTTGTAGGTAAAAGAGAAATGTTATATTGGGTTGAAATCTTAAATATATATCTGAGGGTCATCATATAGTGAAGTAACTCAGAGATTTAATAATAGGGTAAATGAAGAAGTATAAAAGACTTTTCCTTTAAGGTTTTTAAAACTATATGGTTGTCCTTATTTAATTTCAATGAAAGGATATCGATATGGGAGATTTACTGGAGAATAAGTTAAATCCCACCTTAGGTGAAGAAGAAAAAAAATAAAAAAATTGTTTGTTCTTTTAAGATAGAAAGGGAGATGTGACAAATGGTATCAGAGCCCAAGTTATAAAACTGGGCTGTTGTCATTGTGCTCACTGTTGCTGTGTGTTTCTTGTAAAAAAAAAAAAAAAAATGAGTATTGAAATATTTTTTTTTTTAAAATCTTACTGATCTGTGTTATGTAGTGTACAGTGGTGCGGAAATGGCAGAAGGTGAAGAAATTTATGTGGATCTGCGTGATGAGTATAGTACACCAGATCCCAATGCTCCAGTGATGGCTATGTTGCACCGGTTGCAACGAGAATTGGCTGAACTGAGAAGCCAAAATGACATGTTGTCATCAGCCAGTAAGGAGCAGGAAAAGCTTATCAAAGAACTAGCTTCATGGAATAGCCAAGGCGGCGAAGGTTCCGGAAAGAGAAAGATTGATGAGTCTGATGATGATGATGCTGCTAGGCATCAGTATAAACAGAAAAGGGAATTACAGGGGGAATTCCGAAAGATCAATCCTCCCTCCTATGATGGAGAGAAGGAGGAAGATGTGGAAGCCTGGTTGCTGAATATGATTAAATATTTCCAGGTCTATGAATATGAAAGAAATTTGAAGGCCATATTTTCTGTTTACCAGCTACAAGGTAAGGCTACCTTGTGGTGGGAGGAGACAAAAATGGTGCATGCCATTGATGAAAAGACAGTCACCTGGGAAGATTTCTAGGTTAAGTTCAAGAACCGTTAGCTAAACGAACGTTACTATGATGATAAAGCCAAAGAATTTGATGAACTTAGACTGGGACAACTCACTATTGATGAATTTGTTACTAAGTTTACAAATCTGTTGAGATATGTACCCTACATAAGGGAAGAAAAGGCAAAAGTTCAAAGATTTTTGAATTGTTTGCCTGCTATATACAAAGAGAAAATCGAGTTTGACAACCCAAAAACAATGGACGAAGTTGTTAGAAAAGCCAGATTATGCTACCAACAGTTCAAAGGAAAAACTGAACAAGGGAAAAGCTAGGTAAATAAGAATGAGTTCAAAGGGAGAAAAAAAAAACTAGCCTATTTGAAAAATTTTGGCAGAGATCATCAGCGAAAAAAGTTTAATAAACCCAAAGAAAGTCAAACTACTCAGTCCCAAGTAGCTTCCAAACAAATAGATGGAGACGGTAAAAAGGAAGGGACAGTCAAAATGAAAGAACCCCTGAAATGTTGGGGCTGTGGAGAACCCCATCTATTAAGGGACTGTCCTCATCGAAACATTCATATGATCATGAGAGATCGAGAAGCGACAACAGTAAATGATATAGCCAGAAATATACCAACTATTAGTGCAGCCTTGGAAAATCGGCAAGCAGAACATCAAGCAACCATGGTGGAAATGGAGGGTAATATTTCTGACCTACCTGTTACTGTTCTAATTGATCTGGGTGCTTCTTTGAGTTACATTAGTCCAAATATTGTATAAAAATGTAACTTAAAAACCGAAAAATTTCAACAGTCATGGTTGGTGCAGCTGGCCACTGGAACTAAGAGAAAGGTAACACATAAACTTCCCCGAACAGAAATCAAATTAAATGATTTTCAAACAGAGGTAAATTTGAACATTCTGCCCTTGGGTTCATATGATCTACTGATAGGAATGGATTGGCTGGAAAAGAAGAAAGCCTTGATGAACTGTTGGGATAAGACTTTGCATTGTGTGGATGAGGAAAGGAAACCTTTTATTCTCAAAGGGAAACAAAAACCTATTGCTGTAAGACAAATTTCAGCATTGGAATTAAAAAGAACAGCTAGAAAAGGATACCAAGTTTATGCAGTACATGTGGAGGAAATAGAACAGAAAACTGAAGAAAATCTACTGGATGCTTTACCAGTAGTAAGGGAATTTAAGGAAATTTTTCCAAAGGAAATCCCTCATCTTCCCCACAAAAGAGAGATTGATTTCTCAATCGATCTGGTGTCGGGAGCAACACCTGTCTCCCGAGCACCTTATCGAATGAGTCCTCCTGAACTGATGGAACTGAAAATGCAATTGCAAGAAATGTTAGATAGAGGGTATATCAGACCGAGTGTATCTCCTTGGGGAGCACCGGTGCTGTTCGTGAAAACGAAAGATGGAACTTTTAGGATGTGCATTGATTATCGTCAACTGAATAATTTGACCATTAAAAATAGACACCCTTTGCCTAGAATTGATGATCTTTTTGATCAAGTGAGAGGAGCTTCAGTATTTTCGAAAATCGATTTAAGGACTGGTTATCACCAACTTAGAATTAAGGAAGAAGACATCAGCAAAAAAACCTTTCGAACTAGGTATGGTCACTACGAATTTGTAGTCCTACCTTTTGGTTTGACAAATGCCCCTGCCACATTTATGTGCCTAATGAACAGTGTGTTAAACAAGTACTTGGATAAATTTGTCCTTGTGTTCATAGATGATATCTTAGTTTACTCAAAAAGTGAGGAGGAACATAAAGAACACTTGAGGATAGTACTGCAAACTCGAAAGGAAAATCAGCTATATGCCAAGTTTAGCAAATGTGAGTTTTATAAAGATAAGATCCAATATTTGGGTCATATTATTTCTGAACAAGGCCTTGCTGTTGACCCTAAAAATATAAAGGCTATAAAAGAATGGCCTGTACTAACTGATGTTTCAGCAGTGAGATCATTTATGGGGATTGCAGGCTATTATTGCTGATTTGTAGAGAGGTTTTCTGCCATAGCACATCCCATAACGTCATTACAAAGAAAAGGTGTCAATTTTGAATGGACTGAAAAATGCCAAAACAGTTTTGACCAATTAAAACTGAAACTTACTACAGCCCCTATACTGAAGATTGTAGATCGTGACAAAGAATTTGTGGTATGTACGGATGCCTGTAGAGAGGGATTGGGAGGAGTTATTTTGCAGGAAAATTCAGTTATTGCCTATGAATCTAGGAAACTGAAGATTCATGAGCAGAATTATAGTGCCTATGATTTAGAACTAGCAGCTGTTATTCATGCCTTGAAGATGTGGCGACATTATCATCTTGGAAATTTTTTTATCTTGATGACTGATCATATTAGTCTCAAATATTTCTTCTCGTAGACGGATTTGAATGTGAGACAAGCCAGATGGCTGTCTTTTCTAAGTGAATTTGATATGGTCATAAAACATATCAGAGGGAAAGAAAATAAAGTTGCGGATGCATTAAGCAGAAATGCTTGTCAGAATATCAATAGCATTGGAAGTAGTGCTCAAATAGATGTAGAAGAATTGGTGAAAAAGGCAGCAAACCAAGATCCAAATTATGAAACACTTCTGGTGAAATTTCAAAAAAAGGAGAAAACTGATTTTACTCAAAACCAAAAATGGCTGATCTGTTATAAGAATAGATTGTATATTCCCAATGTAGAGTCATTAAAAAGGGAAATTCTGGATGAATATCACAAACATCCCTATGCAAGACATCCAGAATATCAGAAAATATTAACAGCCCTGAAAAAGAAGTTGTTCTGGCCAGGAATGAAAAGAGACGTAGCAGAATATTTAAGTAGATGCATGGAATGTCAACTAGTCAAAGTTGAGCGTCAGCATCTGGTGGGTATTTTAAACCCTTTACCGATTACAGAATGGAAGTGGGACACCGTTTCCATGGATTTCATAACAGGATTACCCAAAACCAAACACCAACATGATTCAGTAATGGTGGTAGTAGACACCTTAACTAAAGCTGCACACTTCATTCCTGTTAAGTGTACTTTTGGGACAGCTCAAGTAGCAGATGTATTTTTAAAAGAAATAGTAAGATTACATGGAGTCCCAAAAGTCATTGTTTCAGACCGAGATGCTAAGTTTACAGCAGCTTTTTGGAAAGGGCTATTTGGAGGGATGGGTACTAAATTGAATTTTAGTACTGCTTACCATCCTCAGAAAGATGGTCAAACGGAAAGAACTAATCAAATTTTGGAGGACATGCTGAGAATGTATGTGATGGATAGATCCTCAAAATGGGAAGATTACTTGCATTTAGCTGAATTTGCCTATAATAACAGCTATCAATCCTCCATCAAAATGAGTCTGTTTGAGGCACTGTATAGAAGGAAGTGTCGTACTCCTTTGAGCTGGAGCCAGCCAGAAGATAAACTAATGTTGGGGCCAGATGCCTTACAAGAGATGGAAATAATTGTGAAATAGATACAAAGAAACATCAAGACAACACAAGATCACCAGAAAAACTATGCCGATAAGAAAAGGGTACACCGAGAATTCAAAGTGGGGGAGCATGTGTATTTGCGTATTAAACCTAAAAAGAGCACACTTTATGCTGGAAGTTGTGCAAAAATGGCTCCTCGATATCGTGGTCCTTTTGAAATATTAGAAGGGGTGGGACTAGTAGCTTACAAATTGGCCTTACCACCCCATGTTAGAGTTCATGATGTATTTCATGTTTCATTATTAAAAAGATATGTGCATGATGCTTCTCACATAGTTGATTGGAATGTTGTACAGGTGGAACCAGAAGGGGAGTTTCTGCCAGAACCGCTTCAAATATTGGAGCGGGAAGAAATTGAATTGAGAAGCAGAACAATAGCAAGAGTAAAGGTGCAGTGGAAGCACTTTATTGCTGAAGAAGCTACCTGGGAAAGAGAAGCTGAAATGATGGAAAAATATCCATTTTTATTTGCAAAATGAATGCTAGTAGTTGAATAACAACACCGAGGATGGTGTTTATTTTCAGAGGGGGAATATGTAACACCCCCAATTTAGGTGTTTGAATTTGAAAGCTAGACATTTGAACTTTAAATCCTAAGGGGAGTGGACCCAAAGGATAAATAAATTGTGAATGTAATTAAATAATTACTTGAGGAAATAAATAAAAATGATGATTGTGCAGATTGGCCAAAATGAGATTTATGAGATCACTTGCTAAATCCATGAGGATGGATAAGGCAAATAATTCCCCACAATATTTCAAAAATCCTTGAAAGAAATTATGTTAAATTTAGATTTTTGAGGAAAACATCTGGATTTCCCCAATGATGAGGAAAGTAGTTGGGAAAAGGTCAAAAGCTAGAAAAGCTGAGGAAAAGCTTAAAACAACTTTAAAGAATTCCTAAAATGGGAAGCCTAGGCAAACAGGAAGAAAAGCATCCTGAGATTCTGGACGCAGAATTAGAAACATGCTTTGGGGAACAATAGCTTAAATAAGCTACTCTTGTACAGATTAGGGGGGATCTGTTTCAAGAAGATGATCTCAGCTCGGGGGTGAGTTCTGGGAGACAGAAGGACTCTAAGGTTTGGAGGTTGGTCAATTGCATTAGTGGTATGTCGTTAAATTTTGTGATGTGTTTACTTCCTATAGTATGAATTGGCTACATATAAAAGTTGATTTTCTATTAGCATGGTAAATTCTACATTTAGCAGAGCAATCCCAAGGAATTCACCTTTGAAATTATGCATAGTTGTAGAATATAAATCTGTGGAGTAGAATCCAACAGAATCTCTAAACTAGGGCTGGTTTAAATCTGAGGATTCTTATCTCCACTGGAAAATTTGTGAGTTAGCTTTAATCTGCTTCTGTTTCATAGAATAATTCTATTATATACATACATGGGATAGAGGAATCTAAAGTCCCTGTACTATAGTGGAAAATAGCAGTAGATGAATTGAAATTTAATGGTGCATGCAAGCAGCTAATACTATAACAGAAATGAATAACTATTAAATTGTCAGAGATTTCTCTTAGACAGTTATCTAAGGGGACCACTCTAATATCTGACTACAAAATTTTGAATCACCAGAATATAACATATTAGTGTTTTGCAACCCATAAATACTCCAGAATGAAGAAGCAGAAAATAGGGAAACAAATCTAAACAGGAATTGTTACTGTAATTGAAATGATATTCTATATAAAATATCATTTTATTAAGTGCTTCTGTACAATAAGAGAGAAAATTTCGAGTCGGTTGACAGCTACCTCTAGTCTTATTTAAATTGACTTATGACAATTACAAAGTTAGAAGTATGTAGAGAATCTTTGCATACAATATAAAAAAAAAACAAACAAACTGTAGTGTATTATGTCCATGCTATACTATATCTGTATTGGAACTACCATGAGTACTCAAGGGGAAATTTAAATGAAAACCTCTGTTCATTATAACCGATAGAGAATTTTAAAAGTGTAGCATCCGTCACTGGTAACGAAAGAAATTACTGCTATAAAATTCGGGTACCTTGTAAGCCATAGCAGGTGAATTTTTAATGTTCTAGAATTTCTAGTTCCTACGCAAACATTAATTTACAGAAATACATTTCATACATATATATATATTTATATGTATATATATATATATATATATATATATATATATATATATATATATATATATATATTCTGGGGCTGCTATCAGTTAAACTTTTACAGCATGCAAGGGTCCGGAAGGGCATGGATACCGAATAAAACATAAGTAAAATCACCTCTGTTGACAAATAATGTGTCCACAGCTCAAAGCTATATATATCGTCATAATCTGGAAGAATAAAATCGAAAAAAAAATATTGTGTAGAGTATAAGTCATGACCGTATGGTTAAGATGGAGGTAGAAATTCCGTCATCTCACACTGATCCTTTAGGAAGTATACATTTATAAATGAAATGGAACTAATGATGCTCAGTTACTCCATTGCGGTAGCGAACCAATATTCAGAATGTCATTATACAGGAAAGGGCCGTAGCCATCATTGAAAAATGAAAATAAAATACGGACTTCCTATAGCTAAGTAGAACGCAAAATGTTGTGTAAACTAGCAAACATAGCTAACACCCCGAACCAGCATTTGAAGACGATAGAAAACCTGTACAATAGATGAGTGACAGCCAATGAGCTGACCGAAGCTCGACAACAGCGTAGGAAATTAGCAGGACAATTTCCGAAGGATAGGGGGGTTGTATACCTGAAACAAATATCAAATGCGCATTAGTAAAACATTATAGGTCAATAAACAAGTTTATACATAGAATGAGTCATGTAACTCAACGAGGGTGGAGTTATTGATACCTGCGTGGCTCAACGCCGAGCGAGACCAATTCCTGAAACAAAATAGAGGAGAAATTTTAGTAAACTCCAGCACAGAGATGATACAACCAGTTTTTACAAGTTTGAGGTGCGACTCTAAACCTTACGACAATTCTGGAAATAGTCGTGCTGAGATACTAATCGTCCAGGCTTAGTGACTTCGCAAACCTTGCGCAGCATCGTGTAACTAGAAAATACACTGATTTCATCGGACTTAATGAAATTTCCTTATAAAACAGAAAAACAATACTCATAAGAAAGTTTGTCAGGATGCATACAGGTTTAGCTATCTTTAGAAATGCCAGACTGAGATATGGAAAACTGAACACAAAATTTGGACGACAAATATAGTATCTATCTTCAGAATTTATATATATTTATATGTATATATATATATATATATATATATATACTACACCAACATTAAGAGATATATAGATATATATATATTCTGGGGCTGCTATCAGTTAAAATTTTACAGCATGCAAGGGTCCGGAAGGGCATGGATACCGAATAAAACATAAGTAACATCACCTCTGTTCAAAAATAATGTGTCCACAGCTCAAAGCTATATATATCGTCATAATCTGGAAGAATAAAACCGAAAAAAAAATATTGTGTAGAGTATAAGTCGTGACGGTATGGTTAAGATGGAGGTATAAATTCCGTCATCTCACACTGCTCCTTTAGGAAGTATACATTTATAAACGAAATGGAACTAATGATGCTCAGTTACTCCATTGCGGTAGCGAACCAATATTCAGAATGTCATTATACAGGAAAGGGTCGTAGCCATCATTGAAAAACGAAAATAAAATACGGACTTCCTACAGCTAAGTAGAACGCAAAATGATGTGTAAACTAGCAAACATAGCTAACACCCCGAACCAGCGTTTGAAGATGATAGAAAACCTGTACAATAGACGAGTGACAGCCAATGAGCCGACCGAAGCTCGACAACAGCGTAGGAAATTAGCAGGACAATTTCCGAAGGATAGGGGAGCTGTATACCTGAAACAAATATCAAATGCGCATTAGTAAAACATTATAGGTCAATAACCAAGTTTATACATAGAATGAGTCATGTAACTCAACGAGGGTGGAGTTATTGATACCTGCGTGGCTCAATGCCGAGCGAGACCAATTCCTGAAACAAAATAGAGGAGAAATTTTAGTAAACTCCAGCACAGAGATGATACAACCAGTTTTTACAAGTTTGAGGTGCGACTCTAAACCTTACGAAAATTCTGGAAATAGTCGTGCTGAGATACTAATCGTCCAGGCTTAGTGACTTCGCAAACCTTGCGCAGCATCGTGTAACCAGAAAATGCACCGATTTCATCGGACTTAACGAAATTTCCTTATAAAAAAGAAAAACAATACTCATAAGAAAGTTTGTCACGATGGATACAGGTTCAGCTATCTTTAGAAATGCCAGACTGAGATATGGAAAACTGAACACAAAATTTGAACGACAAATATAGTATCTATCTTCAGAATTTAGACGGGGTTCACGTCATTGGGAAATCCCAATAGGTTCTGAGTAAGCGCTCCCTTTCGACACGAACTGCAATTAGAGGATCGATAAGGAAGTAGAAACCCCATTCCAGTAGGAAATAATTCCAAAAATTTACGCAACAATGTAAAACCATTTACTGAGGTAACGCACGCAGATAAGGAATTAGGGGTAAAACGCTTACCACAGTTCTGGTGAATGGCTATATGCACCAGTTGTAAACCCTCGTGATCGCAAAATGTGAGAGAATCGCTAAAGGCCAACGAGGAGCAAAAACCTAGTAAAATAAAACGTGATGATGGAAAAATTGATTAATAAGAGAACAAGAAACCCTAGAGACCGGGATTGATGGCCGTCCACTTGGCAGATGGATCATGGAAAAAAGAAACGAGTATGGGAATTTGGGAAAGAACACAATTCAAGGGTGGAGGACGAAAGGAATCCCGATAGGGATTGTGGAGTTAATGATAGCAGAAGAGTATCGTACCCGCTCATATCGTAGTTCAGTTTTCTAGACCAGAGTTTGTATCAAGCGGGAAACAAAATTTTGGAAGACCATACGAATTTAATAACCCAAGTGATGACGGCACCATCGTAAAATGGGAATTTAATTGCTGAGGACACGTACCATCTACTCATAATAACCGTGTCAGGTATTAGTACCAAAGTGGGTGCAACGCATATCAAAACTTTCACATAGAAAGCAGGAAAGGACGTTAACCTAAGAGGAAACGTAGCGTATACTCCATTACGAAACCTCCAGTTATCGAGACAAATGAAAGGTCACATGCGATACATTGTTAGGGTTAGCCGATTTTATTATGTTAATGATTTAGATTTGGATCGACCATATAACAGGCCAAAATATGGCCTTAAATATTTCGTCCCTAATGTTAGGAAACTAATTCTCATGACCCCATGTATATGGTAACCTTGTAGGTAAAAGAGAAACGTTATATTGGGTTGAAATCTTAAATATATATCTGAGGGTCATCATATAGTGAAGTAACTCAGAGATTTAATAATAGGGTAAATGAAGAAGTATAAAAGACTTTTCCTTTAAGGTTTTTAAAACTATATGGTTGTCCTTATTTAATTTCAATGAAAGGATATCGATATGGGAGATTTACTGGAGAATAAGTTAAATCCCACCTTAGGTGAAGAAGAAAAAATAAAATAAAATTGTTTGTTCTTTTAAGATAGAAAGGGAGATGTGACATATACATCTTCATAAACATCACCATCAATTTATTTTATTTATAAAATTTGTATTGTGTTGAGAGAGAGATTCCATAACCCAATATGAGAAGATGTGTAATTATTTTGTGTTCAACCATGATTCCACATGTGTTCCTTTTATAATAAAAATATATATATTGTAAAAAAAAAAAATTAACTATAATGAAAATATAAGTAAATATAGATATTTATTAGATTTAATTAAAATCATTACAAAAAATGCATAATAGGAGTCTCACCATGCTCCCTCAATTCCAATTAGTATGAAGAAGATGTAGTAAAAATATTTCACTTTCACTCTCATAGTCATAAAAAACTATTTCAATATCTGTGTTTTATATCAAGTCTTATAGAAAAAGTAAAAATAAATAAATAAATTATTCTGCCCAAAACGTTGTTGTAATGTCATGTTTAACATTTTGACTGGGTCAAAATAAAATAAAATAAAATAATTAATTTTTATGATTTTTACTATAACTATAATTATAATTATAAATATCAATAATACATTTTGACTCGAAGAAATTATAAAAACAAAAAACAAAATAATATTATTAATTAAAAATATAGTTAATATTAATTATTAATATACATATATTATAGTGAAAATCTAGCTTAACATGAGACATAAGAAGCACCTATAATGTCACGCCCTTGTACCTTGGTTGTCTTTCAACCACACTATAGGCGGGTGCAGCTTTACCTTGTTTTTCTTTTTTCAATTACTCCACAAGTAGACTACGGCTTTAGCAACACCATCTTAATTAGTTAATCACAATGTTATTTCAATATGCAGAAAACATAAACATCATCATCATATCCACATGTACGCCCATACATACAATGGAGGGGAAACTCCCTGTTAATAAGTCTGCCTGATAATATGTTTGATAAAGTATAAAATACATACAAAGTCCAATCCAGAGAAATACCCTTTTGCTCCTTGGCAAGGTTAGTTTACCTCTTGACCAAGTTCCACCAATTGTCAATCATAAAACAAGCCCAAAACATCCATTCACAACATTGATTTAAGCTTTAGGAATTTCTGCACAATTCTGCCCAAGTGTCGTGCTGCCTAGTCACATGGGTCACCTCAGATCAGCTGATGCCCATGATGTTCACGTGCGTTTCGAGCTCACCAAGTGTCCAAACTCACTCCTCACACTTTGGTTGGCTTTGGCCCACCAATACGCGCTTGCTGCACTTTGTCGTAGTTAATTTCGACCAACAGTAGCTTCAGAATGAGGTCTGAACTCACGTTCAGCATGTCGCATGCCCTATGCTCTCCCCAACTCGGCCTACGATGCTTGATTTAAACATTGAGACAATTATTATCACAATGCGACGTTGTACAAAGAATGACCATGGTTTGCCATGGTTGATTTTCATATTGAGACAATCTTTGTCACAACGTGACATTCGACCATGGAAGACCTTGATTGACTATGACTAACTATGATTAACAATGACAACCCATGGTTGATTTTTATATTCAGACAATGTTTTTCATAATGTGACATTGGGTCATGCATTAATACTAAAGTGTATGACTAATATTTAACGCCTACTATTACAAGCCCAAATAATTAGAAAACTCCAGGGATTAATGAACCCTAATAATTAATATCTTAAACACAAAACCTAAGAAATTAATAAACCCTAAGAATTAATAATTTAAATCGAAGAGATTAATAAACCGAAGAGATTATTAATATTATAAACCAAAAGAACTAATAAACCCAAAGGTTTAATATTATAAAACAACAGAATTAGTGAACCCAAGGGATAAATATTAATATTATAAACCAAGAAATTAATAAGGCATAAGAATCAATATTTTAAAATGAAGATATTAATAAACCCTAAGACTTAATATTTTAAACTCAAGAGATTAATAAACCTAAGGGGTTATTAATATTATAAACCAAAATAACTAATAAACCCAAGGGTTTAAAAATACAAACCAAAGGAATTGGTGAACCCCAGGGATAAATATTAAATATCTAAGGGATCAATAAGGCCAAGGAATCAATAAGCCCTATGAACCAAAATACTACAATCCCCAATGTTATAAATCCTAAATATTAAACACAATATTATAAACCCTAATATTAAAACAAATATTATAAACCCAATATTAATCCCTAATTATAAACCCTATATATTAGAATCTATATTATAACTTAACATATGACACCATAATGTAAATTATAATATTAAAAATCAAAAGATTTATAAACCCAAGTGATTATTAATATTAATAACCAAAAGAACTAATAAATGCAAGGGTTTAATATTATAAACCAAAGGAATCGGTAAACCGAGGGGATAAATATTAAAAACCTATAGGATAAATAAGACCAACAGATCAATATTAAAAACACAAAAGATAATAAACCCTAAGAATAAAATTTTTAAACTAAAAAACCTAAGAAATTGATAAACCCTAATAATTAAAATTTTAAATTAAGTAGATTAATAAACCCAAGACATTATTACTATTATAAACCAAAATAAGTAATAAACCCAAGGATTTAATATTATAAACCAAAGTAATTGGTGAACCCAATGGATACATATTGATATTATAAATTGAAAAAATAATAAACCCTAATAATAAAACATTTTAAACTCAAGAGATTAATAAACCCAAGGGGTTATTAATATTATAAACATAAAGAACTAATAACACCAAGGGTTTTATATTACAAACCAAAGGAATTGGTGAATTAAAGAGATAAATATTAAAAATATAAGGGATGAATAAGACCAAGGGATCAATATTAAAAACACAAGAGATTAATAAAGCCTAAGAATTAATATTTTTATCTCAAAAACCTAAGAAATTAAAAAACCCTATGAATTAATATTTTTAACTCAATAGATTCTAAGGCCCAAGGGTGGTTTAATATTATAAATGAAAATAACTAATATACCTAAGGGTTTTATATTATAAACCCAAGGAATTGGTGAACCCAAGGGACAAATATTAAAAACCAAAGAGATCAATAAGGCAAAGGGATCAATATGAAAAACATAAGAGATTAATAATGCCTAAAAATTAAAATCTTAAACAAAAAGGTTTGATAAACTCACATGATTATTAATATTATAAACTCAAGGGAATACAATTAAACCTAAGATATTAATATTATAAACCTCAAGTATATAAAATCCTTTAGATAAATACTATAAACCTCAAGTATATAAAAATCTTTAGATAAATACTAGAAACCGTAAAATAAACATGGTTGAGCATGCTTGATTTAAACATTGAGACAATTATTATCACAATGCGATGTTGGATGAGGAATGACGATGGTTTTCCATGGTTGATTTTCATATTGAGACAATATTTATCACAATGTGACATTTGGCCATTAAAGTCCTTGATTGACTACGACTAACTATTATTAACAATGGTAGCCCATGGTTGATTTTCATATTGAGACAATGTTTTCATAATGTGACATTGGACCATGCATTAATATTAAAGTGTACGACTAATATTTAACGCCTAACTAGAAAACTCAAGGGATTAATAAACACTACGAATGAATATCTTAAACTCAAAACCTAAGAAATTAATAAACCCTACGAATTAATAATTTAAATTGAAGAGATTAATAAATCAAAGAGATTATTAATAATATAAACCAAAATAACTAATGAACCCAAGGGTTTAATATTATAAACCAAAGGAATTGTTGAACCCAAGGGATAAATATTAATATTATAAACCAAGAAATTAATAAAGCATAAGAATTAATATTTTAAACTCGAGAGATTAATAAACTATAAGAATTAATATTTTAAACTCAAGAGATTAATAAACCCAAGGGGTTATTAATATTACAAACTAAAGTTAAATACTGTTGATTGTTAAACACAGCCAAACATAATCAAGGATTCACCCACATTCTAAAATGTGGTTGACCAAATGTTGTAATGTCACATTGCGATGTTAGAAACATTTGTTTACAATTCCAATTCTAATAAATATATATTAATATTAATTAATATTGATATATTTATTTAAATTTTTTAAATTATTGTTTAGTGTTATAAGATGTGTGTGTGTGTGTGCGTGTGCATGTGAGAGATCCTCTATACTTTAGGAACCGCGATCGAGGGACATCGAAGTCATTTGGGGATCGCACCCTGCATGGGTCACGAGATCCCTTAGCTGACTTGATTTTTTACCATCTCCCCTCCACCTAACATAGGACCTAACCACCCCTCATGAGGTTTCATCTTCGGTGACCTTACTGACTTTTATATAAATATTTTAATTAATATATTGTCGAGTATTTTAATTAATGTTTATTGTATTTGAACATTTTTATATGAATGTTTTAATAAATATATTACCAAATGTTTTAATTAATGTTTTTAAACATTATAATTAAAAAATGATTAATTAAAGTTAAAATGAATTAATGTTCATGTTTTAGTTAATTAATATTAATTTAATTATTGCTTTAATTAATGTTATTAAACATTTTTAAATAAATGTTTTAAGTAATATATTATTAAATGTTTTAATTAATGTTTTAAATTTAAAAACATTTAAGTACAATTCCAACATATTATTATTATTATTATTAACCAAATATGAATATATTCATGTTTAGATATCTTTGAATAATGTAGTTAAATTTAATAATGATGTACTAATTAATTCATTAATATGTCAATGTAATAATGGAAATATAATAATTATTTCACTTTATTACTAATTAATATTATTATATTTTTTTTTACAGATTTTTGAATTAATGTTTTATGTTACTAAGCATTTTTTATATAAAATTTTTAATTACATATTGTAAAATGTTTTAATTAATAATGTTTAATGCTCCAATTTATTAATGTTTTAATTAGTTAATTAATCTATATTAATTAGGAATTGCATTAAAATAAAATTTACTCATCGTGATATCCCAGATGCAGGTGTTAGACGTTGAGACGGAGTAACACTTGGGTGCCAAGTGGCAGGGCACCTATCCTCCTCACATGCCTACACATGGTAGCCCAACCAATGATAAATTTTGGAGCATGGATCATTTATTTTCGACCTCCTCCAGCTTCCTTTCAACGTCCTTTGGCTGCTGTTCATTAATTTTGCTCATCCTGCCTTAGCCTGCTACCATGGCTCTTAAATCTGCCACTCCTGCTTCACCCTTCTCCATTTGTCTTTCCCTTCGGCTCTGTGTAGTTCCCTCCAGAGTCTCTATTGCACCTTAGCCCCTCAGCTCTATTCTTTTTCCCTGTGGTTGCTTCTCCGTGAAGTCTGCCACCAACGGATACTCTAGAGGTCGCCCCCTCCCCTCTGTGCTCATCTCATTCGCTTGCCTCTGCCATGCCTAGATGACACTGGATGCAGAGTCGCAAAGCTCATTGGCAAGGGCGCCCCTCCAGGCCTCCTCCCTCGACCGCCGTGGGTAGGGAGGTGAATCTTTCTGTGGGTTGGGAGGAGCCAGAACTATTCGATCCTGTTAACCTCTCCGCCCATCTATCCCTCCATCTCCCTAGCCCTCCACTTGAATCCTTTAGCCTCCGACCTGAAAAGAAACCCCGCAAATCCACCATTCAGTTTGATCCAGTCTTCTCTCCTCGCAAAATGAAAGCCCTGCATGTGTAGAGAAATTCCAGCAGCGGTCATGGTTCAAGCAATAGTACAGGTTCAAGCTTGGACGAGGATGGAAAGGATGTTGGGGCCAACACTCATCCAGCCTCCTCCATTTTGCCAGATGCCCAAGTGTTGTTTCTCCCTCCGTCAATGACCCACGAGTCCAAGAAGGAGGAGGACGAGTCTCTCTATGTTTTCAGGATTGTGGAAGAGCCACCCAACCCTCTAGAAAATAATTAGAGCTCACCATCAGCCTAATTATTGGGTGCTCATCTCCTTTTCCATTTATCTTCTGGTGTTTTCTAGATTTCCTATGTTTTGGAACTATTTTCTATTATGGTTATGTATCAGACTTATAACTTGTCAAGCTGGTTTCCTGCTATGGGAAGCTCATAACCATCTTTGCTCTTGGGCTACTTTCCCCATTTGGGGCAACCCCTATTTTGTTGTTTTTCATTTAATACTTCCCTCCATAATTGGCTTGCCAACTCTGGAGGACGATAATTGTAATATTTTAATGTTTATGATATAATAGAAGTAGCCTAATTTAGAAAAAAAATGTACTCATCATGATCAAATAATTTTTTTTAATGCTTACAAGGTTAAAATATTATTAGAATAAATTCTAAATTTATAATTACTATTATTATTATTAGTATTTTATATAATAATAATAATTGAATGATGTAATATTATAATATAATTGCATTAAAAAAATTATTATTATTTAATCTTACAATTTATTATTGTATTAAAATAATTTTATTATCATGTAACCTTAGGGTTTACTCGTTATATAGCAATTATGTGATAATGAAACCTTTTAATTAACCATAGCTTTCAATACACGAAACTTTAACACAAACGTTGAATACAACAAGAAGTATAACTGCATTAGTTAACTGATATATGATTAAATGATAGTCACAATTTTTTTTACAACTAATTTATGAAACAAAAACTATATTATAATTTAAACCTACAATTTATTAGTTATTCATTATATTGTTTAAATAATATGAAACATCATACATCTTGTCAACCCTTTAATCATTGTAGATTTGTTTGTGCAAGTGGATACATTAAAGAAGGAAATCTACATTAAGGAAGTCCAAATGGGTAGCATGGAGAGTTGAACATGGGAGAAACAATTTTTTTTTTGAATTAATAGAAAATAAATCCACTGTAGCAGGAATAATTTAATAGAATAATATTTTTTTCTTTATATTTAAATTTAATAAAATAATATTTTTTTTCTTTATAGTTAATTATGGGTGGGCGTACATTTGAATGGCATGCACAAGAGACCACTACTCCCTAAACCTTATAATAATTTAATATTATAATATAATTGTATTAAAATAATTATTATTGTACTAAAATATTTTTATTATAATTTAATATTAAGGTTTATCCCTTACATGGAAATTGTGGAAATTGTGTGATAATGAATACTTATTATTAATCAAAGCTTTCAATACATCAAAGGTTAACAAAAATGATACAATAAGAAGTATAATTGCATTAGTTACATGATATATGATCACATGATGGTAACAATTTTTATTTTTACATTACATTATGAAACCTAAAACTATATTATAATTTAAACCTACCATTTATTATTTATTCATTATATTGTTTAAATAATATGAAACTATAATTATTTTTTATTATCATACATCTTATCAACCCTGTTAATCATTGTAGATTTATTTATGCAGGTGGATACATTAAGGAAGTAAGTCAAAATGGGTAGCATGGAGAGTTGAATACCGAGCAACAACAAATTTTTTAAAGTAATAAAAAATCAATCCATGACAACAAGAATAATTTAGTAAAATAATATTTTGTTCTTTATAGTAACACATGAATAGGCAACCACTAGGGTAATGGAGTGGAGGAAAAGTTTTTAATTCACACTTGCCATACGTTTGAGAATGTGAATACACCAGCATCATCCAATTCACACATTCGATCAAAAAGATTAATTAGAAAAATGATTAAAGTACCCCGTTACAATAGGGAGATGCCTATCGGCATAATAAATTACATCAGTGAAGCACAAAGAGTACATAACACACATTTGAAAGGGCTATCTATTTTCAAATGAAAATTTTCCATTTTCTTTAATAATATCATAATCGTTTGCCTTCAAAACAATAAATTATTATTTATTTATCTAGTTATTTATTATAATGCAAAATTAAAAGAAAATTATATTAATTAAATAAATAACACAATATTTTATTTATCTTTTCTGCAATATTTTATTTATATTAATATATTATACAAACAATATTAATTTTATATATATATATATATATATATATATATCATCCCAATTATGGGATAAAAAACCATATGAAATCACATTTATATTTTTACTTTTTTCCATTTGCATTTTTTTTTGTGGTCATTTGATTCTAAAAGTAATTTTATTACTCATTATTGGAATTTACTAAGATATAAACTTGTATGGTTCAACTATTTTAGGGTTTTGCAACATTTGTACAAGAAGAGTATGCTTCCCATTTTTTTTCTTATGCATTGAGAATGTAAAGAAACATTTAAAGTAGTATCACTCTTTTACATTTTGATTCTTTATAATGTATATATTTTTAGTCAATTTTATCTATTCTAGCAAACATTTGTTGGAATTGCAAATTTAAGTTATATTCTTCACACATCCAAAAACTCTTAAGATATTGTATTAGTCAAAACGTTTACAAACACAATTTAAATAGTAAAAAATTAAATTTGTTGAGATGCAAAATCTTTATACTAAAATAAATTTTAAATATGAAAATTAATATAACAAATTTTAATAAATGTATATGTTATGCTATTAAATTTATTATCCTATTTATATTTTATTTCAATGTATAATAAACTTAATAGTAAATGAAAAATAATTTATTCATTTATAAAATTAACAAAATTTACAAAATGAAATTAAAATATTATTATTGTATAAAGAAATTAATAATTCCCTTTGATAAGGATACCATCTTTTTGATCGTATATTTTGAATATTTAGAAACCATTACAAAAATATTAATATTATTTTAACATTAATATCAAATGGAAAACTAATCTATCCAAATGTAAAATTTACAAAATGAAAATTTTGAATAAGGTCATATTCATTATTTTTCAAAATATTCCAAAAATATGGTATAACAGTTGTAACACAATTTTAACTTTTAATCTTTAATTACAGTTTGATGAAGTAAAAAGAAAATTTTGAATTAGGTCATATTTATTGTTTTTTCAAAATATTCCAAAGAAGAATATGGTATAACGGTCTAAAATCTACGATGATTATGTAAAAATTATATATCAAAAAAATTATATATCAAAAGCCTTTTGTTGAAATGTGCAATTGTGATAACTATTATCATATACACCCTCACGAAAAAAATAAAATAAAACATCCATATTTTGATTTCAATTTCAAAGTCATTTGATTTTTTAGTAATAATATTAAAAAGATATATCTATAATATAAAATTTGATAAATATATTCTTTTGAAGAGTGGCATACTCGTTTTGTATTACTTTGTTATGCAAGGCTTTTTTTTACCTTTTTTATTTGGGGCATAGGGTTATTAAAGAATAAATATATTTTTTTGAGGAATGTCATACTTGTTTTGCATTACTTTATTATATAAAGGGGTTAATACCATGACTTATCAATACTACATGTCAAAAAAGAATAATTCATTTCACAATCAAAATATTTTATAAATATAGGAGTCTTTAACGCAATGTATTAACAAGTGTTGGAGAAAATGAGTTTTGTGGCTCTTAGATATTGGAGTCTAGGGTTTCCCTAACTGTGGCATCAACTAGCTGCTTAGATTTGATATGCAGAAGATTGTAGTGCTCCAATCTTGGACTCCATTTCGTGATTTCCCACTGAAGAATAGTTTTGGATGAAAGACATCTCAGATATGATATTGTAATTTAATTTCTGTCTACTCATTAGGGAGGTGGTTGATTTCAAAGCCTTGTTGCAAGTATAGAAACAGCAAGGGGGTTCTTCTCCCACCAAAAATGTTGTGAATAAATTAGCAGAGAATACGAATGTGGAACTCTCTTCATCAGATTCATGCAAGAGAGCCTTAGTCCTCTCAGAAAAAGAATAGGTTGGCATGTTTATGGACTGATGGCCAAATCCAAAATTTGTTGTTGGGTGTGGAGGCTGATTATCTTGTTGATTTTGTATCACAGCGTTGGACCCATGTACCTTAATGGGGTGGAAATGCTGCTCATAATTAAACGCTGCCTAGGGGGTCCAGGGGGGTGGCTGCAACTTTATGGAGCCCCCCCCCCCACTCGTGGGGGGTTTCGGGGGTATCGCCCCCGAAGTGTAATATTCCTAACTAGCGACAGCTAATTGGAATATTCTATTTTGTTTAGTTTTCCGTCTATAGTTTGTAAATAAATAAAAAGTGAGTGAAGAGGGTCTAACTCACTTAAGTGAAATAAGATATCCACCTAGTAGCACAACGTTGTGACTTAAGTGGGAGTCAAGGGGGGACCCAACACCATGTGGAGGAGGGGGCCTATGTACACTCTAGAAGCTTCTGCAAGCTTCTGCGCAAATAAGGATGAGGATGTGGAGGAGAGAGAGAGGATACATTGGGTTTTGGAGGGAAACCAATGTTATAAAACATGGAGGAGCCTCCTCATTTCATTCATGCTTGAGTTATTGATTGTTGAGTGAGACATTTGTCTTCTTTAGCACGCTGGCTGTTTAGCCTGTTTGCAGCACTGTTTAGTGCAACTGAGTGTCTTCGTGCAGAGATCTCACCCTTAGCCCTGGGGGACTTTGAGTGCCTGCTCGGGCAAGGTTAGTTTTTCAACATCATCCTCCAGGACAACGTTATTGCTGTAGCAGCATAATACTGTGTTGTAGGGTATTGCCGTGGAGATTCCACGACACCACTTCCTTCTCTTGTTTTTCAGAGGGAAAGTCTTTCTTTCCTTTGGAGGATTAGATTGGAAGACATTGGAGCTGATTTGCAGATCTTGGCACTTGGCCAAAGTATTGTATTCCACTCACTGCATAGTCCCTCTTAGTTACTACGTTATTTTCATGGTGTAGTTTCTATGAGGGTTTGCAAATTGATTTGTGGGTGGGATCTCAAGTGTAAGGATCAGCCTTCCACTTAGGAGATCCATTGGAGGAGGTCTACTTCAGTTTTTCCATGATCTTTAGCCTTCTCTATTGAGTTCTAGATTTGAGTTGCAGTAGCTGCCCATCAACTTCGGTATTTTCTCCATTTTATGTATTTCAGCCAATCCCTTGGAGGATTGAGGTATTTTTTCTTATAAGTGTTAGAGCTTCGCTCCCCTATTGTATTTGGGCCATATATTGTCATATCCATGTGTTGAAATCATTTTTCAGTAGTATTCTATCATAGAATGCATCCTCATAGCTTGGGTTTATGTAGAAATATCAGTGTTCTTTCATTGCCATGTACATGTATTATTGAGGCTTGCATTGCTTTCTTGAGAGGTTGTTTCCTCAAGACTTGTACTCTCTCTTTCTGATATACATTATTCTTGGCTATATATTCATCTTCTTATCTCACATCTCTTGGAGAAAACGCTGAAGGGTTTCTGGGTCATTCTCTTGTCTTGCAACACCTCAATCTTGAGGGATTTTCTATGTAAACTACTGTTTAACCTTGCTGAATGCCTATGCTATGTTACAAAACTCATTTTATAATTATTTATAATATTTTACATCTTATCCCTTTAGAAAATACACTGCCCTTTCTTCAGTAAATTTCTGCATACTCAAAGTCATGGGAAATCAGGGTTTTTCTTGACTAGTCAGGAAGGAGGAATTGTTTAACATATAAAAATGCCTTTTTTGAGCTGAAATTCGACATGGAAGTCCCTCTTAACCTAATTTAACATATTCCAGAACCTTCACCTATAATTTTATGCAGATTTTCTTATACACTCATTTTAGGGCCAAAATCCTCACTTTTCCCCACCTTTTTTCCCTTAAAAGATGAGTAAAGGTTGCTGCAATATTTGGAGTGGGTTGATGAGTGTTTTTAAAATTTTTTTATGATGGATGAAGCACACATCCATGAAAAATGCGTTTTTGAGGTATGATTTGCTGAGAAATCCATTTTTGGGATATTACAGTCTGCTGCACTATTGTTGTTTGAGCGTTCTAGTTATATACCAATTTTTGTGTTTATATTTCACTCTTAGATAGAGTTTGGAAAGGGCCAGGTAGCCTCCAGATCTCATCCTCTTGTAGAGGCGACATATCCGGTAAATGCCCTCCCAGTGAATCTCTGGTTGGAGTTTGCCATGTTTTAGGGATATCCTCGAAACAGGATATTACAGTGGTATCAAAGCTTTTGAATGGGATATTACAGTGGTATCATAGCATAGTTCTGGCTCAGCCTGTGGATCTAGTTATCTATGACAAATATGAGGATCTCACATCAGCATGATCATATAACCTTTGGAGACTATTTCCGAGAATGGCAGTCCAAGGGGGAAGAATTCAAAGCAGCTTTTCCCTTCAGAGATTACTGTGAGCTTAGGCAGGATGAAGGAGGAAGGAACAATGGGGTTTCTAGCATGCAGAGTTCAGAGTTGCAGCGTACCACTGGGAGATCACCTCTTCCCATGTATGAGGGATCCATTGGTCCCTGTGAGTCTAAGCCCAAGAAGAAGATGAGTTTATTCTCATCTCTTTTCAGATCCAGAGGAAATGCATCCACCTTTGAATAGGTCAAGAAGAATGAAGAAAAAGAAGAGGAAGTACCATGCGCTTCCTATTCTCATCAAGAAGAGACCACATCACCTCTTGAGGAGGCTTATGATAACGCTGTCCCACTCATGGAGGAGCAGCCACATGCATCAACAGTTGGAGCATCCAACACTTTTGAGGACGAGACTCTTGTAGCCCTACAAGAAATTCCAAATGAAAATCAAGGCATGAAAATATTTCCACATTCCATTGTTGCAGCAAATTCTTCTGATCAATGTGGAGATTTACTTTTGCATGACCAAGGGTCAAATCTCATTGGAAATGCACTTCACACCATGGAATGCAATGTTTTTCTTCCCTTCTCACAAGAGCAGATAGAATATGAAGGACATCTTAGGATGGATAACATCTCTCATTCTTGTGTTGGACATCTGTTGAGCCATACACATCATGATGGGAGGTTTTTTCCTACCACATATTTGATTCTTGATAGGGTCTCATTCATCTTTGAGAAGCTTACATTTCAAAATCCCATGAAGTGAAAAGACAGGAATTTGATTTGGGAGGATGGTAGCCCTCATGGGAGGAGTACCAGGATAAGGAGAAGAAGGAGGCATCCACAGGTGATTGAGTGGATGTGGATGATGAGCAAGGAGCTAGGGAGGTACCTGCAGATCTATGATACCGGGCAGCAGGAGGCTTGGCTGCGCTGGTTACTCTTGAAGGAGTTTGGCCATCACTTGTACTTGTAGAACTATGATACCAGTCAGAAAGAGGCTTGGCTGCACTGGTTACTCTTGAAAGAGTTTGGCCATCACTTGGCAAACACTCTTCCTAAAAGTAGGAGGACGGGGAAAAGATGGCTGGATACTTGCATCATTGAGCAGCATAGAGTATGGATGCATGGTGTTGATATGATACTCATATCATTCATTGTGTTTTCATCACATGATTGGTATGATGGAGGTATGGGGAGGAAGCAAAATGTCTTATTGCTTTTCTTGGGAGAGAAAGGGCAGATTTGCTCTCACACTTTGCATGACGTTGCAGGAGGAGGAGATGGCACTATCTTCTTGGTCTTTGATGATGATTAGGAAGCACTTCCATCTTGGGAAGTATTCCACATTTGTTGCAACATTATTGGAGGAGTATTTGACAAGGAGCATGTCAAAGAATAGAGCTTTGTATTGACAGGAGCTTATTTGCATGAGCTCACAACGCTGTCACTTTGGAGCAGAGACTTATGGATGAAGTGTGCCTAGCAGAGATATGGTGGATCTATAACCCATAGGTCCCAGGATCACTTCATATTTGTTGCACTTGATGAACAAAGAGGAGGTAATGATGATAGAGACATCTATGGCATATTCTTCTTGACTTGGATTTTCAAGCATAAGGAGGATTATCTTCTTGCAGCACATGGTTCATTCTTCTTCATAGCATGCCAAAACACTATGGAGGACTCATGTATGGACCCATGTACCATCTTAATTCCAGCATATGGTGAGAATTTTTTTTATACATTCATTGATTTGCACACTCTTACCATTCTTATGCAGTGCATTGCTTCACAAGGGGGCAAGCTTGTCACATTGCTCCATGAGTTGTATTGGGCCGATCTACATGATGGAGGCAGCCATCTCTTTTGTGGCCTTGGGAAAATGTTTTATCATCACTTGTATGTTCATTTTATACACTCTAACATGTATCATATGGATACATGCATGATTAACCATGTAATAAGAAACATTTTTCCTTGTACTTTCATCAAGCAACAACTTGTAAAACTGCGCTATACTTGTTTGGGAAGTTGTTGGTACGTTATTGCACCACATGAAACCTTCAACATTCTCTTCATATTATTTTTGATCATGTCTTCATTTGCTGCTATAGATCAGATTTTTATGGGAGGCTTGATTATGAGAGAGACACGTGAGCTAGATGTGTTCGTGAGTGGGAAAAATTATCACAATTTCTGCACTACATGTTCTAATGGAAGCATGAGAGGAGATATGGCCACCACAACCAAATGTTTGTTCTCTTTTGAGGTGGGCCATAAGACTGATATTCATCCATTTTACAGCCATGGGCAAGTGCTTGGTCATGTATTATTTTCGTCACATTCAGCCATTTACTATCCTTTAGTAGATGTGATGAATCATGGAAATTGCTTGCCATGCAATTTTCTAAAGTTGCAGTGGATGAGACTAGGTTGTATCCTTGTGAGAAATTGTTTGCATCATGTATCATCATGTAAAACCTTCAGTAAACCTCTCATTAGGATGTTCCATGATGACCATGTCCTATTCTTCATGGATGGATTGTTTTGGGCCAGCTTTTTCTTCATTGTTGGAGGAACCTTCTTTGGAGGATTGTTCTTCACTTTGCCATTGGAGAGCAATGATTTTGTAGCTAGGATCAGCATACACTCTACACTTGTCATGAGTGGAGAGAAATAAAGCATGGGGTAAGCTATGATGCTTGCCAAGTTCAGATTTTCAGCCCACCTTCATTACCGGAGCTTGAGGTGGAAGGAGATTTTCAGGAGTTTCCTTGTTGGGAGGTGGATCATTTTGTTTGGATGATTGCTTGGAGATGGAGGATCCACATGAGGGATATGTTCCTTCATATCAGGGTGATGCAGAGGACAAGGAAGATTCGGTGGCACATCTGGGACCTAGGCACATTTTGCAGAAAGGAGACTTGTTCAGGCAGTTGCTTGAGGGCAAGCAACATTTTCCCGGGGGGGATGTAATATTCCTAATTAGCGACAGATAATTGGAATATTCTATTTTGTTTAGTTTTTCATCTATAGTTTGTAAATAAATAAAAAGTGAGTGAAGAGGGTCTAACTCACTTAAGTGAAATAAGACATCCACCTAGTAGCACAACGTTGTGACTTAAGTGGGAGTCAAGGGGGGACCTAACACCAGGTGGAGGAGGGGACCTATGTACACTCTAGAAGCTTCTACAAGATTCTACGCAGATAAGGATGAGGATGTGGAGGAGAGAGAGAGGATACGTTGGGTTTTGGAGGGAAACCAATGTTATAAAAGATGGAGGAGCCTCATCATTTCATTCATTCTTGAGTTATTCATTGTTGAGTGAGAAATTTGTCTTCTTTAGCACGCTGGCTATTTAGTCTGTCTGCAGCACTGTTTAGTGCAACCGAGTATCTCCATGCGGAGATCTCACCCTTAGCCCCAGGGTACTTCAAGTGCCTGCTCAAGAAAGGTTAGTTTTTCAGCATCATCCCCCAGGATAGTGTTATTGCTGCAGCAACATAATACTGTGTTGTAGGGTGTTGCCGTGGAGGTTCCACAACACCACTTCCTTCTCTTTTTTTTCAGAGGGAGGGTCTTTCTTTCCTTTGGAGGATTAGATTGGAAGAAATTGGAGCTGATTTTCAGATCTTGGAACTTGGCCAAAGTATTCTATTCCACTCACTGCGCAGTCCCTCTTAGTTATTGCGTTATTTTCATGGTGTAGCTGCTGTGAGGGTTTGCAGATTGATTTGTGGGTGGGATCTCAAGTGTAAGGATCAGCCTTCCACTTAGGAGATCCATTGGAGGAGGTCTAATTCAGTTTGTCCATCATATTTAGCCTTCTCTATTGAGTTTCAGATTTGAGTTGTAGTAGCTACCCAGCAACTCCGACATTTTTTCCATTTTGTGTATTTTAGCCAATCCCTTGGAGGATTGAGGTATTTTTTCTTATAAGGGTTAGAGCTTCACTCCCCTATTGTATTTGGGCCATATATTGTCATATCCATGTGTTGAAATCATTTTTCAGTAGTATTTTATCATAGACTGCATCCTCATAGCCTAGGTTTATGTAGAAATAACAGTGTTCTTTCATTGCCGTGTACATGTATTATTGAGGCTTGCATTTCTTTCTTGAGAGGTTGTTTCCTCAAGAATTTTAATATTTCTTGCTGCTATAAATTATTCTTGGATATATATTCATATTCTTGTCTCACATCTCTTGGAGAAAATGCTGAAGGGTTTCTGGGTCATTCTCTTGTCTTGCAACACCTCAATCTTGAGGGATTTTCTATGTAAACTACTGTTTAACCTTGCTGAATGCCTATGACATGTTCCCAAACTCATTTTATAATTAATAATACTGTTTTAAATCTTATCCCTTCATAAAATACGCTGCCATTTCTTTATTAAATTTTTGCATACTCAAAGTCATGGGAAATCAGGGTTTTTCTTGACTAGTCGGGAAGAAGGAACTGTTTAACATAGAAAAACGCCTTTTTTTGAGCTGAAATTTGACATTAAAGTCCCTATTAGCATAATTTAATGAATTCCAGAACCTTGACCCATAATTTTACGCATATTTTCTTATACACTCATTTTAGGTCCAAAATCCTCACTTTTCCCCACCTTTTTGCCCTTAAAATATGAGTAAAGGTTTTTTTAGTATTTGGAGTGGGTTTCTGAGTGTTTTTAAACACTTTTTATGATAGTTAAAGAACACATCCCTGAAGAATTCGTTTTTGAGGCATGATTTGCTGAGAAATCCATTTTTGGGATATTACAGTTTGTTGCACTATTGTTGATTGAGCGTTATAGTTCTATAAAAATTGGTGTGTTTTTATTTCACTCTTAGATAGAGTCTGGAAAGGGCTGGGAAGCCTCCATATCTCTTCCTCTTGTAGAGGCGACATACCGGTAAATTCCCTCCCAGTCAATCTCTGGTTGGAGTTTGCCGTGTTTTAGAGATATAATTGAAACAGGATATTAAAATGGTATCAGAGCTTTTGAACAGGATATTAAACGAAGCTAAAAACAAATGTAAAATTTCCTTGTAAAAGTATAGTAATTTCCAGTCAATTTGGGCCGTTCATTAGGCGGATGATCTGATGGTAGAAGTTATGTTTAGTTTAGGGTTTTTTTCCCTATAAGGCAAACCCTCACTTTGTATGAGGGTATTTTATTGCGGATGTGTATTCTATGTATATTATCAAAACAAGAAATAGATAGGGAGACTGTGAGAGAGAACAAAGGATATTACAACGAATCTGTTGTAGGTTATGTCTCTTCATTTTGTTGGATAATAGAAAGGAAAGACTGACTGTTCGGGGTGGACGTAGCCCAAATTGAGTGAACCACGTATATCTGTGTCTCTCTAGTTTTATGTGTTTTGTGTTCTTGTGTTTTTCACATATTTTATGTGTTTCATTGCTCTGTTATATATAATTTTCTAAAAATTGGTATCAGAGCCGAAGGTCTATTTGGTTGATAAATGCGCAGGAAAGAAGGGTTCCTGGTTCGATTGGGAGCAATGGTGGAAGATGGTAAGTTTAGGGTCAAGAAATTTAACGACTAGAACTTCCTGTTGTGGAAGATGCAGATGGAAGATTATCTATATCAGAAAGATTTGTGTCTACCATTGAGTAGAAAAACGAAGAAGCCGACAGCTATGATAGACACAGAATGGGATATTCTCGATAGATAGGCACTCAAAACAGTACGGTTGTGCCTCGTGGCATTGGTAGCCTTCAATATTTCAAAGGAAACAACAACAGAGGGTTTGATTAAGGCATTGGCGAAATTATATGAAAAACCCTCGGCCTCAAACAAGGTATTTCTTATGAAACATTTATTTAATATGAAGATGTCGAAAGGTGGATCTATTGTAGACCATTTAAATGATTTTAATACAGTTACCAGTCAGTCAAGTTCTGTAGGGGTAAAATTTGATGATGAAGTTAGGGATATTTTATTTCTTTGCTCATTTCCATAAAGCTGGAATGGTTTAGTTATGGCCATTAGTAACTGTATCTCTGGATCTAGTACTTTAAAGTTTGATGATGTTTTCGGTGCTATCCTTAGCGAGGAAATGTGATGGAAAAGCTCCGGTGAGACATCGGGTAATGCTTTGAGTGCAGAGTCTAGGGGAAGAAAAATTGAAAGAGGAAAGAGCTCAGGATATTGCAGTAAATCAAGGAAAGGCAGATCCAAGTCTAGATCAGGGATAATGTGCTGGAAATGTGGAAATAAATGACACCTGAAGAAAGACTGTAGATCTCGGAAGGGAAAATAAGGAGACGCACAACAAGAAAACAATCATGAAGCAAATGTGACAGGTGATGTGTTATAAGATGTTTTGATTCTTTCTTTCGAAAATGTTACTGATTCCTGGGTAGTAGATTCAGGGGCCTCTTTCCATGCCACACCTGATAAGAAATATTTTCGTGACTATGTTCAAGGAGATTTTGGACAATTTTGTTTGGGTGATGATAAACCCTGTAAAATTGTTGGAATGGGTAAAGTTCTTGTAAAACAATAGAATGGAAACCAATGGCTATTAAAGGAGGTAAGGCATGCTCCAGATCTGAAGAAAAATCTGATTTCAACAGGGCAGTTAGGTAGTGAAGGTTGTGTGACAACTTTCACAGATAAAACTTGGAAGGTCACCAAAGGAGGCCTGGTAATAGCAAAAGGTGAAAAGGATGGTACATTGTATTTATGCAATGGTATTTCTAACTCTGTTAATTCTTTAAATTCCAAAGGAGAAAATGCAGCATTATGGCATCATAGGCTCGGACACATGAGTGAGAAGGGGATGAAGATTATTCACTTAAAAAATTTCTTGTCGGGTTTGAAGAATGTTGATTTGGATTTCTGTGAGAATTGCATTTATGGAAGAAAGAAGAGAGTCAGATTTCTTAGATCTGGGAAAGAAAAGAAGAGCGAAAAATTAGAGCTTGTGCATAAAGATGTATGGGGACCTACTCAGGTATCATCTCTTGGTAGTTCTCATTATTATGTTACTTTTATTGATGATGCAACTAGAAAAACTTGGATTTATTGTATTCAGAATAAATATGATGTACTTGATACTTTCAAGAAATGGAGAGCTTTGGTTGAGATTGAGATAGGAAAGAAGTTGAAGTGTCTCAGATCAGAAAATGGAGGTGAATATTGCAGCAAAGATTTTGATAGGTATTATTCATAAAATGGAATACGCAGAGAGAATACAGTTCCAAGAACACCACAAGAAAATGATGTGTTAGAAAGGATGAATAGAACAATCATGGAGCATGCAAGGTGCATGAGATTGCATGCAGGATTGCCTTTACAATTTTGGGCAGATGCTATAGATACTGCTGTTTATCTAATAAATAGAGGGCCTTCAAGTTCCTTGGATGGTGGTATTCCAAAGGAAGCATGGACAGGTAAAAAGGTAAACTACTATTTTTGAAATCCTTTTGGCTGTGAGGCCTTTGTCCATATTAATAAAGAAAATAGAACAAAGCTTGAGGCAAAATCAAAGAAATGTACCTTTATTGGATATGGTGTTAATGATTTTATTTATTGCTTATATGATTATGAAAATCACAAAATCATTAGGAGCATAGATGTAATATTCAATGAAAAGGTATTGTATAAGAATCAGTTTCAGGAAAAGAAACAGGAAAAAGAAAACAACGAATACACAATTCTTGATGAGATCACAGAAAAGGTAAAGGTGCCTGAAAATAATAATAATAATCAAGAGCCACAAAAAAAAAAACCACCACAACAGCAACATGCACCTCAAACACCTGAAAGTGGTGTTAGAAGATCTACTAGGATAAGTAGACCCCCTCAACGATACTCTCCTTCATTATATTAGTTATTATTGACTGATTCTGGTGAACATGAATGTTATGAAGAAGCAATGTAGGTTGAAAGTAGGAAGAAGTGGGAGATAGCCATGGAAGAAGAGATGGAATCCTTAATGCATAACCAGACTTGGGACTTAGTCAGGTTGCCTACAAGTAAAACTACATTGCAGAATAAATGGGTTTACAGGCTGAGGGAAGAAGATGGAGGAAAACAAAGGTACAAAGCTAGACTTGTGGTGAAGGGGTTTTCACAGAATAAAGGTATTTATTTTTATGAAATATTTTCTCATGTTGTTAATATGACTTCAATCAGAACTATTTCAAGTCTTGTAGTAGCGGAAGATTTACATCTTGAACAGTTAGCTGTAAAGACAACATTTCTCCATGGCGATTTGGAGGAAGAGATCTATATGGAGCAACCAGAAGGATATGAGGTCAAAGGGAAAGAAAAATTAGTATTTAGGTTAAAGAAAAGCTTGTATGGCTTAAAACAGGCTCCAAGACAGTGGTATCTAAAATTTGACAAGTTCATGTCTGAACAAGGTTATACTAGATGTCACTCTGATCATTGTGTTTACCTAAAAAAGAAAAATGATGGCAGCTATATTATATTGCTACTTTATGTAGATGACATGCTTGTTGCAGAGTCTAACATGCAGGAAATAAATGTGCTCAAAATAAAATTGGAAAATTTATTTGCAATGAAGGATTTGGGAGCCGCAAAACAAATCCTTGGTATGAGAATAACTAGAGACAGGAAAAATTGCAAATTAACATTGCTTAGAATGAGTACATACAAAAGGTGTTGAAAATATTTAATATGTAGAATGAAAAACCAGTTAGTACACCTTTTGCTAGCCATTTCAAACTTAGTAAGGATATGTGCCCCAAGACCCAAGAAGAAATGGACTACATGTCTAAAGTTCCATATGCATCAACAGTTGGAAGCTTAATGTATGCAATGGTCTGCACAAGGCCTGATATTGCACATGTAGTGGGAGTTGTAAGCAAGTACATGAATAATTGGGAAAAGAACATCGGATGGCAGTGAAATGGATTCTCATATATTTGAGAGGTACCACAAATCAAGCATTATGCTTTGGCGGTTCAAACATTTCTCTACAGGGATATGTTGATGCAGATATGGCAGATGACAGAGATAACAGGAGGAGAACTACAGGATATGTATTTACTGTAGGTGGAACAACTGTCAGTTGGGTTTCAAAAATCCAAAGTGTTGTTGCACTTTCAACAACAGAATCAGAGTATGTTGCTGCTACAGAGGCTAGTAAAGAAATGATTTGGTTATAAAGTTTTATGGATGAATTGGGTAAGAAGCATGATATGGGCATGTTATACGGTGATAGCCAAAGTGCCATTAATCTTGAAAAGAACTCAACATTTCATTATAGGACTACACACATATAGCTCAAGTACCATTTCATATGGTTAGTATTGGAAGATGGACAGTTGAAGCTAGAAAAGATAAACACTAGCCAGAATCCTGCAGATATGCTAATAAAAGTTGTAACCAGGGAGAAAATGAGAAAAAGATAAGTTTCAATTGGTCTTCAAGGATGACAATGAAGATGAGAAATAGCCAGGTCCAAAGAGGATCCATTGTCCAACATATGAAGCAGTGGTGGAGTTTCTACAATCAGTCTCCAAGTGGGAGATTGTTGGGTGTGGAGCCTGATTGTATCACAACGCTGGACCCCTATACCTTAATGTGGTGGCAATGCCGCCCATAATTAAATGCTGCCTGGGGGTTCCAGGGGGGGCAAATAAGACTTTATGGAGCCCCCCCCCTCCCGGCGGGGGATTTCGGGGGCAGCGCCCTTGAAGCTAAAAACAGATGTAAAATTACGTTATAAAAGTATAGTAATTTCTAGTAAATATGGGCCGTTCATTAGGCGAATGATCTGATGGCAGAAGTTATGTTTAATTTAGGGTTTTTTTCCCTAGAAGGAAACCCCTCGCTTTGTATGAGGGTATTGTATTGCGGCTGTGTATTGTATCTGTATTCTCAAAGTGAGAAATAGATAGGGAGACTGTGAGAGAGAACATAGGATATTACAACAGATCTGTTGTAGGTTGTGTCTCTTCATTTTGCTGGATAATAAAAAGGAAGGACTGGCTATTCGGGGTGGACGTAGCCCAAACTTGGTGAACCACGTATATCTCTGTCTCTTTGGTTTTATGTGTTTTGTGTGCTTGTGTTTTCTGCATATTTTATGTGTTTCACTGCTCTGTAATATATAATTTTCTAACAGTTGTTGAATCGCCGATCACAGAATCATAGAACAATGTACCCCAAGCTTCAAGTCTGGGTACCTTTCTTTGCAATAGGAAGGGGTTTCTATGTTTTTCTATTTGTGAACAAACTAGAAAGAGATATGATTTTTAGATCGGGGCAATATTTTATGGGGACCAAAGGTCTGTTTATCTCCCCATGGACTCTAGATTTCAATCCAAAATTTGAAATTACTTTTGTGTCAGTGTGGATTCATATTCCTTACCTCCATCTCCATATGTGGGGACTTGATGCACTAAAATATATTGGAAATAAGCTGGATGATATATGGACAAAGCGGAACCAAAAGGAGACAAATTTTCTTGTTCTCACATTTGTTGTTGGGGTGTGGATATTGATTATCTTCCCGATTCAAAGATATTTGTTTCAGCTAGAATGTCATTTGTCTTGCAAATAACTCATCATTTCATTCTAAGACTAAACATATACAAATTAAGTACCATTTCATACGGTCTGTGTTTGAAGATGGACAGTTGAAGCTGGAAAATATACACACTAGCCAAAGTCTTTCATATGTGTTAACAAAAGTTGTAACGAGGGAGAAGCTGAGATTTTGATTGGTCTTCAAGTATGATGATGAAGATGAAAAGCAACTAGGTCCAAAGAGGTGTCAATGTCTAACTAAAGAAGCAGTGTTGGAGTTGCTACAATCAGTCTCCAAGTCAAATATTGTTGGGGTGTGGAGCATGATTAATTTTCCTGATTTGAAGATATTTTTTTCGACCATATGTATACACCAGGAAGACTGTACACCCCTTGTAAAACATTGTAATTTTGTAGTCAAGCTTGGTCGTTCATTAGGCAGATGATATGATGATAAGGCAACTGATATAACGGTAGAAGCTATGTTTAATTTAGAGTTTTTGTTTTCCCTAGAAGGCATCCCATCAGTTTATATGAGAGAATTGTATTGCGGTTGTGTATTATGTGTATTTTGAGAGAGAAAGAGAGAGCAGATTATGTGAGAGAGAAGAAGAAATCATAGTGGATATGTTGTAGGTTGCATCTCTTCATTTTGTTGGATAATATAAAAGGAAGGATTGATTGTTTCTCCATGGATGTAACCCAAATTGGGTGAACCTGATCCGGATTTATGCAGGAACGCAACATAATAAACACATAACCATAAATACAGAGATGCAGCGGAAATAACACTTCATTTCATTAATATCAAAGAACTGCAATTTGCTTACAGACAGAATGGAAATAAAACTAGCTAGGGCACTGGTAGCTATCTCTGAGAAGAGATGTGGCGGCTACAGGCCTCTGAACTGCTTTCCAATGAGGCGCGAGGGCCTATTTATTATCGAGAAACAATGGAGAACCCTAAACATCCCAAAAACCTAACCCTAGGAGATGAAGCGCCAAAACTATGGGCCCCGTTTGGGTAAATTGGTGTTTCAACTTCCCAGGGACGTAACTTTGGCATACTATCTCCGTTTGACGCACATGATACATCATTAGAAAGCTCTATCCGAGGAACACAACTTTTAGGACGAATATGATGGTTAGATTTGTTGGTAAAACGATACCCAAAAAATGTCGTTTAGGGCCTCAAGACGGCTCCGGAAGTTCAGGACCCGCAAAACTGCTAAAAATAGTAAGTTATGCCGAAACTGAAAAACTGAAAGAGACAATGGTGGCCTGCGAGAGGAGGAAGTGTGTCACCAATATCCACCGGATCATTCTCTTCCTTAGAAGCAATGGTCCTTTATCGTTGCTAAGTTCTCCATGAGACAGAGGAAATTTTCATAACGTAACTTCAGTCTCTTATTTAACTACTTTCTCAGCAAGAGCCATGACAACTTTGACAACCCATACAATCTTGGATTCCGTTGTTAACATGTTCTTGATTTGCATGTCCATGATACAATCTGTGGTGGCCTGTTCCATGCAGTCTGGGTTTAACTCTGTTGGTGTGAGTTGTTCTGCAATGTCCGAGGTGTCCAGCAGAGGTGGAAAGTAAGGACGAAGGCGATCCACATTGAAGACTGGGTGCAGACCAAGGAATGGTGGAATACTAAGCTCAAAGGCATTGTTACCTACAGCCTTGGTGATGGTGTACGGCCCGTATCGGAGCGGGCGAAGCTTGCGGTGAGGTCCAGTGAGGCGCTCCTTCTGCAAATGCAGCCATACTTTGTCGCCCACTTGGAAGTTGTATGGCACTCGGTGTTGATCATGGCGCTGCTTGTACTTCGCATTAGCTCTGTCCAACATATCATGAACCTCGCGATGAGTGTGTTGAACGCGCTTTCGATGAAGCCATACTTGCTTTGTCAACCCCATCGTACGTGCGCCGACCCGTCTGTGCAAACGCAAATGGCATGGCTACATCAATGGGACATAGTGGCTGGAATCCCAAGCCCACCTGAAAGGGGCTATGGCCAATTGAACTGTGGAGAGCCCAGTTATAACTATGTTGCACATAGGGGAGGCTCTCGTCCCATGTGCGTGGATGCTTTGAATTTTACATGCGCAGAATGTGTACAATCATTCTGTTGACGACCTCTGTCTGGCCATCTGTTTGGGGATGGAAAGCTGTGGACTTGGTGAGCTTTGTGTCCAACATTGACCAGAGGCTGGACCAAAATGTGCTGAGGAACCTGCTATCTCGATCTGATATGATAGATTGTGGGATCCCAAAGTGTACCCATACTCGTTCAAAGAAGAGTTTAGCAGTAGCTTCTGCTGTGATATTCTTATTACAGGCCGCCATAATGGCCATCTTCGAGAATCTGTCAACGACCACGAAAAAACAGTCATTGCCATTCTTAGTAGAGGGCAAGCCCGACATGTAATCCATGGAGATGGATTCCGAAGGTCGACTAGGGGTAGGTAGTGGAGCATATAGGCCTTGCTTCTTGATGGTCGGTTTGGCAATGGCACAAGCAGTGCAGGATCTGATGTGCTTCTCGACATCCTTTCGAAGGTTCGGCCAATAGAAATACTTCTGTAGTATTGCTACCGTTTTCTCGACCCCGAAATGCCCAGCGACTCGACTGTAGTGTGCTTCCCATATCATCTTGGCACGCTCGCTTGAAGGAACACAAAGGTGTCCCAGGTGACATAAAAGTGCATCTTGGAGGTGAAAATTTGGAACTTGTGTGCCCCCCAAGAGTGCCTCGTAAGTGTGGCCGAATTCTGGGTCACTCTCATAGAGAAGCGGCCAATCAGAAGTCTCGTGCCCACAAGAGTTGAGCACAGTGGTGAGCGCCACGATCGGTGGTCGGCTGAGGCAGTCTGCAACATTATTGGTGCTACCCTTCTTGTACTTGATGTTCAAGTGAAACTGTTGCAGATATGTGGACCACTTCTGATGGTGATCATTCTGCAACTTCCCTTGTGTCTGTATGAACTCCAGGGGCCGGTGGTCTGTGTGGATGATTGTTTCCTTCCCCAAAATGTAATGCTTCCATTGTCGACAGGCTTGCACAATGGAATACATTTCTTTGTCATAGGTGGGATACTTGCGAACTGTCTCAGACAATGTCTCACTGTGATATGCCACCGGATGTCCCTGTTGAGTAATAACTGCCCCAATAGCATAGTCAGAGGCATCTGTCTCGATCTCAAATGGCTGCTGCAAGTCTGGTAAGGTGAGCACTGGGGCAGAACAGAGGCGATTTTTCAATTCTTTGAACGCCTTCTGTTGAGGTTCCGACCAAAAGAATTTTGCTCTCGCTCCTCTTTTGGTGACTTGACTCAAGGGCCAAGTGATATGAGAGAATCCCAACACGAATCTACGGTAGAAATTAGCAAGACCCAGAAAGCTGCGAAGCTCTGTTATAGTAGTCGGGGCTGGCCAATCCCGAATGACTTGGATCTTGGCCGGATCCACATGCACCCCCCTTTCATCAATAATGTATCCCATATATTGAACCTGGGTCATGCCAAACGTGCACTTCTCCAAATTGGCACACAACTTGTGTTGCCGCAGTGTTTGGAGGACTTGTCGGATGTGATGAAGGTGCTCTTCCCAAGTCTTGCTGAAGATCAGAATGTCATCCAAGTACACCACCACGAATGAGTTGGTGAATGGCCGCAAGATGTCGTCCATCATCCTCATGAAGGTTGCGGGAGCATTCGTCAACCCGAAAGGCATGACCAGCCATTCAAAAAGGCCTTCCTTAGCTTTGAAGGCAGTCTTCCACACATCAGAGGGTTCAATTGGTACCTGGTGATACCCAGACTTCAGGTCGATCTTACTGAAATATTTTGCACCTTGGAGTTGGTCTAGAAGGTCATCAATCCGTGGGATTGGGTACCTATTCTGGACAGTGATCTTGTTCAGCGCCCGATAGTCAATACAGAGTCTCCACGTCCCATCCTTCTTCTGTACCAACACGATCGGGCTCCCACAGGGCGATGAACTTGGTCTGATGTGACCTTTCTGCAACAGCTCCTGAATCTGCCTCTTGATTTCATCACTTTCCAGAACAGAGCGTCGATAGATCGGTCCATTGGGTAGTGGCGCACCTGGGGTCAGATCAATCGGGTGCTTGACCTGGCAGTGCAGAGGAACCCCTGTGGGCGAGGTGAAGATGTCCCCGTACTCCTCCACGACCTTATCCATTTGTTGTTGTCGTGCAGAGGGGCCCTGTCTGGAGGTCGTGGCCACAGTCTTCTTCTTGCCCTGGGGGCGGATCATCAGAAAAACGAATTTCCTGGTTTGGGAAATGAGCTTACTACATTGTTTTGCAGTAACCAAAGAGATAGTTGTAGGAGGTGGTACCTCTGGTATCCTGTACAACTTATTTCCCAAAGTAATAATAACAGCACGAGGTCGAGACTCATACACAGCATGACGCTTCTACAAGTATGGTTGTCCTAATAATACATCAGAAACATCAATAGGAGCAACATCACATAATACCTCATCCGTGAAGGGCTTGATGCTATAGGGAAGGCGACACTGCTGGCTGACGCGGAGATCTCGTCCTTGGTGAAGCCACCCGATGGTGTATGGATGTGGGTGAGCCGTGGTCGGCAAGCCCAACCGCTTCACGGCGTCTGCTGAAATGAGGTTCTTTTGGCTCCCATTGTCGACAATGAACTGTACAGGGGAGCCCTTTACCCACATCTGGGAGTGGAAGAGACGTTCCTCCTCCTCTGGATCTTCCCGTTCCTCCTTCTGGACCTTTGTAGTGGCAACAGTGGCGTTGGGCTCCGCATCAATAATCTGTTTCCCTTTTTCATTCCCCTTTTCAGGTTCTGATTCGGAGTCGGAGCATGCATCTGACTCAGCAGCCCTCATCTCGGCCACTAGCGACTGCTTGGCCCGACACTCACTTGTGTTGTGAGTGGAGCTCTTATGGAACTCACACCACTTTCCCGTGTCCTTCTTTGGCTTTACGGTGTTGTTCTTTTCTTTTGGCTTTGACGGGTTGTCTTTAGCCGCCATGCCTTGGCTCTGTCCTTTGTTCTGCGGTTTGGAAGCACCTTTTCCTTGCTTTTGATTCGCAGATCCAAAGTCTCGCTTCTTCTGTTTGAATTTCTGCTCAATCTTGGCAGCATACCGGTATGCCATACCAAGCGAGGAGACGTCGAGGAACTCCATTTCCTCCTGAATGTATCTGTGCAGACAACTGCGATACTTTAGCACCAAATGTTTCTCTGAATCTTTGATACCCAACTTTGTGCGCAGGGTATGGAACAGATTCGTCAGCTCGTGCACATCTTGATCCCTTTGTTGTCGCAGCGTGGTCCATTGTATGTACCTGTCCTCATAGCTCCCCACGGGATAGTACTGTTCCTTGACGGCGTCTCGGAAAGAATTCCAAGTTGGTACGGCCGAGAACAGAGAGGGTTCTGTCTGGTCCTTGTTCTCACAGTAGGTTTCCCACCAGTCCTTAACATGGGGGTAGCTTTGAGGAGTGCAAAAATAATCTTCTCCCGGTCTGAAAAGTCATGAACAGAGAAATATCCTTCTAATAGATTCAACCATCTATCTACGGCATCTGCGTCTATTTGACCCTCAAATATGGGAATGTCAAAATTTAGTTGTACCTTAAAGGGAGTCGCAACTCCAGAGTGGCTACTGGATGCAGATGCGCCGCCGGTGGGCAGCCGTTGAAGGATCTGAGCAAAGCTATCCATCATCGCGTTCCTTTGTTTTTCGAGGGCCTCCTCGAGCAATATTTTGATAGGATCTCCTGCTCCCTCATCTTTCTTTTCGTCCCCCATGGGCGTCCGTCGAGGTTTGCGAGGTTGATCTTGCAAAGGTTCCACCAGATCAAGCCCTAGCTCCTTATACCCCGACCTCGTTGGGGACATGCAAAGAAGGATCGAGAAAAAGCAGACCGCTCTGATACCACTGATCCGGATTTATGCAGGAACGCAACAGAATACACACATAACCATAAATACAGAGATGCAGCGGAAATAACACTTCATTTCATTAATATCAAAGAACTGAAATTTGCTTACAGACAATGGAAATAAAACTAGCTAGGGCACTAGTAGCTATCTCTGAGAAGAGATGTGGTGGCTACAGGCCTCTGAACTGAGTTACAATGAGGCTCGAGGGCCTATTTATTATTGAGAAACAATGGAGAACCCTCAACATCCCAAAAACCTAACCTTAGGAGATGAAGCGCCAAAACTATGGGCCCCGTTTGGGTAAATTGGTGTTTCAACTTCCCAGGGACGTAACTTTGGCATACTATCTCCGTTTGACGCATATGATACATCATTAGAAAGCTCTATCCGAGGACTACAGCTGTCGGGACAAATTTTATCAGAAAATTCGCTGGCGCTTTCGTACCCAAAAAACGTCGTTTAGGCCTCAAAACGGCTCCGGAAGTTCAGGACCCGAAAAACTGCTAAAAATAGTAAGTTATGCCAAAACTGAAAAACTGAAAGAGACAATGGTGGGGGCCCAAGTGGAATAGGCGGGTGGCCACCAATATCCACCTGGATCAGAACCACATATATTTGTGTCTCTCTTATTTTATGTGTTTTTTTATTATGTTTCCTCATATTTTATGTGTTCCATTGCTGTGTAATATATAAATTTTCTAACGTTTGTGTCAAAGTAAATCTATATGAAGGGTTACCATAGGCCCTAAAAATAAATGTAGGGGAATGGATCCATATTCAATAATTTTACTATGAGAAAATTCCCTTCAAATGCATCATGTGTCATTCTCAAGGGAAATTTCTCAAAAAATTCCCTAAAAAAAATGGATTCAAGTCTCAAAGACAAATAACCTAAAAAATTACATCTTCATAAACATCACCATCAATTTATTTTATTTATAAAATTTGTATTGTGTTGAAAGACGGATTCCATAGCCCAATATTAGAAGATGTGCAATTCTTTTGTGTTCAACCATGATTCCACACATGTTCCTTTTATAATAAAAAATATATATTGTAAAAAAAAATTAACTATAATGAAAATATAATTAAATATACATACTTATTATATTTAATTAAAATAATTACAAAAAATTCATAATATCAGTCTCACCATGCTCCCCCAATTCCAATTAGTATGAAGAATATGTATTAAAAATATTTCACTTTCACTCTCACAGTCATAAATAAACTATTTCAATATCTCTGTTTTATATCAACTCTTATATAAAAAGTAAAAATAAATTAATTAATTATTCTGCCCAAAAAGTTGTTGTAATGTCATGTTTACCATTTTGAGTGGGTCAAAATAAAATAAAATAAAATAATTAATTATTATGATTATGATTATAAATATAATTATCAATAAAACATTTTGACTCGAAGAAATTATATAAAACTAAAAATAAAATAAAATAAAACTGTTAATTATAGATATAATTATAATTAATTATTAATATACATATATTAGAGTGAAGATCTAGCTTAACACGAGATCTAACAAGCACTTATAATTTCAACCACACTATAGATGGGTGCAGCTTTACCTTGTTTTTCTTTTTTCAAGTACTCCACAAGTAGACTACACCTTTAGAAATACTATCTTAAGTAGTTAATCAAAGTGTTCTTTCAATATGTAGAAAATGTAAACATCATCATCATATCCACATGTATGCCCATACATACAAGGGAGGGGAAAATCCCTATTAATAAGTCTGCCCAATAATATGTTTGATAAAGTATAAAATGCAATACAAATTCCAATCTAAAAAAATCCCCTTTGATCCTTGGAAAGTTTAGTTTACCTCTTGACCAAGTTCTACCACTTGTGAATCATCAAACTAGCCCAAAACATCCATTCACAACATTGATTTAAGCCTTAGGAATTTCTGCACAATTCCGCCCAAGTGTCATGCTATTGGGTCACTTGGGTCACCCTGAGTTAGATGTTTCCCGTGATGTTCACGTGATTTCAAGCTCACGGAGTGTCCAAAATCACTCATCACATTTTGGTTGGCTTTGGCCCACCAATACACGCCTGCTGCACTTTGTCGCACTTAATTCTGACCAACGGTCACTTCAAAATGAGGTCTGAACTCACGTTCAGCCTGTCACACGCACTGCCTGACTCAACCTACGCTAAAAAATCCCTGCGGTACTATTCCACAAGCAATTCTACACTTTCCGCTCGACTCGACTTGATGCCCTACGCTCTCCCCAACTCGACCTGCGGTGCAGATGCCCTGCAGTACTGTTTTGCATGCACTTCCTGCACACGTTGCCCAACTCAACCCAACACCCTCACTCTGTGTTCATGACTTGACCCAATGCCTTGAGCTTCTGAATGATCATTGTGTTTAGCCTACCCACCGTAGTGTTGGTTTCCACCAACAAGTTGTTGGCAAAGCTCGTGGTGCTGTCCAATTCCCTTTGCTATAATGTCTTATGTCCATTCATTGGTTGATCGTTGGATGGTTTTCACAACTTATCACTCCTCTTTTTTATACACTTGCCTGTGTAATGACATGGGTCACTCGGAAGACCCAAGCCAACCCACTCGACCTCCATTCGGTTATTCATCCATTATGTGTAACGTCGACCTCTACCCAATACGTTGGCCTCTACCCATGGTTATGATGCAAAATTATGTTATAACGTTGCTCAGCCAATGACCCCCACCGGCTATAATTAAATGAATCCCTCGATAATGTTGCTCAGTCACCTCTCGTGTTCCTCCATTGTCACACGCCCGTGCTCATGCGATTACGGTGCGATGATACACCCATAACTTCACATGGAGCCTAAACATCACCCAATGCCCAGTGGGCGCGCTCGTCACCGTGAGCGCACCTCATGAAGCTGGGGCTTGACATCCTCCACCACTTCAAAACATTGTCATCCCTTGACAACATCATCCCATAATCACACAATCTATCATTGCAACTCCATGTGTGAAATATCGTCATAATTTTTTTCGCAAAATGTCGTTGCACGATATTTTGTCACATTCATGTGCACAATATCATCGCAACTATCATCACAAAGTGTTGATGACTCCAACATCTGTAAATGTGTTCATGTCTCCAAATATGCTATAAATATATGAATAACATCCAGATGTGAACACCCTCGATCTGCTACAGGCCTTGGTCATATCTCCAATTTTGCAAGAAATCATGTGTTTTTACCCCTTGTGATGGTGACAATTTGGGTAGCTAATCCAACTAAACATCTCCTCCGCAAGAACATATGCTTCTTCATAATCATGACTACCAAAAAATACCGCTATCAAGTGCCCATCTCGCTCTATAGGCTGCTCATAAAATCTGAGGTCTTCATTGTCTTGAGCAGATGAAAATGAGCCTCATCCCCCATGAATAGTATAGAAGGAGGGGGAAGTGGAGGCTGAAGGCCTTCCCTCTTCCTCATGCATCAACTCCATCCACTTGTCTGGGTCCTTTGCTTCTAACTTCATCATGTATGCTTCCCGGCCTTCTCCCTGAATCCCTGGACTAGCATCTTGCTTTGCTTCCATTGCCTCAAGTCTTCTTGTCACATCCAAGAGGCTGTTGGAAAATGCCATGATCACTTATTATGGCTCCCAAATTTTGTCTTCCGGTGGACACCATTGTTCGTTGACCCATCCACCCTCACAACCGTGAGTCCCCACATATGTGCACATCCGTATTCGAAGGAAGGACAAAGAATACGGAGACCCCCCACAAGGCACCGGGGCCCGCTCGTTGTTGGAGCCTATACCGTTAAGATTCCGTTGAATATGGTTTTCTACGTTGAGATATCTTTATCCAGCAATTGTCACCCATGAGCCTCCAGCAAGCACCATCGAAATAAATCGCCGGGATTGCCATCACATGTGGTCTAATTCGAATGGAGCAGTCCTGGATAGTAGCGCTTGGGGAAGGGCGATCTTCCATTGAGCCAAGTATATATGCATATACATTTGAAATCCGAAATGGCACCTCATCAAATATCATTCTGTTTCTGCCCAGCCACACTTCCCAAATGAAAAATAATGGCAACGATTTAAATTTTCCTTTTAGTTTGTCCCATTCCATGGCAGCAGTCAGAAAATCAATAGGAACCCATGCTGGTCCCATGAAATGAGAAGAGAAAAGCCGCCATAAACTCATGATGATAGGACAACGGAAAAAAAGATGGTCGGTTGATTCGAGGTCTTGACAGCATATGTGGCATCTAAAAGGGCCCGAGAATACTCTCTTATTCAAATTTTCTCCCGTAAGGACCCTGCCCTTCCAAACCAACCAACCAAATAGGACTATTTTAGTGGGGATCTTCCTCTTCCAAAATATGTAGAAAGATGCCGACATCTGATCCCTGTAAGAGGCAAAATTCAGCACTCTGTAAATGTCGCTTACAACAGGCGCGCCCTCGTGTACGGGACCGTCCCAAACAATGGAATCCCCACCATTATCCCAACTAAAACCCGCTGCTCTGAAAGCGTCCCTAATCTTATCCCATTCCTCCGAGACATGCTCCGGCAGCCCTAGCTGGAGCGCAGATTTAAATTCTGGTGAATCGAAAGACCATATTCTGACAGTCTGAGAAATGTAATTAATGCCCCTGTGAGCAAGGCAATGTATAAGCAGCGGAGATGGTGATTCGCTTGAAGGAAGTCCGATAATTTTTTTAAATGTGAAAGGGATGTCCCCGCCGTCCCTAAACATCCATGCAAGCCGATCTGAAACATGGCATGAAATCATCCTGAAACTTCGCCATATAGCCGATGCGTGCCTGGGAATGGGAAAATTTGAACAAAGAATTTGTTTTAGAAGGTCCCCCCTTATATATTTGCATCTGATTACATCTTGCCATAATCCATCACCGTTTACAGCCTTCCAGAAGGATTTCATAAGCAGTGCGTTGTTGAAGAACCTCGTGCTGAGTATTCCCCAACCATCATGTTGCTTTGGCCTGCAAAGGCTTGCCAATTTACATAGATGAATTTTGTGAGACATGTAAGCGCCACCCCATAAGAATTTTGCAATAATTCTGTTCAAACTTTTAATGATGCCATCAGGAATGTAGTACACATGTCCCCAGTAAACCAGCATTTGAGATAGAACCGCTTGAATGAGAATTAACCTACCCCCCATGGTAAGCCACCTGTGTGTCCATCCATTTATCTTCCGCCGGAATTTATCGATCATCCAATTCCAGTCCTGTATCTTATATCCACAGGGCTTAATCCTGAAGCCCAAGTAAGTAAACCCAGCAGCAGCCTCCTTAATATCAATCCCCATGAATTCAGCTATGAATTCAATCTCCTGCATATCACCATATTCGTATATAATAAAAGACTTACTTTTGTTTATAGAGAGACCCGTGGCAGCAGCAAAACGATTAAACATTAAATGGATGAAGAACCAATGGTTCCGCTTCAAATACCCGAACAGCAGGAGATCGTCAACAAATAAGGAGTGTGTGCAAGATACTTCATTTGAGAAAGAAAAACCCTCAATATAGCCTCGTCGCTTCGCATTATTCATAATACCACTGAAACTATCCATGATAAGGATAAAGATCAATGGAAAGAGTGCGCAGCCCTGTCTCAGCCCACGTTCCGCAGAAAAAAGAGAGGTTGGAATGCCATTAATAATCACTGCAAATCGGACTGTAGTAATACAGGACATTATCCATCTTATAATCCTAATGGGGAGGCCAGTCTTCATGAGCACTAGCCTAATGTAAGACCAGTCTATTGAATCATAGGCTTTATGAAGGTCTATTTTCATCAGGATAGCCTTCCTTTTCTCGGAATGGATGGAATGAAGAACCTCTTGTGCAATTGCCACTGCATCATGGATGGATCGACCTTTTAGGAAACCAAATTTCTCTTTTGAAATACAATCGGATAGAAAACCTTTTAGACGCTCGGCAATAATCTTGGATGTGATCTTGTAGAGAATGTTGCATAGAGCAATCGGTCGGAAGTCCGCAAAAGTTTGGGGTTCGTCCATTTTAGGAATTAGAGAAATGAAAGTTGAATTGAGGTTTGTAGGCATCACTCCCCTCAATATGATGTGTTCAATAACCTGTGTCAATTCTGCTCCCATCAGATCAAAGAAATGGATAAAAAATTCTGAGGGCCAGCCATCAGACCCCGGACATTTATCCGGAGAAAAAGCTTTAAGAACCTTCAGGACTTCATTCCCTGATATTGCACAATCTAAGGTCGAGATGGCATCTGCATTAAAAACTCTATGGACGTGCTCCAAAAGCCATACTTGGTCCGCCCTGTCAATGCCATCCTGTTTGGAGAAGAACGCGGAAAAGTGTGCGTGCGCTTCATTTTGTATATCCTTAGTTGTATAAGCAATTGAGCCATCCTCTCTCTTAATATACCAGATAGCGTTCTTGTTCTTTCTGCCATTTGCATACTTATGAAAGAAATTTGTGTTCAAATCACCTTCAGCCAGCAATGTTATTCTACTTTTTAGCCTCCAAGTAATCTCCTCAATCCTGAGGATCTCTCTTTTCCTTTCCCCAAGCCTAACGAGTTCTTGTAATATTTTCTCATCAGGATAATGGTTAATAAAAGAGGATATAATCCTCTCCATCTGGCTCTGAACATCCATGAATTCCTTCTTTAACTGCATCTTCTTTTCACGTTCCCAAGACTTGGAGGCCGCCTTAACTTTCTGGAGTCTGAAGTGAAAAAAGTCCCATTCATCAGTGAACGGCATGTCATATGTAGCACGCCAAATCTCATCAACCATACCAATGTATTCAGCGTCCTCGAGCCAAATTCTATTAAATTTGAACGGCCGACCACATACCGTCGCATTGTTGGACCATGATAAAGAAATTGGCAGGTGGTCCGATATATCAGAAACCATAATCATGGATCTGATATTCTCAAGGATGTCCGCCACCTGTTCTTTTACCAACACCCGGTCGAGCCTCTTCCCAATATAGTTTACACCCCCGCGTTTGTTTGACCATGTAGGAGCCAAAGGATGTGGCTGATGTCCTTGAGACCCTGTGTATAAAACATATCACTTAAAAACCCAGCCAGCGGATCCATACGAGCAGCATTGCCCCAGATCTCGTCCGCGTTGAGGGTTAAATTAAGGTCCCCCATCATTATGAGATTTGGGAGGGATAAGATGCCCGATACCTGTATTCTCTTCCAGAAACTCACTTTGTTAGCATATGGAGCATAAATATTAATGAGATTAAAGTTACCTGGCAGACCTCTAAGCCGACCATTTAAGATAATGCCTCCAAAAAAACTAAAAGGTCTAAATGTTGCAAAGTCAGGATTCCACATGGCCATCAATCCCCCGGATCGGCCATTTGAGCCAATCGCCGTCACCTGCCAGCCTTTTCTTATGTTCAAAAACAAATTTATAGCCTTCGACTTGTTGGACAGAGTCTCTTGTCCCAGAAATACAATAGGGTTCCTGTCGTTAAAAAATTCCTTGAGGCAATGTTGTTTGGGGACATCGCCCAACCCCCGTAAATTCAGTGAGATGATGTGATTCATGAGAGTGACTTCCGTGGGCGGCATGCTCTAAGCGCCCTGGGAGAGCCATTGGGACCGTCATATCCAGCAATAGGCACATCAGACAGACCCACTTCATCGTCCGTAAAGAGAGACACAGCCTTAAACTTTCCTTTATTCAACCTGCATACCGCCTTTGCCTTCTTCTTGAGAGAAACAATAGCGGTCGATAAGCCAGATGAATTATTTTTTGGAGTGGGTATAGGCTTATCAAAAACCGTTAAGGCTTCCAGGTCAATATTGGGGTTCCCTAACAACGAATCTATGTCGCTTCCAACAGAGTTCCTTAGGGAGTCGTAATGATAAATGGGCCCAGATTTATGTGGAGAATTGTGTGAAGAGCCCAAGTTAGCCCCGAAGATCAATCTGTCATCTATCATTAGACCTGTACAGGATGATTCCCCCCTATATACTTCCGGCTTGTACAATGGCGGATCATTTTCCGGAGAAATCAATTCTCCAGAGAGAATAGGGATCATGGCCTGTATTGCTGCATTACATGATCTAGACTCGAACTCTATTGGTTTGCCTACCTTATAGCAAGAGTTGGTGTTATTGTTTGAGATGAATTCATTTGGGGGTAGGGTAGGACATGGGACCGGGGCATCCCTTTCCTCCGGGGTGTTAATAGCATGTGAAAAACAAGGATTTGGCGTAATATCATTTTCAGGTTGTAGCACCCTATACAGTTTTCTCTCTACAGAAGGATGGCATGCTATATTAGATGGAATCATGGAGTCAGATATGGAAGATTCGTGTTGTTTCTCAACAGACCTGTAAAGCTCGACATCATGAGGATGTTTGGAGAACATACCTTTATTCCCCATTCGCGGAGAGCCCAGCCCGTCGATGCAACTTCATTCACCACCCTGTCTCGCCTTATGAATGCGGAGTCTGAATGGGAAATTGTCCCTAAGATGGCCTGTCTTATGACAAATCAGGCATCTAAAGGGAATGCCCCAAAAATCTATACGCTAGCGGTGCCTCCTATTGTTCCATAGCAAATCGACATCACCCGGTAGGTCACCCTTATAGTTAATCTCAACCAAAATCCACGCTATCCTTTTGTCAGCAGAACCCACAATGCTGGGATCAAGATATTTGGTGGAACCGATTGAATCACCAATAGAACGCAGAGCTTTGATAGTCCAGAACTCCAAAGGCAAGCCAGGGAGCTTGACCCATACTAGCTTGCTTCGAGGGGCTTCCAACACCGGATTAAAGCCTATATACCATGGAATGATCTGGAGAAAACATCTTCCTCTAACCCAGGTGCAATCAGTAACCTTGTGGACATCCTTTTCATTCATGAAATGTACGCTAAACCAGCCATTTATAAGCTTGCTAACAATGGGAGAATATTCAATAATGGATTTCCATTTCTTGTATACCAAAGTAGCTGAATCAAAATCCTCAGAATCAGGAAAAACCCATCTACAGACTATGGCCCTACGTTGTAAACTCGTCATGCGGATACAAAGGTCATCGTAGTCCAGTGCAACTTCTCTGATCTCCATCCTCTGTTTGAATACCTTCCTCTTCCTACGACGAACACATCTTTGAAAATGACCTCTGGAGCGAAACTTAGGATAAACTTTTGCTGCAGATGACTCTAGAAGCCCTTGTTTAATGATGGCATCGTCCGTTAAGAGCTCGGGCGAAAGGATGCATTCGCCACCTTGCATCCTGTTAGCCATAATAACCCCCTGTCTTTTGCCTGTAATGATAGAATGACGTCAACACGCAAACTGATTCATTTCAATTTCATGTTCATAGTGCCGCCACCTTCAGAGAATGTCGTGTCGATCAGAGTTACTTGCGGAAACGTAGTAATGGATAACCTTGTATACTACAGCTACAATAAATATGAAGTAGATATGATGTCGATGGGAATGTATTATAGATAATGTAGCCGTAGACGGCGGTTCCAGCTGGGAGGCCTGAATAAAATATCACTTACCACCAGCCAATTCTGACATTCATACCCACCTCCGTCACCTGAACTAATTAGATTGTTTTATGAGGTGACGAGTACCTCAAAAAGTCCATAAATATCGATAAGACGAAATCGGATTTCATCCCATCCAATGTCAGGATTAGGAGTGATCTTATGTACCTAAGGAAGATTTCACAGAAGGTGCCTGCATTCAGAAACTGAGCATCCTGTTTGGCATATCTGTCATCCTGATCCACCCCCGCCGTCAAAGATCTATACCGACGTCATCCCGGAATTTTCAAATTCAAAACATTGTGCCGGAAAGATAACACCGGGGGAGATCCTCCCGATCACGCTACTCCAAGCAAAACTGGGCAACAGCAGCAGAAACAGCTGGGCATCGACCACAATCTTCTGAATAATCTAACACCAACACTTTCACAGGGTCAAGAAACAACTACCAAATCCTTTATCCAGTGCCACGCATCCGACCCGAATGAACAGTAACTTGATTCAAAAGTTTCAGAACCATTGGATGAGTTCTGATAACCACACTCCTTGGAAACCATATGCCTCGAAAATTTTTTTACAACTAAACAAACCTACTGCCAGCATAAAATAATAATAACAGGAGCGAGGCCACCGAAAGCAACAAAACTCCCCATTAAGGTACCAGCTACAAAAACAGAGCCATACAGAAATACAACATCCACAAACAACCATAGGGTACTCTAGAAACAATGGTGAAAATTTTGGCATGTGTGACCAATAAACTTCCAATGGCTGAAATTTATTATCAAAAAATACTTGACAGAATTTTGTTGGATACGAGTGCTAATGAAGATTACGAATGTAGTACATTGTCTAAACTAAAGTAGCACTGTGGTTGTCAAGAATTTACATCAAAGAAGAGGGCGTGCTAAAAGATTTTAGCTGATCAAGGAAGGACCAAAACTACCTTAGTAATAATCCAAATATTAATCTAGAAATAGATTTCACCGTTAAAGTTTTGACTCCTAGATATTGGCCGAGACATGGATTTTCTGAAATTAATTTTCCTATAGAGCTGGTCAAAAGTGTAGGGGTATTCAAAATTCTTTATTCCACACAAACTGTACCTGAACCTCGGAAAATTACGTGGATATATTATTTGGGCATGTGTCATGTCATCGGTTGGTTTGAAGCCAAACTGCCAATTGAAATGGTAGTTACAACTTATCAAGCGACCGTGTTACTGTTGTTTAATAACTCTGCACAGTTGAATTATTCAGACATCAAATGTCAATTGAATTTTCCAGATACAGATCTTGTTGAAGTCTTAAATTCACTTGCATGTGGAAGGTATGAAATTCTTGTCAAATAAGCCAACAAAATAAAGTTATAGCAGATGACAGTTTTGAATTCAACCACAAATTTAGATTCACAGAAAGGAGGATATGGGTTCCAGTAACAGAGGTTGTTGAAGAGAAAAAAAGTCACTGATCATGTTGAGATTGAGAAGAAGTGATGTTTTCTAATTGATTTCTACATAGTTCATATTATGGAAAATCAAAAAGTTTTACTTCAACAACAACTTGTGATTGAGAAGAAGTGATGTTTTCTAATTGATTGCTACATAGTTCATATTATGGAAAATAAAAAAGTTTTACTTCAACAACAACTTGTGAGTGAATGCATTGAACAAGTTAGAATGAAATTCAAACCAGAGGCCGAAGCCATAAAAGAACGAATTGAAAGTTTTATAGAGAGGGATTATCTCGTTCGAGATGAAAAATATGCTCAAATATCAATATATCAGCGGTGAAGGGTTGTGTTTTTAAAATGTTTTTTTTTTGATATTGGAAGAATATAAGACTAGCACAATCATATTTATCAATGTGGTATAGGTGTATATGAAATATATTTACAACCACATTCACTAATGTGTTTGATATAGGCTGATAGGCCTATATCCATCAACCATCACATGTATTTTACCAAAATAACCATTATATATTTATGAATATAATTACCAACATATTTTATATATCTAGTTGTAGTATATATATATATATATATATATATATATATATATAATATTTTATTATTTGATAATAAAATATTATTAAATTTTTTCAATTACTAAAATTAAAATATAACATAATAGTTGTATTTTATTACTATTTATAATAAATATATATCTCTTACAAATATACCAAGGAATTATTAATATTATAATCCAAAAGAAGTAATAAGCCCAAGGCTCTAATATTATAAACCCAAGGAATTGGTGAATCCAAAGGAAAAATATTAAAAAACTAAGAGATCAAGAAGCCCAAGGGATCCATATTAAAAATAGAAGAGATTAATAAAGCCTAGGAATTAATATTTTAAATACAAATGAATGATAAACTCACATGATTATTAATATTATAAAATGAAGAGAACAACCAACTTTAGGGATTGTTAATATTATAACCCAATGAATTAAAAATCTAAAGGATTAATAAATCCAATTGATTGATATTAAAAACCCAAGGAAATAATAAACCCAAGGGATCAATAAGGCCAAGGGATAATATTAAAAAGAGATGAAATTAATAAATCATAAGAATTAATATTTGAAAAACATATGAGATTAATAAAGCCTACAAATTAATATCTTAAACAAAAAGATTTTATAAACTCACATGACCATTAATATTAAAAACTCAAGAAAATAATATTAAATCTAAGAGATTAATATTATAAACCTCAAGTATATTAAAAACATTTAGATAAATACTATAAACCATAAAATAAACATGGTTGAGCATGCTTGACGTAAACATTGAGACGATTGTTGTCATAATGCGACGTTGGACGAAGAATGACCATGGTTTGCCATGGTTTATTTTTATATTGAGACAATCTTTGTCATAATGTGACATTCGACCATGAAAGACCTTGATTTACTATGACTAACTATGATTAACAATGGGTGCCCATGGTTGTTTTTCATATTGAGACAATGTTTTTCATAATGTGACATTGAGCAATGTATTAATATTAAATTGTATGACTAATATTTAACGCCTAATATTACCAACACAAAGAATTATAAAACTCAAGGGATTAATAAACCTTAATAATTAATATCTTAAACACAAACCCTAAGAAATGAATAAACCCTAAGAATTAATAATTTAAACTAAAGAGATTAATAAACCGAAGAGATTATTAATATTATAAACCAAAAGAACTAATAAAACCAAGGGTTTAATATTATAAACCAATGGAATTGGTGAACCAAAGGGATAAATATTAATATTATAAACCAAGAAATTAATAAAGCATAAGAATTAATATTTAAACTCAAGAGATTAATAAACTCAATGGGTTATTAATATTATAAACCAAAATAACTAATAAACCCAAGGGTTTAATATTACAAACCAAAGGAATTGGTGAACCCACATGGACAAATATTGAATACCCAAGAGATCAATAAGGCCAAGGGATCAATATTAAAAATACAAGAGAGCAATAAACCCTAAGAATCAATATTATGAACCGAAATATTATAATCCCCAATGTTATAAACTCTAAATATTAAACACAATATTATAAACCCTAATATTAAACCAAATATTATAAACCCATTATTAATCTCTAATTCTAAACCCTATATATTAGAATCTATATTATAACCCAACATATAATGCCATAATGTAAATCATAATATTAAAACTCAAAATATTAATAAACCCAAGGGATTATTAATATTATAAACCAAAAGAACTAATAAACGCAAGGGTTTAATATTAAAAACCAAAGGAATCGGTAAACCGAGGAGATAAATATTAAAAACCTACAGGATCAATAAGGCCAAGGGATCAATATTAAAAACACAAAATATTAATAAACCCTAAGAATAAAATTTTTAAATTAAAAAACCTAAGAAATTAATAAACTCAAGACATTATTAAAATTATAAGCCAAAAGAAGTAATAAACCCAAGGGTTTAATATTATAAACCAAAGTAATTGGTGAACCCAAGGGATAAATATTAATATTATAAACAAAATATTAATAAACCCTAATAATGAAATATTTTAAACTCAAGAGATTAATAAACCCAAGGGGTTATTAATATTATAAACATAAAGAACTAATAACACCAAGGGTTTGATATTACAAACCAAAGGAATTGGTGAATTTAAGGGATAAATATTAAAAATCTAAGGGATAAATAAGGCCAAGGGATCAATATTAAAAACACAAGAGATTAATAAAGCCTAAAAATTAATATTTTTATCTCAAAAACCTAAGAAATTAATAAACCCTAAGAATCAATATTTTTAACTCAATAGATTCTAAGACCCAATGGTGGTTTAATATTATAAATGAAAATAACTAATAAACCTAAGGGTTTTATATTATAAAACCAAGGAATTGGTGAACCCAAGGAATAAATATTAAAAACCAAAGGGATCAATAAGGTGAAGGGATCAATGTGAAAAACATAAGAGATTAATAATGCCTAAAAATTAATATCTTAAACAAAAAGGTTTGATAAAATCACATGATTATTAATATTATAAACTCAAGGGGATAATATTAAACCTAAGATATTAATATTATAAACCTCAAGTATATAAAATCTTTTAGATAAATATTATAAACCTCAAGTATATAAAGATATTTAGTAAAATAAACCTTGTTGAGCATGCTTGATTTAAACATTGAGACAATTATTATCACAATGCGACGTTGGACGAAGAATGGCCATGGTTTGCCATGATTGATTTTCATATTGAGACAATCGTTGTCACAATGTGACATTCTACCATGAAAGACCTTGATTGACTACAATTAACTATGATTAACAATGGTATCCCATGGTTGATTTTCATATTGAGACAATGTTTTATATAAAGATATTTAGTAAAATAAACCTTGTTGAGCATGCTTGATTTAAACATTGAGACAATTATTATCACAATGCGACGTTGGACGAAGAATGGCCATGGTTTGCCATGATTAATTTTCATATTGAGACAATCGTTGTCACAATGTGACATTCTCCCATGAGAGACCTTGATTGACTACAATTAACTATGATTAACAATGGTATCCCATGGTTGATTTTCATATTGAAACAATATTTTTCATAATGTGACATTGGAACATGCATTAATATTAAAATGTACGACTAATATTTAATGTCTAATTAGAAAACTCAAGGGATTAATAAACACTAAGAATTAATATGTTAAGCTCAAAGCCTGCGAAATTAATAAACCCTACGAATTAATAATTTAAATTGAAGAGATTAATAAACCGAAGAGATTATTAATATTATAAACCAAAAGAACTAATAAACCCAATGGTTTAATATTATAAACCAAAGGAATTGGTGAACCCAAGGGATAAATATTAATATTATAAGCCAAGAAATTAATAAAGCATAAGAATTAATATTTTAAACTTGAGAGATTATTAAACCATAAGAATTAATATTTTAAACTCAAGAAATTAATAAACCCAAAGGGTTATTAATATTACAAACTAAAGTTAAATACCGCTGATTGATAAACACAATCAAACATAGTGCACAATTCACCCACATTCTGAAATGTGGTTGACCAAATGTTGTAATGTCACATTGCGATGTTAGAAACATTTGTTTACAATTTAACCTCTAACAAATATATATTATTATAAATTAATATTGATATATTTATTTAAACATTTTTAAATTATTATTTAATGTTATCAAATGAGAGAGAGAGAGAGAGAGAGAGAGAGAGAGAGAGAGATCCTTTAGACTTGAGGAACCATGATTGAGGGACATAGAAGTCATCCGGGGATCGCACCCTGCATGGGCCACGAGATCCCTACACAGGATCTAACCACCCCTGATGAGATTTCATCTTTGGTCACCTTGCTGACTTTTATATAGATATTTTAATTAATATTGTTAAGTATTTTAATTAATGTTATTAAGTAACTTAATTAATTAACTTAATATTACTATTAATTAATATGAAAATATTAATTTAAAAATTAATGTTTATTGTAATTGAACATTTTTATATAAATGTTTTAATTAATATACTCGCAAATGTTTTAATTAATGTTTTTAGACATTATAATTAAAAAATAATTAATTAAAGTTAAAATTAATTAATGTTCATGTTTTAGTCAATAAATATTAATTTAATTATTGTTTTCAATTATTTAATTAATTAATGTTATTACATTTTTTAAAAAATGTTTTAATTAATATATTGTCAAATGTTTTAATTAATGTTTTAAAGTTAAAAACATTTAAGTACAATTCCAACATCTTATTATTATTATTATTATTATTATTAACCAAATCGGAATATATCCATGTTTAGATATATTTGAATAATATAGTTAAATATAATAATTATGTATTAATCAACTCATTAATATGTCAATGTAATAATGGAAATATAATAATTATTCCACTTTATTATTAACTAATATTAATATATTTTTTAATAGATTTTTGAATTAATTTTTAATGTTATTAAACATTTTTTATATAAAAGTTTTAATTACATATTCTAAAATGTTTTAATTAATGTGGAATTAATGTTTTAACTAATAATGTTTAATGCTCTAATTTAATAATAATTTAACAAATAAATTAATTAATATATATTAATTAGGGATTGCATTAAAATACAATTTACTCATCGTGATATCCCGAATTCGAGTGTTAAACATTGAGACGGAGTGCCACCTAGGTGCTATGTGGTAGGGCACCTGTCCTCCTCATGCGCCTACACATGATAACCCAGCCCATGATAAATTTTGGAGCATGGCTCATTTATTTTCCATTTCCGCCAACTTCCTTTCGACGTCCTTTCATCTGTTGTTCATTAATTTTGCTCATCCTACCTGGGCCTGCTGCCATGGACCTTAAATATGCCACCCCCACTCCACCCTTATCCATTCTTTCCCTTTAGCTCTGTGCAGTTGTCTCCAGCATCTCTGTCGTGCCTCAGCCCCTCAGATTTGTTCCTTTTCCCTGTGGTTGCTTCTCCATGAAGTCTGTCACTTCAGCTTCTCCATAGGTCACCCCCTCCCCTCTGTGCTCCTCTCATTCACCTGCCTTTGCCATGTTGAGACAAAACAAAATGCAGAGCTGCACAGCTGGTGGGTGAGGGCTCCCCTCCAGGCCTCCTTCCTCAACCGTCATGGGTAGGGAGGTGAATATTTCTGTGGGTTTGGAGGAGTCAGACCTATTCTACCCTGTCAACCTTGCTGCCCATCTGTCCCTCCATCACCCTAGCCCTCCGCCTGAATCATCTAGCCTCTGACCCAAAAAGTGACCCCACAAATCCACCGTCTAGTCTGCTCCAGTATTCTCTCCTCGAAAAATGAAAGCCCTGCCTATGCAAAGTGCTTCGAGCATCAGTCATGGTTCAAGCAGTAGTACAGGTTTAAGCTCAAACGAGGATGGAAAGGACATCGGGGCCAACACTCATCCAGCCTCCTTCAATTCATCAGATGCCCACGTGTTGTTTCTTCCTCTGTTAATGGCCCACGAGTCCAAGAAGGAGGAGGACGAATCTCTCTATGTTTTAAGGATTGTGGAAGAGCCACCCAACCCTCTAGAAAAGAATGACAACTCACTATCAGCTTAATTATTATGTGCTCATCTCTTTTTCCAGTTGTCTTCTGATGTTTTCTAGATTTCCTGTGTTTTGGAACTATTTTCTATTATGGTTATGTATTAGACTTATAAATTTTCAAGATGGTTTTCCACTTTGGGCAGCTCATAATCATCTTTGCTCTTGGGCTAGTTTCCCCATCTGGGGTAGCCCCTATTTTGTTGTTTTTCTTTTGATACTTCCCTTCGGAATTGGCCTGCCAACTCTGGAGGATGAGAATTGTAATATTTTGATGTGTGTGATATAATAGAAGCAACCTAATTTATAAAAGAAAAATTACTCATCGTGATCAAATAATTTTTTTAATGCTTACAACATTAAAATATTATTAAAATAAATTCTATTTATAAATTATTATTATAATTATTTTATATAATAATAATACTTTAATAATATAATATTATAATATAATTGTATTAAAATAATTATTATAATTTAAACTTACGATTTATTAATAATATAATTGTATTAAAATAATTATTATAATTTAATCTTACAATTTATTATTGTATTAAGATAATTTTATTATAATTTAATATTGGGGTTTATCTCTTATATGGAAATTGTGGCAATTGTGTGATAATGAAACTTTATTATTAATCAAAGCTTTCAATACATCAAAGGTTAACACAATGTTGAATAAACAAGAAGTATAATTACATTAATAAAGTGATATATGATCACATGATGGCAACAATTTTTGTTTTTACATTACATTATGAAACCTAAAACTATATTATAATTTAAACCTACCATTTATTGTTTATTAATTATATTATTTAAATAATATGAAACTAAAATTATTTTTTATTATCATACATCATGTCAACCCCTTAATCATTATAGATTTATTTCTGCAGGTGGATACATTAAGAAAGAAGCCAAAATGGGTAGCATGGACAGTTGAATACTGAGCAACAACAATTTTTATAAAGTAATAAAAAATCAATCTATGTAAGCAAGAATAATTTAATAAAATAATATTTTGTTCTTTATAGTTATGCATGAACAAGCAACCACTAGGGTAATGGAGCAGAGGAGATTTTTTTAAATTTACACTTGCCAAGTGGTATAATTTTGAGAATGTGAATAGTTATAAGTTTCAAAATTAATTCACGTTGCAATGCATATTTTATAAGTTTTTTTTTTAAATTATTTCTAACTAATTAACATACATGGTTACAAAAAATAGGCACAGTAAAATTTTAATCATGTTTTGTAAAAAAATAATTTAAGTATGGTTTAAACATGTAATTTAGATATGCAAAGAAGTTATCACTTTTAATTCTATTTATTGATAGAGTGGGATTGGCTACGACGAGAATATACTAGCATCATCCAATTCACACCATGTGTTAAAAATAATAATTAGAAAAATGATTAAAGTACCCAGTGCCAACAAAGAGAATGCATGTAGATGTAATAAATTACATCAATTAAACACAAAGACTACATATCACACGTTTGAAAGAGCTATCTATTTTTAATTAGATTTTTTTCATTTTCTTTAATAATATCATAATCATTTCTCTTCTAAACAATAAATTATTATTTATTTATCTAATTATTTATTATAATGAAAAATTGAAATAACAAAACTAAAACAAATTTATATTAATTAAATAAATAACACAATGTTTTATTTATCATCTTTTTTGCAATATTTTATTTATATTAATGATATTATATAAATAATATTAATGATATATTAAAATGTTAGAACATCAAATATGATATATATATGTTTATGTTTTATAATATATATATGAAAATCTATTACTCTATATACTATATTCATCCCATCCCAATTATGAGATTAAAAAACACCATTTGAAATCACATTTCTATTTTTACTTTTTTCTATTTGCATCTTTATGCCCTCATGTGATTCTAAAAGTAATTTTAGAATTTTACTTATTATTGGAATTTACTAAGCAAGGGTGTTTTAGGGTTTTGCAATATTTTCATATGAAGAATATGTTTTTTATTTTTTTCGAATGTAAAAAAATATTTAAAGTAGTATTGTTATTTTACATTCTGAATATATATATATATATATATATATATATATATATATATATATATATATATATATATATATAGTTAGTTTTATCTATTATAGCAAACATTTGTTGGAATTGCAAATTTAAATTATATTTTTCACACAATCCAAAAACTTTTAAGATATTGTATCAATGAAAGCATTCACAAATATAATTTAAACAATAAAAAATTAAATTTCTTAACATACAAAATCTTTATACTAAAAAAATTTTAAATACAAAAATATATGTAAACACATTTTTCTAAATGTATATGTTATACTATTAAGTTTATTATCCTATTCATATTGTATTTCAATGTATAATAAACTTAATAGTAAATGCAAAAATAATTTATTCATTTACAAAATTAACAAAAATTACAAAATGAAATTAAAATATTAGTATTGCGTAAATAAATTAATAATTCCCTTTGATAAGGGTACCCATTTTTTTTAACGTATATTTTGAATATTTAGAAACCATCAAAAAAAAATATTAATATTATTTTAACATTTTAAATTAATTTATCCAATTGTAAAATTCACAAAATGAAAATTTTGAATAAGGTCATACTCATTATTTTTCAAAATATTCCAAAGAATATGGTATAACGGTTGTAAAAATATTTTAATCTTTAATTACAGTTTGATAAAGTAAAAAGAAAATTTTGAATTATGTCATGTTTATTAATTTTTCAAAATATTCCAAAGAAGAATATGGTATAACGGTCTAAAATCTACGATGATTATGTAAAACTTATATATCACAAGTCTTTTGTTGAGATGTGCGATAGTGATAACTATTATCATATACACCCTCACGCAAAAAATAAAAATAAAACATCCATATTTAGTAGTCAAATGTCAAACTTTTGATTTTGATTTCAATTTCAAAGTCAATAATATTAAAAAGATATATCTATAATATAAAAATTGATAAATATATTCTTTTCAGGAATGGCATACTCGTTTTGTATTACTTTGTTATGTAAGGTTGTGTTTTACTTTTTTATTTGGGGCATAGGGTTATTAAAGAATATATATATATATATATATATATATTTTTTTTTTAAGAATGTTATACTTGTTTTGAATTACTTTGTTATGTAAAGGGGTGAATACCATGACTTATTAATACCACATGCCAAAAAAGTATAATTCATTTCATAATCAAAATATTTTATAAACATAGAAATATTTAACGCAAATATTTAATAAGTGTTGGAGAAAATGAGCTTCGTGGCTCTTAGATATTGAACTCTAGGGTTTCCCTAATTGCAGCATCAACTAGCTGCTCAGATTTGATATGCAGAAGATTGTAGGGCTTCGATCTTGGACTCCATTTCGTGATTTTCCCACTGTAGATTAGTTTTGGATGAAAGACATCTCAGATATGATCTTGCAAATCAATTTTCGTCTACTCATTAAGGAGGTGGTTGATTTCAAAGCCTTGTTGTAGGCACAAAAACAGCAAGGGCCTTCTTCTCCCCTCAAAAATGTTGTGAATAAATTAGCTGAGAATCTGGATGTGGAACTCTCTTCATCATATTCATGCAAGAGAGCCTTAGCCCTCTTAGAAAAATAATAGGTTGGCATGTTTATGAACTTACTCTGAAATCCAAAAGTTGTTGAATCCTCGATCACAGAATCACATAACAATGTACCCCAAGATTCAAGTTCGGGTACCTTTCTTTGTAGTAAGAAGGGGTTTCTATGTTTTTCTATTTGTGAAAAAACTAGAAAGAGACTTGGTTTTTAGATCAGGGCAATATTTTATGGGTACCAGAGGTATCTTTATCTCCCCATGGACTCTGGATTTCAATCCAAAATTTGAAATTACTTTTGTGTTGGTGTGGATTCGTCTTCCTTACCTCCATATCCATATGTGGGGACTTGATGCACTAAAATAGATTGGAAATAAGCTGGCTGATATATGGACAATGCAAAACCAAAAGGAGACCAATTTTCTTGTTCTCACATTTTTTTTTGGGTGTGGAGGTTGACTATCTTCCCAATTTAGAGATATTTTTTTTCAGTTAGAGTGTCATTCATATTTAAAATAACTCATAATTTCATTCTAAGACTAAACATATATAACTTAAGTACCATTTCATACGATCAGTGTTGGAAGATGGACAGTTGAAGCTGGAAAATATACACACTAGCCAAAATATTGCATATATGTTAACAAAAGTTGTAACCAGGGAGAAGCTGAGATTCTACTGAGTTTCAATTATTCTTAAAGTATGATGATGAAGATGAAAAACAACTAGGTCCAAAGTCGTGTCAATGTCCAAATAAAGAAGTAGCGTTGGAGTTTCTACAATCAGTCTCCAAGTCGAAGATTGTTGGGGTGTCGAGCATGATTGATTTTCTTGATTCAAAGATATTTGTTTCGACCATATGTATATGCTAGGAAGATTGTACACCTCTTGTAAAATATTGTAATTTCGTAGTCAAACTTGGTTGATCATTAGGAAGACGATATGATGATTAGGAAAATTATCTAATGGTAGAAGCTATGTATAATTTAGGGTTTTTTTCCTAGAAGGCAACCCATTGGTTTATATGAGCGAATTGTATTGCGGTTTTGTATTATGTGTATTTTGAGTGAGAAAGAGAGAGCAGATTATGTGAGAGAGAAGAAGAAATCATAGTGGATCTGTTGTAGGTTGCATCTCTTCATTTTGTTAGATAATATAAAGGAAGGACTGATTGTTTCTCCATGGACATAGCCCAAATTGGGTGAACCACATATATTTGTGTCTATCTTATTTTATGTGTTTTTTTTATTATGTTTCCTCATATTTTATGTGTTCCATTGCTCTGTAACATACAAATTCTAACATTTGTGTCAAATTAGATCTATATGAAGGGTTACCATAGGCCCTAAAAATAAATGTAGGGGAATGGAGCCATATTGAGAAATTGTATTATGAGAAAATTCCCTTCAAATGCATAATGTGTCATTCTCCATGGAAGTTTCCCAAAAACTTCCCTAAAAAAAGGATTCAAATCTCAAAGATAAACAACCTAAAAAATTGGGACTTTCTTTAGCTTTCAAGGGGAATTTTATGAACAAGTATCAGGTGTCACAATGGGATCTCCGCTATCCCCTATTGTCGCCAACTTATACATGGAACATTTTGAGAAAAAAGGCCCTTGCCTCTTATTCCTTAAAACCTGACTGGTGGAAAAGGTTTGTGGATGACACCAACATAAAATGGACCCATGGTAAAGAAAATCTTGAAGGATTTTTTAATCACCTTAAGTCCATTTCCACAGAGATTAAGTTCACAATGGAGGTTGAAGAAAATAGGAGTATTTATTTTTTGGACGTTCTTTTCACTTGGAATGATGATGGAATGCTTGGGCACCAGGTGTTTAGAAATAAAACTCATACTGATAGCTATCTCCATGCTGAGTCCTACCATCATCCGGCTTAAAATTTTGGTGTCCTTAATACCCTGGCCGTTAGAGCCATGAGGATTTCTGATACCAGACACTTGATCAAGGAAATCAGTCACCTTTCAACCTTTTTTAGAGATTTAGGTTATAAAGATAGAGATATCAAAAAAGCCCTGGAAAGAGCTAAGGGTTTGATCTTACCTTGGAATCACCATGAACCTCAAGAAAATATGGGAAGAGTTGTTCTATCATACATTAAGGGGGTTACTGATAAAATAGCCAAGCTCCTAAGGAAGAATGATATTTTCGCTCAATTTTCAGCATTAGGGACTATTAGGCAAAATATGCGATCAGTTAAAAATGGCATAAACCCTGAACAACTTAAAGGAGTGTACAAGATTGACTGTTCATGCGGGAAGAGTTATATCAGTGAGACTGGGCATTCACTTCATAAAATACTTAAGGAGCATGAAGCCGATATCAGGTATGAACGATCACGCACCTTAGCCCTTGCAGAACAATCCTCGAAAACCAAACATCAATTACGTCTGGAAGATGCAACGATCATTGCGAAACAAGAGCACTATCAAAGAATAAAATAAGAGAGGTTATTGAGATTATAAAGCATCCAGATAATATTAATAGGGATGGGGGAGTTGAAATTAGTGACACTTGGAGACCCCTTCTTCGACAGATCTGTTCCTCCAAAAACACCCTCCATTGAGGTATAGTTTTCAGGTATATAACCCCAGGTATGTTCCTCCTCCTTTGGATTCTAATTTAATTTTAGTTTTAATAAACTAAAATTCTAATAATTATCCCTATTAATTAATTTTTACTTGGTTAAAATAAAAGTTAATTAATTAATCAATAATCATTAGGATTTTATTCTATATTCCCTTAAAAAATTTTCCATAACCTAATAATCCTTTTTTCCTAGCTTAATAGGTTATTTAGTTAATTAATATGAACTTAAGTAATTAATACTCTAATTAAAATAAAAATAAATCTTTAAAATTAAATATATAATAAAATTAGATATATAATAAATTAAAATGATATATTTAATAAACTAAATATATCCTTTTAATTCAATTACATATTTATATTTTATTAAGACCTTAATTAAATTAACTAATAATTAATCACCATCAATAATTTTTAATTTTTAGTATTCTTTTACCATAATAAAGATTTTCTAGACTTTAAAATTAATTAGGTTTTTATAAATAACTTAATTAGTTAAAACTAAAAATTAAAATAGAACTTAAAATATTTTATATAGATTTTTAACCTAGTATGAGTCCCTTATTAAAATCAATAATTCTTTTATAAGTGAACCTTAAATCTTAGATTATTAACCTTAATAAATTAAATTTTATTGAATTAGGAATATAATTATTAAAAATTTTAAAAATATAAAAATATTATAAATATAAAATTATAAACTTTGGTCGGCTCTTTTCTAGAAATCTTCCTCTATTAATGGTCTAAGTATTTTCTCTCAATTTCTTCATTCAAGAAAGTCCTGATGATGGATCCCTGTTGGGATTCGAAACATCGACACTCGTTCTCTAGTACTGTGGATAATTTGGGAAGCTCTTTAAAAAATGATCACCACATGAGTTTAAAAACCAAAACCTAAAAAATATACATCTTCATAAACATCACCATCAATTTATTTTATTTATAAAATTTGTATTGTGTTGAGAGATAGATTCCATAGCCTAATATGAGAAGGTGTGCAATTCTTTTGTGTTCAACCATGATTCCACATGTGTTCCTTTTATAATAAAAATATATATATTGTAAAAAAAAAATTAACTATAATGAAAAATATAAGTAAATATACAGAGTTATTAGATTTAATTAAAATCATTACAAAAAATTCATAATATCAATCTCACCATGCTCCCTCAATTCCAATTAGTATGAAGAAGAAGTAGTAAAAATATTCCAGTTTCACTCGCATAGTCATAAATAAACTATTTCAATATCTGTGTTTTGTATCAACTCTTATAGAAAAAGTAAAAATAAAAAAATAAATTATTCTGCCCAAAAAGTTGTCGTAATGTCATGTTTAACATTTTGACTGGGTCAAAATAAAATAAAATAAAATAATTAATTATTATGATTATGCTTTTGATTATGATTTTAATAATAATTATAATTATCAATAAAACATTTTGACTCGAAGAAATTACATAAAACTAAAAATAAAATAAAATAAAATTATTAATTATAATTATAAATATAATTAATTATTAATATACATATATTAGAGTGAAAATATAGCTTAACACGAGATCTAACAAGCACCCATAATGTCACGCCCCTATACCTTGGTAGTCTTTCAACCACACTATAGATGGATGCAACTTTACCTCGTTTTTATTTTTTCAAGTACTCCACAAGTAGACTACGCCTTTAGCAACACTATCTTAATTAGTTAATCACAATATTCTTTCAATATGCAGAAAACATAAACATCATCATCATATCCACCTGTACACCTATACATACAAGGGAGGGGCAACTCCCTGTTAATAAGTCTGCCCGATAATATGTTTGATAAAGTATAAAATATAGTAAAAAGTCCAATCCAGTAAAATCCCCTTTTGCTCCTTGGTAAGGTTAGTTTACCTCTTGACCAAGTTCCACCACTTGTCAATCGTCAAACTAGCCCAAAATGTCCATTCAAAACATTGATTTAAGGTTTACGAATTTTTGCACAATTCTGTCCAAGTGTCGTGTTTCCAGGTCACTTGGGTCACCGTGGGTCAGCTGCTCCCCATGACGTTCACGTGCTTTCTAAGCTCACTGAGTGTCCAAACTCACTTCTCACACTTTGGTTGGATTTGGCCCACCAATATGCGCCTGCTATACTTTGTCACACTTAATTTTGACCAACGGTTGCTTTAGAAAGAGGCATGAACTCACGTTCAGCCTACCGCATGCCATGCCTGACTCAACCTACATTGAAGATGTCGTGCAGTACTGTTACACATTCATTCCTGCACTTTCCTCCAGACTCGACCCGATGCCTTATGCTCTCCCCAACTTGTCATGTGGTGTGGAAAACCTGCGGTACTGTTCCGCATGCACTTCCTGCACGCATTGCCCGACTCGACCCAACATCCTTGCTCTGCATTCATGACTCGACCCAACACCTTGAACTTCTGCACACTCACTGTGTTCATCCTGACCACCACTGTAGTGTTGGCTTCCATTAATGAGTTGTTCGCAAATCTTGTGGTGTTGTCAAATGCCCTTCGCTTTAATGTCTCATGTGCATTCGTTGTTTGATCGTTGGATGGTTTTCACAACTCATTGTTCCTCTCTTTTATACACTTGCCTGTGTAATGGCGCAGGTCACTTGGTGGACCTGAGCTGACCCACCTGACCTCTATTTAGTTGTTTACTCGTTATATGTAATGTCGGCCTCCACCCAATACGTTGGCCTCTACCTATGGCTATGATGCGATGTTCTGCTATAAGTTCGCTTAACCAATGACCCCCACTAGCTATAATGCGACGATACCCTCACTAATTTTTCTAGGTCACCACCTGTGTTCCTCGATTGTCACATGTCCGCACTCATGCGATTACTGTGCGAGGATACAGTCGTAACGTCATATGGCGGCCAAACATCACCCAAACGCTTGGTGGGCGCTCCCATCACCATGAACGTGCCTCATGAAGCTGGGGCCTTACATCCTCCACCACTTCAAAATGTTGTCTCCCTTGAAAACGTCATCCCATCATTGCATGATCTATCGTCGCAACTCCATGTGAGAAATATCATCGCAAATTTTGTCGCAAAATGTCGCTACACGATCTTTTGTCGCATCCATGTTCACAATATTGTCGCAACTATCATCACAACTATCGTCATAAAGTGTTGATGACTCCAACATCTCCAAACTTATTCATATCTCCAACTCTGCTATAAATATATGAATAACATGAAGATGTGAACACCCTTGATCTGCTACATGCCTCGGTCATGTCTCCAATTCTGTAAGACATCATGTGTTGTTATCCCTTGTGATGGTGACAAGTTGGGTAGCTAATCCAACCGAACATCTCCTCCACTATAACATATGCTTCTTCATCATCACAACTGCTAAAAATTCCTTCTATCAAGTTCCCATCTCACTCTATAGCTTGCTCATAAAATTTGAAGCCTTCATTGTAGTGAGAAGATGAAAATGAGCCTCATCCCCCATGAATAGTCTAGAGGGAGGGGGAAGTGGAGATCGAAGGCCTTCCCTCTTCCTCATGCATCAACTCCAGCCACCTCTCTGGGTCCTTTGCTTCTAACTTCATCATGTATGGTTTTCGACCTTCTCCATGAATCGATGGACTAGCATCTTCCTTTGCTTCCATTGCCTCAAGTCTTCTTGTCACATCCAAGAGACTGTTGGACAATGCCATGATCACCTGTGCTGACTCCCGAATTTTGTCTTCCGTGATGACCAATCTTCCCTAGAGTTCGTCATGCCATTTTGTGTCTTGAAAACTCATAGATGTTAGTTTACGATGGGATACATCTCCTCCTATGGTTGGAATACCAATAGGATGGTCATCTTTTCCATCATAAAGTTACAACTTCCTCATGTGAGGAACCACCATAAATATGAATTCTTTAAAAAATTCCATACCTAACACAACTTCATAATCATCAATATTCACAATAATGAAGTCAACATCCCCATGCCAAATCCCTATTTCAATTGTTGTCTTTTCTGAAACTCCAATTACATAATACAGAGGTGAATTCATTGCTTTCAACTAATCTTGGATTGGTTTGAACCTCAAACCAACTTTCATAGTAGTGTTCTCTCCAATGAAATTGTGGGTAGCACCACTGTACACCATGGTAACAGGTGTGCCCTTCACAATATTCATGTTCACAAACTCAAGGTTGTTCCTTCAGGGTCCCTTCCTGGGATAGCTTCATAAGCTGCTGCAGCACTCAGAACCTGCATCGTCCCAACTATGGGTTCCTTCTTCTTCTCTGCTTCATTTTTTGAGGCCAAATTCGGTCTTGAAGGACAACTATTCACTGTCTGTTCCTCAGTACAAATCCAATACTTCAAGGGCTTCCTTGTCTTCGAATTTTCATGTGCATTGTTAGACTTAGTAGCTTCCTTCTTCGGTGCATCATCCTATTTCTCAAAAGGATTTTCTTTTTCTTCTTGGTCCCCTCATCATAGTGTTCAATAAGTCTATCCACCATAGCAAAGGCTTCTCCCAATGTCTTGGGTGATTTCCTTCTCACCTCATCTCGAGCCCAAGATTTCAACCCAATAGTAAAATAGAATACCTTGTCCCTCTCGATCATGTTAGGTAGCTCTAGAATAATACTTTGTAATTCAATTTGATATTATTGGATACTCCCTCTTTTCTTAATATAATTAATGAAACATCTCTCATCCCATGTTTCATCTTGTGGAATAAAGTAAACCTGCAAAGCCTATTTAAGTTCCTTCCAAGTTGTGATGTTAGACCCTACACCTTGTACCATCTAATTAAGTTTCCTTCTCCACCACATCTTAGTATCTCCTATAAGAAATTGTGCCACAATATTTACCTTATCATCCTCACGAGGAATAGCTACCCTGTCCAAGTATTGTTCCATATCCCATAAGAAGTTTCCAAGATATTTTTCATTCCTTGTTCCATCATATGAATCCAATTCTTTCACCTTAATATGGGCATATCATCCATATGATCCTTTCCCCATGGCCCTTTTCAACAAGACCATTTCACATTCCAAATCTATGATATTTGTAAGAGCTTTGGCAAGCTCATCCACAACCCAATCCTTGGATTGGTCCATGTCTTCAAGTTTCTTCAAAGTTTCACCAAGCTTCCATTATGTGTACATAGAACGTGTTACCATAGTGTCAAGCTCGACTTTCCACTTTTCTGCTTCTTCTTTCAATGCCATGTTCCTTTGTCGAAGGTCTTCATGTTCTTCTCTAAGGTCCACTAACATCTTCTCGAATCTTTCCATGTTCTCAACGGTGTTCTCCAAGAATTCATCTTGAGAAAGTACTTGGGCTTCCTCAATTATTTGAGTTTCTTCCACAACATATTTCATTTGTCTTTCTTGAGAAAGAGTCACGACCATGTACAAACCCTGTCCAACTGTAGCCCTGAAATAGCTTCTGTCATAAACCCTAATAATAAGAATCTGGCTTCAACACCACCTTCAACCCTGCACTTGTGTTCCTGCTTTTCTTAATAATCAAAAGCCCCAAATACGGTAGCTTTGATACCACTTGTCACACCCCTATACCTTGGTAGTATTTCGACCACAATATAGAAGGGTGCGACACTACCTTGTTTTTCTTTTTTCAAGTACTCCACAAGTAGACTACGCCTTTAGCAAAACTATCTTAATTAGTTAATCACAATGTTATTTCAATATGTAGAAAACATAAACATCATCATCATATCGACATGTATGCCTGCACATACAAGGGAGGGGCAACTCCCTATTAATAAGTATGCCCAATAATATGTTTCATAAAGTATAAAATACAATAGAAATTCCAATCCAGCAAAAACCCCTTTTTCTTGTTGGAAATGTTAGTTTACCTCTTGATCAAGTTATACCACTTTTCAATCATCAAATTAGCCCAAAACATCCATTCACAACATTGATTTAAGCTTTAGGAATTTCTGCACAATTCTGCCCAAGTGTCGTGTTGCTGGGTCACTTGGGTCACCCCAGGTAAGCTACTACCCGTGACGTTCAGGTGCTTTCCAAGCTCACTGAGTGTCAAAATTGACTCCTCACACTTTGGTTGGCTTTAGACCACTAATACACACCTGCTGCACTTTGTCGAATTAATTCTGACCAATGGTCACTTCAGAATGAGGTTTAAACCCAGGCTCAACCTGTTGCACGCCCTGCTCGACTCGACCTGCACTGTGGATGCCCTGCTGTACTATTCCACACATAGTCCTACATTTTCCACCCAACTCAACTCACTGCCCTACGCTCTGCCTGACTCGACCTATGGTGTGGACGACTTGCAGTACTGTTCCGCACGTGCTGCCTGACTTGACCCGATGCCTCGTTCTACATTCACGACTCAACCTGACACCCTTAAATACTGCACGCTCGTTACGTTCATCCTGCCCGACACTATAGTGTTTGTGTCCACCAACTAGATGTTGGAAAAGTTCGTGGTGTTTTCCAATGCCCTTCACTTGAATGTATTATGTGCATTCTTTGTTGGATTGTTGGATGGTTTTCATAACTCATCTCTCATATCTTTTATACACTTGCCCGTGTAATGGCGTGGGTCACTCGGTAGACCCGAGCCAACCCACTTGACCTACGTTCGGTTTTTCGCCCGCTATGTGTAATGTCAGCCTCCATCCAATACGTTAGCCTCTACCCACAGTTATGATGCGACATTCCACTATAAAATTGCTCGGCCAACAACCCCCGCTGAATATAATGAGACGATGGCCTTGCTAACATCTCTTGGTCACCACCCGTGTTCCTTCATCATCACATGCTCATTCTCATGTGGTTATGGTGTGATGATATGCATGTAACTTTGCATGGCATCCAAACATTGCCCACATGCCCTGTGGGTGTACCCGTCACCATGAACGCACCTCATGAAGCTGGGGCCTTACACATCAGGATCAAATCTCTTTTGATGCAAACATATTTCAAAGGGAAAATAGATTTGATATCTCTCAATGCTTGATATATCTAAAATTAAGATGGGGCTAGGCTAATATTTCCATTTTTAAATATTTCACCATTAAAATAATTGTTTTAATATTCAAATCAACTAATATATTTCAATATGAGCTCATATATTTATATAGAAACAATACATAGAATTTTAAAAATATTATTAATAGTAAAAATATTAAATTAAACAATAAATAAATTATTTATGCTAGATTAAGTAATATTTACATGTGTTTAAATTATACTAATAACATAAAACTATTTTAATATAAATAATATCATTTATAAATAAAATATGTCAATGTTTATATTAATTAAAATATTTCAATGTCAACTATGCATTTATGTATATATTACATAAAGCAATTAAAATAAAAAGTATGGCTAAAATTGTAATACCACTTGGTGAAAAGTATATATTTAATTTTTTTACTACAAGGACTTGGTAAATCGTGGGCTAAAGTCTTGTGGAAAACATTAATGTTTAAATTTTATTTTAATTTTATATAAAAGTGGTTATGGAAATTATTGGAATTCATGGGGAAAAGAGATGAAATGATTTTCACTCACCAGACTCTTAGAAGACACTTATTCCTCTCCGTAGAGATAAATAATCTCAATTGGGACAAGGGATCCAAGAGGGTGAGAGGGGAAGAAACGTGATGCAAAATTGAAGACTTGGTACCTAGTTGGAGGAGGTCAAGTGAGGAGAATGAAGTTGTAAGATTTTGAACTTGTAGCAGGGCATTGTTGAAGGTAAGGTAGGACGTTGTTAGTTAGGGTGTTCTTGAGTTGGTTGGGGCCAGTGCAATCCCTAGGACATACATGTTGAGTCTGTGAGTTTCTAGGCTAGACTTATATAGTCTTCTTTGGACAAACGTTTCTAGGTCATTATCAAGCAACTCTTATGGGAGTGGAAAATTGGCCTGGGGAACTCATCGTTTTCATTCTGATCGGTTAGGACAAGTTTCCTTTCTCTCTTGTGAATTCCCTAATAGCTTCAACTCCAACATATATGTATTTTAGGTTCCTAATAATTTTTCTCTTAGACTAGAACTATTACTGTGAATGATAGTAATACATGAAATCTGTATTTGTAAGTAGTCATTGATGTAGATATTTATGAAATATCTTTGTAAAATAAGTGAAATAGAACTTTGATTATATAAGCTTCTATTAATGATTTTGTGTGAAATTGTGAATAAATATGTTTAAATGTTACAATGGAAGTGTGTGTATATATATACGCACATTGTAGAAACACGTTAGTTCCCACCCGTAGATAGACGTCTAAAAGGGAAATCATCCTTATTCCCATGAATAAATTATACCTGAGTAATATAGTAGGGAGAATGGAAGGTCCTAGTAGTAGGATAGATCCTTCTTACCCTCTACAATATTGATAAAATCTAAGATAAATAATTGATGTAAGTAAACTATGAGGAGATAAAATCATATGACTATCTGAATGAAAGATAAACTAAAGAAATAAATAACTTTGGTGATAAATATAATTTAAATTACACTCACATATCAAATGAAGGAAATGACTAAATTGAAGAAAGAGTACCATATTAGGTCCAACAGGTTAATTCAGGTATACTTCTAAACCAACCCATAAATTATATGAGGAGTAATAACCTTCATCGACTAATATGTACATTTATAGGATATGCAACAAGAATAAAAGTAATTGCGCTTGGTGAACAAAATAAAATGAATATAATGTGATTATACAATTTTAGAATGAAAATTGAAACAAACCAACTAAAAAATAACTCTCTTAATCAATATCAAGTCTTTGACAATCCATTTTAAGACTATTTTGAAAGAAAAGGCATCTAAAATATTTTAGCCAATCAAGGAAGGACCAAAATATCTTTAAGGAATACCTTAGTAATAATCCAAATATTAATCTAGAAATAGATTTCACCGTTAAAGTTTTGACTCCTAGATATTGGCTAAGACATGGATTTTCTGAAATTAATCTGCCTATAGAGCTGGTCAAATGCGTAGAGGTATTCGAAAATTTTTATTGTACACAAAATGTACCTGAACCTCAGAAAATTGCGTGGATATATTCTTTGGGCATGTGTCATGTCATCAGTTGGTTTGAAGCCAAACCGCCAATCGAAATGGTAGTTAGAAATTATTTAGACATCAAATGTCAATTGAATTTTCTAGATGCAGATCTTGTTGAAGTCTTAAATTAACTTGCACGTGGAAGGTATGAAATTCTTGTCAAATAACCCAACAATAAAACAGTTATTGTAGTTGACAGTTTTGAATTCAACCACAAATTTAGATTCACAAAAAGGAGGATATGGGTTCCAATAACATAGGTTGTTAAAGAGAAAAAAGTCACTGATCATGTTGAGATTGAGAAGAAGCGATGTTTTGTAATTGATTGCTACATAGTTCGTATTTTGAAAAATCAAAAAGTTTTGCTTCAACAACTTGTGAGTAAATGCATCGAACAAGTTGGAATTGAATTCAAACTAGAGGCCGAAGCCATAAATGAATGGATTGAAAGTTTGATAGAGAGGGATTACATTGTTCGAGATGAAAAATAAGCTCAAATATTAATATATCAGCCGTTAAGGGTTGTGTTTTTAGAATGGTTTATATTTTTTATATTGCAATAATATAAGACTAGCACAATCACAGTTACCAATATGGTATAAGCTTATATGAAATATATTTACAACCACATTCACTAACGCCGATAGACCTATATCCACCACCCACCACATGTATTTTACCAAAATAATCATTATATATTTATGAATATAATTACCAATATATTTTATATATCTACTTGTAGTATATTAATAATATAAAATATATTGATACTATATATTAAACTTATACATATATAATAATAAAATATTATTAAATTTTTTCAATTACTAAAATTAAAATATAACATAACAGTAGTATTTTATTACTATTTATAATAAGTATATATCTCTTACAAATATACCAAGAGATTATTAATATTATAATCCAAAAGAATTAATAAGCCCAAGGGTCTAATATTATAAACCCAAGGAATTGGTGAACCCAAAGGAAAAATATTAAAAAGCTAGGAGATCAAGAAGCCCAAGGGATCCATATTAAAAAGAGAAGATATTAATAAATCCTAGGAATTAATATTTTAAATACAAATGAATAATAAACTCACACGATTATTAATATTATAAACTGGAGAGAACAATCAACTTTAGGGATTGTTAATATTATAAACCCAATGAATTAAAAATCTAAAGGATTAATAAATCCAATGGATTGATATTAAAACCCAAGGGATCAATAAGGCCAAGGGATTAATATTAAAAAAAGGAAATTAATAAACCCTAAGAATTAGTATTTGAAAAATATAAGAGATTAATAAAGCCTACAAATTAATATTTAAATAAAAAGGTTTGATAAGCTCACATGACTATTAATATTATAAACTCAAGGGAATAATATTAAACCTAAGAGATTAATATTATAAACCTCAAGTATATAAAGACCTTTAGATAAATACTATAAACCGTAAAATAAACATGGTTGAGCATGCTTGACTTAAACATTGAGACAATTGTTGTCATAATGCGATGTTGGACGAAGAATGACCATGGTTTGCCATGGTTGATTTTCATATTGAGAAAATCTTTGTCACAATGTGAAGTTTGACCATGGAAGACCTTGATTGACTATGACTAACTATGATTAACAATGGCAGCCCATGGTTGATTTCAATATTGAGACAATGTTTTTCATAATGTGACATTGGGCCATGCATTAATATTAAAGTGTATGACTAATATTTAACGCCTAATATTACCAAACCAAAGAATTAGAAAACTCAAGGGATTAATATACCCTAATAATTAATATCTTAAACAAAAAACCTAAGAAATGAATAAACCCTAAGAATTAATAATTTAAAGAAGAGATTAATAAACCAAAGAGATTATTAATATTATAAACCAAAATAACTAATAAATCCAAGGGTTTAATATTATAAACCAACGGAATTGGTGAACCCAAGGGAGAAATATTAATATTATAAAGCAAGAAATTATTAAAGAATAAGAATTAATATTTTAAATTCAAGAGATTAATAAACCCTAAGACATAATATTTTAAACTCGAGAGATTAATAAACCCAAGGGGTTACTAATATTATAAATAAAAATAACTAATAAACTCAAGGGTTTAATATTACAAACTAAAGGAATTGGTGAACTCAAGGGATAAATATTAAATACCCAAGGGATCAATAAGGACAAGGGATCAATATTAAAAACACAATAGATCAAAAAACCCTAAGAATCAATATTATGAATCGAAATATTATAATCCTCAATGTTATAAACTCTAAATATTAAACACAATATTATAATCCCTATTATTAAACCAAATATTATAAAACCATTATTAATCCCTAACTATAAATCCTATATATTAGAATCTATATTATAACTCAACATATGACGCCATAATGTAAATCATAATATTAAAACTCAAAAGATTAATAAACCCAAGGGATTATTAATATTATAAACCAAAACAATTAATAAATGCAAGGGTTTAATATTAAAAACCAAAGGAATCGGTAAACCGAGGGGATAAATATTAAAAACCTACAGGATCAATAAGGCCAAGGGATCAATGTTAAAAACACAAAAGATTAATAAACCCTAAGAATATTATAAACATAAAAAACTAATAACATTAAGGGTTTGATATTACAAACCAAAGAAGTTGGTGAATTGAAGGTATAAATTTTAAAAATCTAAGGAATGAATAAGGCCAAGGGATCAATATAAAAACACAAGAGATTAATAAAGCCTAAGAATTAATATTTTTAGCTCAATAGATTCTCACACCCAAGGGTAGTTTAATATTATAAACAAAAATAACTAATAAACATAAGGGTTTTGTATTATAGACCCAAGGAATTGGTGAACCCAAGGGATAAATATTAAAAACCAAAGGGATCAATAAGGCGAAGGGATCAATATGAAAAACATAAGAGATTAATAATGCCTAAAAATTAATATCTTAAACAAAAAGGTTTGATAAACTCACATGATTATTAATATTATAAACTCAAGGAAATAATATTAAACCTAAGATATTAATATTATAAACCTCAAGTATATAAAATCCTTTAGATAAATATTATAAACCTCAAGTATATAAAAATATTTAGATAAATACTATAAGCCATAAAATAAACATGGTTGAGTATGCTTGATTTAAACATTGAGGCAATTATTATCATAATGCGACATTGGACGAAGAATGAACATGGTTTTCCATGGTTGATTTTCATATTGAGAGAATCTTTGTCGCAATGTGACATTTGACCATGAAAGACTTTGATTGACTATGACTAACTATGATTAACAATGGTATCCCATGGTTGATTTTCATATTGAGACAATGTTTTTCAAAATGTAACATTGGACCATGCATTAATATTAAAGTGTACGACTAATATTTAACGCCTAATTAGAAAACTCAAGGGATTAATAAACACTAAGAATTAATATCTTAAACTCAAAACCTAAGAAATTAATAGACCCTACGAATTAATAATTTAAATTGAAGAGATTATTAATATTATAAACCAAAAGAATTAATAAACCTAAGGGTTTAATATCATAAACAAAGGAATTGGTGAACCCAAGGGATAAATATTAATATTATAAACCAAGAAATTAATAAAGCATAAGAATTAATATTTTAAACTCGAGAGATTAATAAACCATAAGAATTAATATTTTAAACTCAAGAGATTAATCAAACCAAGGGGTTATTAATATTACAAACTAAAGTTAAATATTATTGATTGTTAAACACAGTAAAAAATAGTGAAGGATTTACCTACATTCTGAAATGTGGTTGACCAAATGTTATAATGTCACATTGCGATGTTAGAAACATTTGTTTACAATTCCAATTCTAATAAATATATATCAATATTAATTAATATTGATATATTTATTATTCTAATAAATATATTAATATGAATTAATATTGATATATTTATTTAAACATTTTTAAATTATTGTTTGATGTTATAAGATGTGTGTGTGTGTGTGAGAGACCCTCTAGATTTTAGGAACCACGATCGAGGGATATCGAAGTCATCTACGAATTGCACCCTGCATGGGCCACGAGATCCCTTAGCTGACTTGATTTTGTAGTATGTCCCCTCCACCTAACATAGGACCTAACCACCCCTCATGAGGTTTCATCTTGGGTCACCTTGCTCACGTTTATATAAATATTTTAATTAATATATTGTCTAGTATTTTAATTAATGTTATTAAGTATTTTAATTAATTAACTTAATGTTACTATTAATTAATATGAAAATATTTATTAAAAATTTAAAAAATTAATGTTTATTGTAATTAAACACACACACACACACACACACACACACACACACACACACACACACATATATATATATTTCCAAATGTTTTAATTAATGTTTTTAAACATTATAATTAAAAAATAATTAATTAAAGGTAAAACTAATTAATATTCATGTTTTAGTTAATTAATATTGCTTTAACTATTTAATTAATTAATGTTATTAAAATTTTTTAAATAAATGTTTTAATTAATATATTGTCAAAGGTTTGAATTATTGTTTTAAAGTTAAAAACATTTAAGTACAATTTCAACATTTTATTATTATTAATATTAGCCAAATTTGAATATATTCATGTTTAGATATATTTGAATAATGTAGTTAAATAGAATAATTTTGTATTAATTAATTCATTAATATGTCAATGTAATAATGACAATATAAAAATTATTTCACGTTATTATTAATTAATACTAATATATATTTTTACAGATTTTTGAATTAATGTTTAATGTTATTAAACATTTTTTATATAAAAGTTTTATTTACGTATTGTAAAATGTTTTAATTAATGTTTAAATTTAATAATGTTTTAATTTGCCTGCCTCTGCCATGATGAGACGACACAGGATGTTGAGCCGCCAAGATGGTGGGCGAGGGCTCCCCTTCAGGCCTCCTTCCTTGACCACCGCGGGTAGGGAAGTGAATATTTTTGTGGGTTGGGAGGAGCTAGACCTATTCGACCCTGTCAACCTCTCTGCCCATCTATCCCTCCATCTCCCTAGCCCTCTGCCTGAATCCTCCGGCCTCTGACCCAAAACGCAACCCCGTAAATCCACCATTCAGTCTGCTCCAGTTTTCTCTCCTCCCAAAATGAATGCCCTGTCTGTGCAGAGCATGTCGAGCAATGGTCATGGTTCAAGAAGTAGTACAGGGTCAAGCTTAGATAAGGATAGAAAGGATGTCAGGGCCATCACTCATGCAACCTCATCCATTTTTCTAGATGCCCAAGTGTTGTTTCTCCCTCCGTAAACGTCCCATGAGTCCAAGAAGGAGGAGGGCGAGTCTCTCTATGTTTGCAGGATTGTGGAAGAGCCACCCAACCCTCTATAAAAGAATGACAGCTCACCATCAACCTAATTATTGGGTGCTCGTCTCTTTTTCCAGTTATCTTCTGGTGTTTTCTAGATTTCTTGTGTTTTGGAACTATTCTCTATTATGGTTATGTATTAGAATTATAACTTGTCAAGCTGGTTTCCCACTTTGGCCAACTCATAATCATCTCTGCTCTTGGGCTGGTTTCCCCATCTAGGGTAGCCCCTATTTTGTTGTTTTTCTCTTGATACTTCCCTCCAAAATTGGCCTGCCAACTCTAGAGGATGAGAATTGTAATATTTTGACGTGTATGACATAATAGAAGTAGCATAATTTAGAAAAAATAAATTACTCATCGTGGTCAAATATTTTTTTTAATGCCTACAAGGTTAAAATATTATTAAAATAAATTCTAAATTTATAGATTATTATTATAATTATTATTATTTTATATAATAACAATAATTTAATAATATAATATTATAATATAATTTTATTAAAATAATTATTATAATTCAATCTTACAATTTATTATTGGATTAAAATAATTCTCTTATAATGTAACCTTAGGGTTTATTTTTTATATAGCAATTATGTAATAATGAAACATTATTATTAACTAAAGCTTTCAATACACCAAACTTTAACACAAATTTTGAATACAACAAGAAGTATAATTGCATTAGTTAAGTGATATATGATCACATGATAGTCACTATTGTTTTTACAACTAATTTATGAAACTAAAACTACATTATAATTTAAACCTACAATTTATTAGTTATTTATTATATTGTTTAAATAATATGAAACATCATACATCATTTCAACCCTTTAATCATTGTAGACATTAAGAAAGGAAATATACATTAAGGAAGTCCAAATGGGTAGCATGGAGAGGTGAATATGGGAGAAACAATATTTTTTTGAATTAAAAAAAAATAAATCCACCGTAGCAAGAATAATTTAATAAAATAATATTTTGTTTTTTATAGTTAAATTTAATAAAATAGTATTTTATTCTTTATAGTTAATTATGAGTGGGCATACATTTCAAGGTCATGCATAGAAGATCACTACTCAATAAACCTTATAATAATTTAATATTATAATATAATTGTATTAAAATAATTATTATAATTTAATCTTACAATTTATTAATAATATAATTGTATTAAAATAATTATTATAATTTAATCTTACAATTTATTATTGTATTAAAATAATTTTATTATCATTTACTATGAGGGTTTATCCTCTATATGGAAATTGTTGCAATTGTGTGATAATGAAACCTTATTATCAATTAAAGCTTTCAATACATCAAAGGTTAAAAAAAATGTTGAATACAACAAGAAGTATAATTTTGGTTTTTAAACTCCTGTGGTGATCATTTTGTAAGAAGCGTTCCGGATTATTCTAAAAAAGTCCTGATGATGGATCCTAGTTGGGGTTAGAAACATCGACACTTGTTCTTCAATACTGTGGATAATCTGGAACACTTCTTACAAGAAGTATAATGTGATATATGATCACATGATTGTAACAATTTTTGTTTTTACATTACATTACGAAACCTAAAACTATATTATAATTTAAACCTACCATTTATTATTTATTCATATATTGTTTAAATAATATGAAAATCTAGTTATTTTTTATTATCATACATCATGTCATCCTCATTAATCATTTTAAATTAGGTTAATGGAGTGGAGGAAAAGTTTTTAAATTCACACTTGCCTAAGTGGTATACATTTGAGAATGTGAATAGTTATAAGTTTCAAAATTAATCCACTTTGCAATGCATATGTTTTGTAAAAAAATCATTTAAGTATGGTTTAAACATGTGATTTAGATATGCAAGGAAGTTATAACTTTTAATTCCATTAATTGAGGGAGTGATTACGATGAGAATATACTGGCATCATCCAATTCACACCATTCTATCAAAAAGATTAATTAAAAAAGTGATTAAAGTACCAAGCTCCAACAGAAGGGATGCGTATTAGCGTAATAAATTATATCACTGAAACACAAAGACTACATATCACACATTATAAAGAGCTATCTATTTTCAATTGGAATTTTTCCATTTTCTTTAATAATATCATAATCATTTGTCTTCAAAAAAATAAATTATTATTTATTTATCTAGTTATTTATTAAAATGCAAAATTAAAATAAAATTATATTAATTAAATAGATAACACAATATTTTATTTATCATTTTTTTGCAATATTTTATTTATATTAATAGGTCATATAAATAATATTAATGATATATTAAAATGTTAAACATTTTATATATATATATATATATATATATATATATATATATATATATATATATATATATATATATATATATATATATATATATATATATATATATATATATATATATGATAAAAAACACCATATGAAATCACATTTATATTTTTACTTTTTTCCATTTGCATCTTTATGCAGTCATTTGATTCTAAAAGTAATTTTAGAATTTTACTCATTATTGGAATTTACTAAGAAATAAACTTGTATGGTTTTGCTGTTTTAGGGTTTTGTAACATTTGCACATGAAGAGTATGCTTCTCATTTTTTTCTTCTTATGTATTGAAAATGTAAAAAAACATTTAAAGTAGTATCACTATTTTATATTTTGATTCTTTATCATGTATATATTTTTAGTCAATTTTATTTATTCTAGCAAATATTTGTTGGAATTGCAAATTTAAGTTATATTCTTCACATAATTCAAAAACTCTCAAAATATTATATCAATCAAAACATTCAAAAATATAATTTAAACAATAAAAAATTTAAATACAAAAATTAATATAGACAAATTTTTCTAAATGTATATGTTATACTATTAAGTTTATTATCCTATTTATATTGTATTTCAATGTATAATAAACTTAATAGTAAATACAAGAATAATTTATTCATTTATAAAATTAACAAAATTTACTTAATGAAATTAAAATATTATTATTACGTAAAGAAATTAATAATTCTTTTTGATAAGGATACCCATTTCTTTTAAGTATATTTTGAATATTTAGAAACCATCATAAAATATTAATATTATTTTAACATTAATATTAAATGGAAAAATAATTTATCCATTGTAAAATTTACAAAATGAAAATTTTGAATAAGGTCATATTCATTATTTTTCAAAATATTCCAAATAATATGGTATAACGGTTGTAACACTGTTTTAATTTTTCATTACAGTTGTCACACCTCCCATTTACCTTCCCAATTTTTTTTTTTTTTTTTTTTTAATAAATTTTTATTTTTTTTTATTTTTTTATTTTTTTTCATTCAGGCATGTCATCTTTTCAAGTATAATTCTAGCAAGATATTATACTATAATTATGTTGATTTAATCAGATCATATTTATTTCCCCAATTACGATTTATTTCCATATATCAACTGTATCCAACCCAATTTGATATAACTATACTTGTAATAAAACATAGTGGATTTATTTATCACAATTCCACTCCCATGTCTCACTTTCATTTTTATATTATTGAACCTTTGAACATTCACCATATTGTTATATTTTGATAGACATATATGGGACCAATTTGACTATACCCACGTTTATCGTGGCATCTGCTACCACTCTATGCTCCCACTCATTTTAACCTATGAACCTTAGTTGGATTTAATTTACCTACTTTGAGATCTAGGCGTATATGGCACTTATGGTCATTTATTGACTCGGTAGTCATAGTTTTCAGAAGATCTGTGATAATATCCTTCCCAACTGGTTGTACGTGTCCTTCCCGTCGATATTTATGTCAAGATTGAACTCATTTATTTTGGCTTCCACGTAATACGACTTGGCAAATTCGATTCAACGTAGTATGGAGTTTGGGACATGATGCCAATTTTCCACATAAGCTTATGTATGAATTTCAGTTTCGTTGCGAGGGTTTGGATGGGTCTCATTCCATTCACGGTCACGTGAAATAGCTCCACGTAGCTCTGGAACTCACCACGCCAACTTACCCTGGAACCAAGGCAACTGTATGATATGCCCAGAACGCAGTGACATTCATTGCATTACTTGTCACATTGAATGGCGAACGCATGGTATAAATGCTACCTCCAGCAATTTGATCTGTGGCTTCACCTTTGGGATCTCGCCATGTGGACGACGAGGATTCACCCTGCTTGTTAGGGTTTTATTAACCTATTCCGGGGACATTAATATAAATTTGCAGTGTTATTTTGTTGGTCGGTTCTTTTCCCTTCATACTTGCTCGACTTGTCTCTTAACAGTGAAATTCGACGCCCTGGAGAATTGAGCGTGATTATGTCCAGTCTTCAGCGTATCCATGTGCTTCATATGACAATTCAGGTATGATAATTCCGGCTTTTGTGAAGTACACGTTTTGTGCTTGCCATTTAATATGGGTTTTCCCCTTTTTGTTTAGAGTTACGCTCATTGACTCGAGCAAGGATTGGGGTTTTGGATTTCGATGGATAGTTTCTCATCGTTTTGTTCCAGTTAATTCATGTCTGACAATTTGTTTAATTTTTAGCAGATATTTTTTTTTCTCTATTTCGAGGGATTCGATTTGCTTGGTTTAAGTTCATATTTATTATATTCCCTTATATGTATTCTCAGGAACGAGACTGAACTACTGCACTTATGGTTTTAGAGGGATGTTTACCCTTTCCCTTACGCCCATCATAGTTTCTCTGGGGTCATTTGCATGGCGATAGAGGGATTCTACCCTTCTCAACATTCTGGTTCGCTCCTTTCCTCAACCTGTGTAAGTATAATTTTCAAATTTTCGTTTACAAGAGGGCGAACTGCGTTATTCCAGTTTGAAACGCCCAACCTCCAATTTGTGTTTATTTATGTCCTACTCCTATTTATATGACATGTCATTGAAGGAATGGAGATTTTCCCTCACCAGGTAGCTATTCCTTCCTCAGTTATCATTTTATCCTTGATCACATTCTTCTTCCTCGTCACTTTCTGCATCGTATTCATATTGTGGGTTTTTCTCTTACAGGTATTTACGGCTATCGCCTTCCTTTCTCTTGAACCATGAGAGACGTGGCTTCCTTTAGCATTAACATTAATGCCTCTTGTCATTGATAGGTCGGTATTCACCAAACGCTGGTTAGAAGGAGCCAATTCTCCTCACATTGTTTTATAAATTTGATTCCGACAGTTTAACATTTTTGTTGAAGAAGTTGTATAACTGTGACTATTAAAATTTTTGCGTTCTGGCACTGAATGTTCCCTTATATGAATTCCTGGAACATTATGATACTATCCCCATGCCACAGTGGACTTTTATCGTTTGAATTTTTGTTTGTATATCTCTGTCGGGTTCCTGCTTTCCATAATGGCAATTTTGATTACAAGTATCATTATGTGTTTCCAGCAGTGATCTCTCTTTGTTTTTTTTAGCTTGGTCCAGCTTAATACTTACTTATGGCATTTTCCTGAAATTACATATGTCCCAAATTTTGGGTATTTTATTGCCTTAATGCTTTCAGGCCATACATGGTTTAACTATACTCATGAACATGGTGATATTTTGGTGAATAGTGTAACTGTTCTTTTCCACAGTGTAAGTTTAGTTGCATGTATTTTTATAACTCCACCTTTTATTATAGTGTTAGAGTAATTATTCTACCTAGAACATTCTCGTACCAGGAATGTTAGTCATCAATAGCATTTGTATATGTTTCTCATACTACACTGGTTTGTAGTTTTGATAATAACAGTGAGCTAAATATCTTCAATATTCTTGGAACAATACAAAGTATTACCAGCTATGCTCTTTACATTGGTTCAGTATCTATTATAAGTATCTTATAATTAATTTGCAATTGATATTTGTCTATGTGTTTAGCATCCCCTCTCGTCATGCTTCGTGAATACCAACATGAGGTGTGTTAATATATATATATATATATATATATATATATATATATATATATATATTTGTCTGAAAGACATTTGCATTTATAATATGACACTATACACTCTTGCCTTTAATTCACATGATAGAATAGAATACGTACAGCTAAATATGATTTGCTGTTATGAAATCTGCATGTTGATTATTTACTTAACTTCCTTTCACATATTAGTTTTAGCCTCTAATGTAAGAATGGTTCCTTGAATAAGTATTAATGGGCAGTCTCCTGCTAATTGATATTTGCTTCCTTCTGGTGTGGAATTAATTTCTTACATGTACAAATAACTTGCTATTGTGCTTTTGGATATGTATGGATGGTGTACTGACCCTGAAAGTCAGTCTGTATATTATTTTTTCTCATTTAATGCACAGTTTAGATGACAGTTCATCTATTACTATTTGCAAGTATGGTACAGGAACTCTCATACTAATTTATCCTAATCATGCTCATAAATTTATACTAGTAAATCAGGAGCAGTTTAAGTTTAATTTATCTGTGGAGGAATATGTATCCCCAGATTTAAACCAACCTCGGTTTAGAGTTTCTGTTGGATTCTACTCTACAGATTTCTTTTCTACAACTATATAGAATTATAAAGGTGAATTCCTTATGATTAATTCTGTTGAGTGTAGCACTAATAAGTCTAACATACTAATCAGACAATTATATGTAGCCAATTCACACCACATGAAGTAAAAACACCAATAAATTTAGAGACATACCACTCTTGCAATTGACCAACCTCCCAACCTTAGAGTCATTCTGTCTCCCAGAACTCACCCCCGAGCTGAGATCATCTCCTAGAACAGATCAACCTCTAATTTGTCTAGGAGAAACTTATTTAAGTTATTGTTCCTCAAAGCTTGTTTCTAATTCTGCGTCCAGAATATCAGGATGCTTTTCTTCCTGTTTGCCTAGGCTTCCCATTTTAGGGATTCTTTAAAGCTGTTTTATGCTTTTCCCAGCTTTTCCAACTTTTTACCTCTTCCCAACTATTTTCCTCATCATTGGGGAATTTAGATTTTTCCTCAAAAATCTAAATTAGAAATAATTTCTTTCAAGGATTTTTGAAAGATTGTGGGGAAAGTATTTTCCTTATCCATCCTCATGGATTTAGCAAGTGATCTCATAAATCTCATTTTGGTCAATCTGCACAAAAAAAATCATTTTATTCATTTCCTCAAATTTAAATATTTAATTACATTCACAAAATACTTGTCCTTTGGGGTCCACTCCCCTTAGGATTAAAGTTCAAATATCTAGTTTTGAATTTCAAACACATAAACTAGGGGTGTCACATATTCCCCCTCTGAAAGAAAACACCATCCTCGGTGTTGTTATTTAACTACTAGAGTTCATTTTTCAAACAAAAATGGATATCTTTCCATCATTTCAGCTTCTCTTTCCCAGGTAGCTTCTTCAGCAGTAAATTGCTTCCACTGCACCTTTACTCTTGCTACCGTTCGGTTCCTCAATTCAATTTCTTCCCGCTCCAATATTTGAAGCGGTTCTGGCAGAAACTCCCCTTCTGGTTCCACCTGTACCACATTCCAATCCACTATGTGAGAAGCATCATGTATATATATTTTTAATAATGAAACATGAAACACATCATGAACTCTAACATGAGGTGGTAAGGCCAGCTTGTAAGCCACTGGTCCCACCCTTTCTAATACTTCAAAAGGACCACAATATCTAGGAGCTATTTTTGCACAACTTCCAGCATAAAGTGTGCTCTTTTTGGGTTTAATACGCAAGTACACATGCTCCCCCACTTTGAATTCCCGATGTGTCCTTTTTTTATCAGCATAGTTTTTCTGGCGATCTTGTGCTGTCTTGATGTTTCCCTATATCTGTTTCACAATTCTCTCCATCTCTTGTAAGGCGTCTGGCCCCAACATTAGTTTATCCTCTAGCTGGCTCCATCTCAAGGGAGTACGACATTTTCTTCCATAGAGTGCCTCAAACTGACTCATTTTGATGGTGGATTGGTAGCTGTTATTATAGGAAAATTCAGCTAAATGCAAGTAATATTCCCACTTTGATGGCCTATCCATCACATACATTCTTAGCATGTCCTCCAAAATTTGATTAGTTCTCTCCATTTGACCATTTGTCTGAGGGTGGTAAGCAGTACTAAAATTCAACTTAGTACCCATACCTCCAAATAGTCCTTTCCAAAAAAATGCTGTAAACTTAGCATCTCGGTCAGAAACAATCACCTTCGGAACCCCATGGAGCCTTACTACCTCCTTCAGGAACACATTCGCTACTTGAGCTGTCCCAAAGGTAGATTTCACTGGTATAAAATGTGCAGCTTTTGTTAAAGTGTCTACTACCACCATCACTGAATCATGTTGGTATTTGGTTTTGGGTAATCCTGTTATGAAATCCATGGAAACTGTGTCCCATTTCCATTCTGCAATCGGCAAAGGGTTTAAAAGACCAGCATGATGCTGATGTTCAACTTTAAGTAGTTGACATTCCATGCATCTAGTTAAATAATCTACTACATCTCTCTTCATTCCTGGCCAAAACAACTTTTTTTTCAAAGCTGTTAACATTTTCTGATATCTTGGATGTCCTGCATATGGTTGTTTGCGATATTCATCTAGAATCTCTTTTTTCAAGGACTCTACATTTGGAATATATAATCTGTTTTTATAACAGATCAATCCTTTCTGGTTTTGAGTGAAATCAGTCATTTCCTTATTTAGGATTTTCACTTGTAGATTCCCGTAATTTGGATCCTGGTCTGCTGCCTTTTTCACTAATTCTTCTAATTCAAATTGGGCACTACTTCTAAAGCTATTTATATTTTAACAAGCATTTCTGCTCAAGGCATCAGCAATTTTATTTTCTTTCCCCCTGATATGTTTTATGTCCATATCAAATTCACTTAGAAAAGACAGCCATCTGGCCTGTCTAGCATTCAAATCAGTTTGGGAAAAGAAATATTTAAGGCTACTGTGATCAGTCAGCAATGTAAATTTCTTTCCAAGGAGATAGTGTCGCCACATTTTCAAAGCATGAATTATAGCAGCTAACTCCAAATCATAGGCACTATATTTTTGTTCATGTATCTTCAGTTTCCTAGATTCATATGCAATAACTGAATTTTCCTGCAAAAGAACTCCTCCCAACCCCTCTCTACAGGCATCTGTACATACCACAAATTCTTTATCAGGATCTGCAATCTTCAGTATAGGGGCTTTAGTGAGTTTCAGCTTTAATTGTTCAAAACTGTTTTGGCACTTTTCAGTCCACTCAAATTTGACACCTTTCCTTTGTAGGGAAGTTATGGGATATGCTATGGCAGAAAATCTCTCCACAAATCTGCGATAATAGCCTGCAATCCCCATGAATGATCTCACTGCTAAAACATCAGTTGGTACAGGCCATTCCTTAATAGCTTTTATCTTTTCAGGGTCAACAGCCAGCCCTTGTTCAGAAATAATATGACCCAAGTATTGGATCTTATCTCTATAAAATTCACATTTGCTAAACTTGGCATATAACTGGTTTTCCTTCAGAGTTTGCAATACTATCCTCAAGTGTTCTTTATGTTCCTCCTCACTTTTTGAGTAGACTAAAATATCATCTATGAACACAAGGACAAATTTATCCAAGTACTTATTTAACACACTGTTCATTAGGCACATAAATGTGGCAGGGGCATTTGTCAAACCAAAAGGTAGGACTACAAATTCGTAGTGACCATACCTGGTTCGAAAGGCTATTTTGCTGATGTCTTATTCTTTAATTCTGAGCTGGTGATAACCAGTCCTTAAATAAATCTTCAAAAATACTGAAGCTCCTCTCACTTGGTCAAAAATATCATCAATTCTAGGTAAAGGGTATCTATTCTTAATGGTCAACTTATTCCATTGACGATAATCAATGCACATCCAAAAGGTTCCATCTTTCTTTTTCACGAACAGCACCGGTGCTCACCAAGGAGACACACTTGGTCTGATATAACCTTTATCTAATATTTCTTGCAATTTCATTTTCAGTTCCATCAGTTTAGGGGGACTCATTCGATAAGGGGCTTGGGAAACGGGTACCGCTCCTGGCATCAGATCGATGGAAAAATCAATCTCTCTTTTGGGGGGAAGATGAGGGATCTCATTTGGAAATACTTCCTTAAACTCTCTTACTACTGGTAAAGCATCCAGCAATTTTTCTTCAGTTTTCTGTTTTGTTTCTTCCACCTGTACTGCATAAACTTGGTATCATTTTCTAGCTGTTCGTTTTAATTGCAGTGTTGAAATTTGTCTTACGGAGATAGGTTTTTGTTTTCCCTTAAGAATAAAAGGGTTCCCTTCATCATCTACACAATGCAGGGTCTTATCCCAGCAGTTCATCAGGGCCTTCTTCTTTTCCAACCAATCCATTCCTATCAGTAAGTCATATGAACCTAAGGGCAGAATGTCCAAATTTACTTCTGTTTGAAAATCATTTAATTTAATTGTTGTTCGGGGCAATTTATGTGTTACCTTTCTTTTAGTTCCAGTGGCCAGCTGTACCAACCATGACTGCTGAAATTTTTCAGTTTTAAGATTACATTTTTCTACAATTTTTGGACTAATGTAACTCAAGGAATCACCCGGATCAATCAAAACTGCAACAGATTAGTCAGAAATCTTACCCTCCATTTCAACCATGGTAGCTTGATGTTCTGCTTGTCGATTTTCCAAGACTGCACTGATGGTGGGTATATTTCTGGCTGTGTCATTTACTGTGGTAGCTTCTTGATCTCTCATAATCATCTGAATGTTTTGATGAGGACAATCCCTCAGAAGATGGGGTTCTCCACAGCCCCAACATTTCAAGGGTTCCTTCATTTTGATTGTACCTTCCTTTTTATTGTCTCCATATATTTGTTTTGAAGCCACTTGAGATTGAGTAGTTTGACTTTATTTGGGTTTATTAAACTTTCTCCGCTAATGATCCCTGCCAAAATTCTTCAAATATTCTGGTTTCTGTTTCTTCCCTTTGAATTCACTCTTATTTACCCAACTTTTCCCATGTTCAGTTTTGCCTTTGAACTGTTGGTAACATAATCTAGCTTTCCTCACTGCCTCGTCCATAGTTTTTAGGTTTTCAAACTCGATTTTCTCCTTGTACAGTGCAGACAAGTAGTTCAAAAACATTTGTACCTTTGCCTTTTCTTCTCTTATGTAGGGTACATATCTCAACAGATTTGTAAACTTAGTAAAAAAATCATCAATAGTGAGCTGTCCCAGTCTAAGTTCATGAAATTCCTTGGCTTTGTCATCATAGTAACGTTCATTTAGGTAGCGGTTTTTGAACTTAACCTGGAAATCTTCCTAGGTAACTGTCTTTCATCAATGGCATGCACCATTTTTGTCTCTTCCCACCACAAAGTAGCCTTACCTTGTAGCTGGTAAACAGCTAGTCTAGCCTTCAGATTGCTTTCATATTCATAGACCTGGAAGTACTTAATCATGTTCAACAACCAAGCTTCAGCATCTTCCTCCTTCTCCCCATCATAGGAGGGAGGTTTGATCTTTCGGAATTCCCCCTGTAATTCCTTTTTCTGCTTATACTGATGCCTAACATCATCATCATCCTCAGACTCATCATTCTTCCTCTTTCCGGAACCTCGCCTTCTTGGCTGTTCCGCGAAGTTAATTCTCTGATGAGCTTTTCCTTCTCCTCACTGGCTAATGACAATCTGTCATTCTGGCTTTTTATCTCAGTCAATTCTTGTTGCAACCTATGCAACATAGCCATCATGGGTGCATTGGGATCTGGTGCATTATCCTCATCACGCAGATCAACATAAATTTCATCACCTTCTGCCATTCCAGCACCATTGTACACTACACAACACAGATCAGTAAAAATAAAAAATTTTCTACAGAAATCAATTTATACAGTGAACACACAGCAACAATGAGCACAATGTCACCAGCCCAGTTTTATAACTTGGGCTCTGATACCATTTGTCACAACTTCCATTTACCTTCCCAATTTTTTTTTTTTTTTTTTTCAGCCATGTCATCTTTTCAAGTATAATTCTAGGCAAGATATTTTACTATAATTACGTTGATTTAATCAGATCATATTTATTTCCCCAATTACGATTTATTTCCATATATCAACTATATCCAACCCAATTTGATATAACTATACTTGTAATAAAACATAGTGGATTTATTTATCACAATCCCACTCCCATGTCTCACTTTCGTTTTTATATTATTGAACCTTTGAACAGTCACCATATTGTTATATTTTGATAGACATATATGGGACCAATTTGACTATACCCACGTTTATCGTTGCATTCGCTACCACTCTATGCTCCCACTCATTTTAACCTATGAACCTTAGTTGGATTTAATTTACCTACTTTGAGATCTAGGCGTATATGGCACTTATGGTAATTTATTGACTCAACAGTCATAGTTTTAAGAAGATCTATGCTAATATCCTTCCCAACTGTTTTTTCGTGAACTTCACGTTGATATTTATGTCAAGATTGAACTCATTTATTTTGGCTTCCACGTAATACGACTTGGAAAAGTCGATTCAACGTAGTATGGAGTCTGGGACATGATGCCAATTTTCCACGTAAGATTATGTATGACTTTCAGTTTCGTTGTGAGGGTTTGGATGGGTCTCATTCCATTCACGGTCACGTGAAATAGCTCCACGTAGCTCTGGAACTCACCACGCCAACTTACCCTGGAACCAAGGAAACTCTATGATACGGCCAGAATGCAGTGACATTCATTGCATTGCTTGTCACATTGAATGGCGAACGCATGGTATAAATGCCACCTCCAGCCATTCGATCCATGGCTTCACCTTTGGGATCTCGCCATATGCATGACGAGGATTCACCCTGCTCGTTAGGGTTTTATTAACCTATTTCGGGGACATTAATATAAATTCGCAGTGTTATTTTGCTGGTTGGTTCTTTTCCCTTCATACTTGCTCGACTTGTCTCTTAACAGTGAAATTCAACGCCCTGGAGAATTGAGCGTGATTATGTCCAGTCTTCAGCGTATCCATGCGCTTCATATGACAATTCAGGTATGATAATTCCGGCTTTTGTGAAGTTCACGTTCTGTGTTTGCCGTTTAATATGGGTTTTCCCCTTTTTGTTTAGAGTTACGCTCATTGACTCGAGAAAGGACTGGGGTTTTAGATTTTGATGGATAGTTTCTCATCATTTTGTTCCAGTTAATTCATGTCTGACAATTTGTTTAATTTTTAGCAGAGAATTTTTTTTCTCTATTTCAAGGGATTCGATTTGCTTGGTTTAAGTTCATATTTATTGTATTCCCTTATATGTATTCTCCGGAATGAGACTGAACTACTACACTTATGGTTTTGGAGGGATGTTTACCCTTTCCCTTACACCCATCGTAGTTTCTCCGAGGTCATTCGCATGGCGATAGAGGGATTCTACCCTTCTTGACATTCTGGTTCGCTCCTTTCCTCGACCTGTGTAAGTATAATTTTCAAATTTTCATTTACAAGAGGGCGAGCTGCGTTATTCCAGTTTGAAACACCCAACCTCCAATTTGTGTTTATTTATGTCCTACTCCTATTTATATGACAGGTCATTGAAGGAATGGAGATTTTCCCTCACCAGGTAGCTATTCCTTCCTCAGTTATCATTTTATCCTTGATCACATTCTTCTTCCTCGTCACTTTCTGCATCGTATTCATATTGTGGGTTTTTCTCTTACAGGTATTTACGACTATCGCCTTCCTTTCTCTTGAACCATGAGAGACATGGCTTCCTTTAGCATTAACATTAACGCCTCTTGTCATTGACAGGTCGGTATTCACCAAATGCTGGTTAGAAGGAGCCAGTTCTCCTCACATTGTTTTATAAATTTGTTTCTGACAGTTTAACATTTTTGTTGAAGAATTTGTATAACTGTGACTATTAAAATTTTTGCGTTCCGGCACTGAATGTTCCCTTATATGAATTCCTGGAACATTAAGATACTATCCCCATGCCACAGTGGACCTTTATCACTTGAATTTTTGTTTGTATATCTTTGTCGGGTTCCTGCTTTCCATAATGGAAATTTTGATTACAAGTATCATTATGTGTTTCCAGTAGTGATATCTCTTTGCTCTTTTTAGCTTGGTCCAGTTTAATACTTACTTATGGCATTTTCCTGCAATTACGTATGTCCCAAATTTTGGGTATTTTATTTCCTTAATGCTTTCAGGCCATACATGGTTTAACTATACTCATGAACATGGTGATATTTTGGTGAATAGTGTAACTGTTCTTTTCCACGGTGTAAGTTCAGTTGCATGTATTTTTATAACTCTACATTTTATTATAGTGTTAGAGTAATTATTCTACCTAGACCATTCTCATACCAGGAATGTTAGTCGTCAAAGGCATTTGTATATGTTTCTCATACTACACTGATTTGTAGTTTTGATAATAACAGTGAGCTAAATATCTTCAATATTCTTGGAATAGTACAAAGTATTACCAGCTATGCTCTTTACATTGGTTCAGTATCTAATATAAGTATCTTATAATTAATTTGCAATTGATATTTGCCTACGTGTTTAGCATCCCCTCTTGTCATGCTTCGTGAATACCTGCACGAGGTGTGTTAATATATATATATATATATATATATATATATATATATGCATATATATTTTTGTCTGGAAGACATTTTCATTTACAATATGACACTATACACTCTTGCCTTTAATTCACATGATAGAATAGAATGCGTACAACTAAATATGCCCTGATGTTATGAAATCTGCATGTTGATTATTTACTTAACTTCACATATTAGTTTTAGCCTCTAATGTAAGAATGGTTCCTTGAATAAGTATTAATGGGCAGTCTCCTGCTAATTGAAATTTTCTTCCTTCTGGTGTGGAATTAATTTCTTACATGCAGAAATAACTTGCTATTGTGCTTCTGGATATGTATGGATGGTGTACTGACCCTGAAAGTCAGTTTGTATATTCTTTTTTCTCATTTAATGCACAGTTTAGATGACAGTTCATCTATTACTATTTGTAAGTATGGTATAGGAACTCTCATACTACTTTATCCTAATCATTCTCATAAATTTATACTAGTAAATCAGGAGCAGTTTAAGGTTAATTTATCTGTGGAGGAATATGTATCCTCAGATTTAGACCAACCTCGGTTTAGAGTTTCTGTTGGATTCTACTCTACAGATTTCTTTTCTACAACTACACATAATTATAAAGGTGAATTCCTTATGATTAATTCTGTTGAATGTAGCACTAATAAGTCTAACATACTAATCAGACAATTATATGTAGCCAATTCATACCACATGAAGTAAAAACACCAATAAATTTAGAGACATACCACTCTTGCAATTGACCAACCTCCCAACCCTAGAGTCCTTCTGTCTCCCAGAACTCACCCCCGAGCTGAGATAATCTCCTAGAACAGATCAACCTCTAATCTGTCTAGGAGCAACTTATTTAAGTTATTGTTCCCCAAAGCTTGTTTCTAATTCTGCGTCCAGAATATCAGGATGCTTTTCTTCTTGTTTTCCTAAGCTTCCCATATTAGGGATTCTTTAAAGCTGTTTTATGCTTTTCCCAGCTTTTCCAGCTTTTTACCTCTTCCCAACTATTTTCCTCATCATTGGGGAATTTATATTTTTCCTCAAAAATCTAAATTAGAAATAATTTCTTTCAAGGATTTTTGAAAGATTGTGGGGAAAGTATTTGCCTTATCCATCCTCATGGATTTAGAAAGTGATCTCATAAATCTCATTTTGGCCAATATGCACAAAAAAATCATTTTATTCATTTCCTCAAATTTAAATATTTAATTACATTCACAAAATACTTGTCCTTTGGGGTCCACTCCCTATAGGATTAAAGTTAAAATATCTAGTTTTGAATTTCAAACACATAAACTAGGGGTGTCACAACAGTTTGATAAAGTAAAAAGAAAATTTTGAATTACGTCATATTTATTATTTTTTCAAAATATTCCAAATAAGAATATGGTATAACGGTCTAAAACCTACGATGATTATGTAAAACTTATATATCACAAGTCTTTTGTTGAGATGTGCGATTGTGATAACTATTATCATATACACCCTCATGAAAAATAAAATAAAATAAAACATCCATATTTAATAGTCAAATGTCACACTTTTGATTTTGATTTCAATTTCAAAGTCATTTGATTTTTAGTAATAATATTAAAAAGATATATCTATAATATAAAACTTGATAAATATATGAATGGCACACTAGGTTTGTATTATTTTGTTATGCAAGGCTTTGTTTTACTTTTTTATTTGGGGCATAGAGTTATTAATGAATAAATATATTCTTTTGAGGAATGTCATATATTTTTTGCATTACTTTGTTATGTAAAGGGGTGAATATCATGACTTATCAATACCACATTTCAAAAAAGAATAACTTATTTCACAATCAAAATATTTCATAAACATAGGAATCTTTAATGCAAAGTATTAATAAGTGTTGGAGAAAATGAGCTTTGTGGCTCTTAGATATTGGAGTCTAGGGTTTCCCTAACTGCGGCATCAACTAGCTGCTCAGATTTGATATGAAGAACACTGTAGCGCTTCGATATTAGACTCCATTTCGTGATTTTACCAATGAAGATTAGTTTTGGATGAAAGACATCTCAGACATGACATTATAAATAAATTTTCATCTACTCATTAGGGAGGTGGTTGATTTCAAAGCCCTGTTGTAGGCACATAAACTAAAAGGGCCTTCTTCTCCCCCCAAAAATGTTGTGAATAAATTAGCTAAGAATCTAGATGTGGAACTCTCTTCATTAGATTCATGCAAGAGAGCCTTAGCCCTCTCAGAAAAAAGAATTGGTTGGCATGTTTATGGACTTATGGCCAAATCCAAAAGTTGTTGAATCCACAATCACAGAATCACAGAAAAATGTACCCCCAAGCTTCAAGTTTGGGTACCCTTGTTTTCAGTAGGAAGGGGTTTCTATGTTTTTCCATTTGTGAACAAACTAGAAAGAGATATGGTTTTTAGATCAGAGTCATATTTTATGGGGACCAGAGGTCTATTTATCTCCCCATGGACTCTAGATTTCAATCCAAAATTTGAAATTACTTTTGTGTCAGTGTGGTTTCATCTTCCTTACCTCTATCTCCCTATGTGGGGACTTGATGCACTAAAATATATTGGAAATAAGATGGTTGATATATGGACAAAGCAGAACCAAAAGGAGACCAATTTTCTTGTTCTCACATTTGTTGTTGGGGTGTGGAGCTTGATTATCTTCCCGATGCAAAGATCTTTTTTTTAGCTAGAGTGTCATTCATCTTGCAAATAACTCCTCAATTCATTCTAAGACTAAACATGTACAACTTAAGTACCATTTAATACGGTCATTGTTGGAAGATGGACAGTTAAAGCTGGAAAATATACACACTAGCCAAAATCTTGCATATATGTTAACAAAAGTTGTAACCATGAAGGAGCTGAGATTTTTCTGAGTTTCAATTGGTCTTCAAGTATGATGATGAAGATGAAAAAAAACCAGGTCCAAAGTGGTGTCAATGTCCAACTAAAGAAGCAACATTAGAGTTGTTACAATCAGTCTCCAAGTCGAAGATTTTTGGGGTGTGGAGCATGATTAATTTTCCCAATTCAAAGATATTTGTTTCGACCATATGTATACACCAGGAAGATTATAAACCCCTTGTAAAATATTGTAATTTTGTAGTCAGACTCTGTCGTTCATTAGGTAGATGATTTGATGATTATGAAAATGATCTAACATTAGAAGTTATGTTAAATTTAAGGTTTTTTTCCTTAGAAGGCAACCCATTGGTTTATATGAGCGAATTGTGTTGCGGTTGTGTATTATGTGTATTTTGAGCGAGAAAGAGAGAGTGGATTATGTGAGAGAGAAGAAGAAATCATAGTGGACTTGTTTTAGGTTGCATCTCTTCATTTTGGTGGATAATATAAAAGGAAGGACTAATTGTTTCTCCATGGACGTAGCCCAAATTGGGTGAACCACATATATTTCTATCTCTCTTATTTTATGTGTTTTTTAATTATGTTTCCTCATATTTTATGTGTTCCATTGTTCTATAATATATAAATTTTCTAACATTTGTGTCAAAGTAAATCTATATGAAGGGTTACCATAGGCCCTAAAAATAAATGTAGGGGAATGGAGCCATATTCAAGAATTGTACTATGAGAAAATTCCCTTCAAGTGCATCATGTGTCATTCTCAAGGGAACTTTCCCAAAAAATTCCCTAAAAAAAATGGATTCAAATCTCAAAGACAAATAGCCTGAAAAATATACATCTTCATAAACATCACCATCAATTTATTTTATTTATAAAATTTGTATTGTATTGAGAGACAGATTCCATAACCCATTATGAGAAGATGTGCAATTATTTTGTGTTCAACCATGATTCCAAATGTGTTCCTTTTATAATAAAAAATATATAATGTAAAAAAAAATTAACTATAATGAAAATATAAGTAAATATACATATTTATTAGATTTAATTAAAATCATTACAGAAAATTTGTAATATTCCTAATTAGCGACAGCTAATTGGAATATTTGACTTTGTATAGTTTTGCCGTATATGGTTTGAAAATAAATAAAAAGTGAGTAAAGAGGGTCTAACTCACTTTAGTAGAATAAGACATCCGCCTAGTAGCACAATGTTGTGACTCAAGGGGGGGTCAAGGGGGGCCACACACCACGTAGAGGAGGGGGCCCACGTGCACTCTAGAAGCTTCTGCATAGATAAGGATGAGGATGTGGAGGAGAGAGAAGTTATGACGGGTTTTGGAGGGAAACCAATGCTATAAAAGATGGAGGAGCCTCCTCATTTGGATCATTCTTGAGTTTTTGATTTTGGAGTGAGACTTTGGTCTTCTTTAGCACATTGGCTATTTAGCCTGTCTACAGCACTGTTTAGTGCACCGAGTGTCTCCGTGCAGAGATATCACCCTTAGCCCCAGGGGACTTTGAGTGCTTGCTCGGGCAAGGTTTGTTTTTCAGTATTTTGTGAGTCGTTTCATTGTTTGGGTTTGTTGTGGAGCTGGAGCTTATGGAGACTTCACAGTCACTGGGAGAGAGGATGCAGTCCATTGTGGAGGAGCTTCGGATTGGGGTTTCTGCAGGTGATTTCGCCGGGATTTCGAGTAGAGGGTCAACCTTTTCCTGTCGGAGGTTTTTGGCAGAGTTTCTGGCAGTATTTTAGCTGTTTCTATCTAGCCACTGTGATGTACCTTGGAGGCCAGCATAATTCACTGGGGAGGTAGTTTCTAGTGGTTTCTGGGGTCGGCCATTCTTGGAATGGTTTTTGGATCTTGTCGGGTTGTTGAGGAGAGGAGGTTTGTTGATTTTCATCTCATTTCAGCAAGGGGATCAGCCCCTAATCTTCAATCTCTTCCAGCAGTAGCAGCTACACGGCATTTTTCCAGCAACTGGGACGCAGTTATTAGAGCAGCCATTTCCTATCTTTTCTGAGAGTGTTTTCTCACTTTCCTTGCGCAAGATCACCTCTTGTACTTCATTGCATTTCTTAGGTTAATAAAATGGCTCATCATTTTCTTTATATGTTTTTTGGTTGAGTTGCCGTAGTTTCCGTGGTTGCCGTAGTTGCTGTATTCTCTTTCTATTTCTATTATTGTGTTTGAGCGCTATAGTTCTATACCACTTAGTGTGTTTATCTTTCTCTCCTAGACAAAGTCTGGAAAGGCCCAAGTAGCCTCTAGATCTCGTCCTTTTTTAGAGGCGACATATCCGGTAAATGCCCTCCCAATCAATCTCTGGTTGGAGTTTTGTCGTGTTTTAGAGATATCCCTGAAATGGGATATTATAGTGGTATCAGAGCATAGTTCTAGCTCAGCCTGTGGTCTATGACATTAGGAAAGAGACCGTACAGAGGTGAGAAGTATAGAGACCGTGAGCATAAGTTGGACGCCACCTACAAAGAAGAATATTGTGCCTAGGTAGAAAACGTAGATCAGGAGAGAGAGCCTATGACGGACACAGACCGAGTGGAGCTTGTAGTAGATTTGAGAGAAAAAGAGCCCATGGCAGATGACACAAAGGCCAAACAGTTTGGAGAGGCACTCCTCAAGTTGGTGCAAGATTTAGCTTGACAGATTGAGGTGATGGGCCAGAGGTTCACAGCTATGGAGGCTAGGCAACGTGAGACTCCAGGGGATTTCCAGGTCAGAGAGGGATCAGGTGCATCCCATCATTTTCTGTAGTAGGGCACTGCTCAACATGATACTCCTCAGCTGATGACTTCATGTGCACCTACCCGCTCTACTATGCCCACTTTCTTGGGAGCTGATACAGGGGTAGGAGCCTAGCAAGAGGTGGAGCCTATACACTTAGATGAATATTTTGTAGAGTATCAGTCCTATGGGCAGAAGTTCAGGGATGCTCTCACATTCCGAGATTCTATGTAGCTCCAGTGGGATGGTAGACCCTGCGACCATCATATAGGGCACCGACATTACCATGATGGAGATTCCCACCATGCCTCTAGTAGATTTCATTTGTCTACATTTGATGGATCATCAAACAGTTCAGCAAAGTCTTGGGTGGAGAAGCTGGACATTTATTTCCAGCTGAACCAAATGTCAGAGATGGAAGCCATCAAGGTGGCGACAATACACTTGGATGGTGAGGCCCAGGACTGGTGGTTCCATGGGATGGTGACACTCGGGCATTCCACAGTGACAACATATGCTGAGTTTACCAAGAGATTGATAGAGCGTTTTGACTGGAGGGATCCGGAACAACATTTTGTTGAGATGACGAAGCTCAGACAGACAAGGAGCCCAGAGACATACATTGCAAATTTCTTGAGGGTTTCGGTGATGGTGCCAGATCTATCCGTGACACGGATGATCTATATTTTTGTAGAGGGATTGGCAGAGCCACTTGAAGGTCTAGTTAGATCCACTGGACCAACTACACTCCAGGATGCTATCTACAGGACTAGAGACTCACATGATGCATTTCCTAGGACGTGGACACCTTACCCCTAGAGACAGGGTACCCAACCCAAGGGAAAGGATGTGAGGGTTCCTCGTCCAAAGGGGAATCTAGGATGGGCATAGGTCGATGATGAGGCCAGGAGGGAGTTGAGGAAGAAGCGAATGTGCTTCACTTGTCAGGAGCCATGGGCACCAGGGCATAGGTGTGCTACTGGCAAAGCACACTTCATTGAGGTCTTCTCCGATGATAGCGGGGAAGAGGATGAGGAGGATGATGAGGGGGTAGGAGATATTCAGATGGCCCAGGATCAGTTTCCACCTCCACCTCTAGGGACAGGAGGTGCAACTTTTGCACCTACAGGAGGGGCCCTTGCAGCCTTGCTAGGAGTTCCTAAGTATTTGACGCTGCGCGTGCCTGGGACAGTATGTGGCTAGTGAGTATCAGTATTGTTTGACAGTAGGGAAACCCAAAAATTTATTGATGTGCAGATGGTTGAGCGGTGGGGTATACCGACCGGGAGTTTTGACGGATTTTCAGTCTTGGTCCCAGGAGCCCAGACGATGTAGTGTGCCCAGTATGTTCCATAGTTAGTAGTGACGATGGGTACTTACACCATGACTGATCACTTTTTCATGGTCAACATACCAGATACCAATGTGGTATTGGGTGTTCAGTGACTGATTACACCGGGGAAGGTCAGCACAGATTGGGAGGCCTTAGAGACGGAGTGGGATGACAAGAAGACTGGGAAGCATGAGAAGATCTGCATGATGCATACTTACCCACCTCAGATAGTGTCAGCACACTGGATGGAGGCAGACTTCCAGAAGGGTAACATAGAGTGGGCGGTTGAGTTACGGGCATTAGAGGCAGAGACCACCGGTTGAGCAGTTCATCTAGACATACAGACCATCCTTGACAGGCATGAGGTAGTGTTTGGGGCTATACCACCAGGTCGGCCACCAGATAGAGGGTTTGAGCATACCATGGGCGATTAAGATTATCAAGCGTGTGATCACTACTATACTAAGGCACTGAAACCATCGGGATGAATTAATGGGGCTTATCGAGTTGTTGGCTCTTGGTTATCGGTACGACCTTGTCTAGTTTTCTTCTTAAATCTTGAAATTTAATGAAGGAGGACAACCTTTGAAGTGTGCGACATTCTGGAACTATTACACGAAGAAGAAGACTCGTTTTAAAGTGTTGCCTATGCGGATGTTTTATGCATTCTGGATGAGATGATAGGAGCTATGTTATTATCAGATTGATTTTGAATCGGTGCCACCCAGGTCGTAGAGATAGGACATTCCCAAATTTGCCTTTAAAAAAGGTGTCATTCATGGGCACTTTGAGTTTTGGTTATTATTTTAATTTTGATGTTCCAACCACTCGGTCTTACATGAATATGAACCATATCTTCCGCAGTCATCTGAGGAAGTTTGTATTGGTCTTTTTCGATGACATACTCATATATAGCAGGACATGGGAGGAGCATCTCCAGCATATAGAGGCAAACCTACATATCTTGGAAGAGCAACAGTTCTATGCTAAGCTCTCCAAGTGTGAGTTTGGGATGACGGAGATGTTGTATTTAGGTCACATTATTGGAGTGGACGGAGTGAGAGTCCATGAGGAGAAGAGGGTATTAAGATCCATCGAGAGATAGGCGGGAGGCAGTATTGTCCGGCTTTGAGTTCATGGATATATTATATTCTGAAGTTGCTAGAGGTTCTCATTCCTGCAGATTGTGAAGAAAGGGGCATTGATTCCCAGACAGATCTGATGCCGGCTTATGAAGATCTGCATGATGCATACTTACCCACCTCAGATAGTGTCAGCACACTGGATGGAGGCAGACTTCCAGAAGGGTAACATAGAGTGGGCGGTTGAGTTACGGGCATTAGAGGCAGAGACCACCGGTTGAGCAGTTCATCTAGACATACAGACCATCCTTGACAGGCATGAGGTAGTGTTTGGGGCTATACCACCAGGTCGGCCACCAGATAGAGGGTTTGAGCATACCATCGAGCTGGAGTAGGGTATCCAAGCAGTGATCACTACACCCTATAGGCACCCCAAAGCCTATCGGGATGAGATTGAGCGGGCCATCCAGAAGTTGTTGGCTCTTGGACACATCAGACCGAGCACGAGTCCGTTTTCTTCTTCTGTAGTGCTGGTGAAGGAGAAGGATGACACTTTGAGGATGTGCATTGACTACAGGGCCCTGAAAAAGAAGACTTTGAAGAATAGGTACCCTATACCCAGGATCGATGAGCTGATGGATGAGATGATAGGAGCTATGTTATTATCAAAGATTGATTTGAGATTAGGGTACCACCAGATTCGCGTGAGGGAATAGGACATTCCCAAGACTGCCTTTAGGTGTCATTATGGGCACTTTGAGTTTTTGGTTATGCCTTTTGGGCTGACCAATGCACCAGCCACCTTTCAGTCTTACATGAACCATATCTTTTGCAATCATCTGAGGAATTTGTATTGGTTTTCTTTGATGACATACTCATATATAGCAGGACATGGGAGGAGCATCTCTAGCATATAGAGGCAGCACTGTGCATCTTGGAAGAGCAACAGTTCTATGCTAAGCTCTCCAAGTGTGAGTTTGGGATGACATAGATGTTGTATTTGGGTCACATCATTGGAGTGGACAGAGTGAGGGTCCACGAGGAGAAGATTAGATCCATCAGAGATTGGCCAGAGCCAAAGAATGTGATGAAACTTTGAGGGTTCATTGGGATATGTGCCTATTACAAGAAGTTCGCCAAAGGGTTCTCACAGCTTGCTACACCCCTTACAGATTTGACGAAGAAAGGGGCATTCAGTTGGACAGATACAGTGCAGCAAGCCTTTGATAGGCTTAAGGAGGTGATGAGTAGCTACCCAGTGCTTGTGTTGCCAGATTTTATGCAGCCATTTGTCTTGGAGTGTGATGCATCGGGAGAGGGGATCGACGCAGTATTCATGCAGGGGGGACACCCTATGGCTTTTGAGAGCCAAAAACTCATTCCGCACGAGAGGTTGTATCATATTTATGACAAGGATATGTTGGCCATCATGCATGCATTGGCCAAATTCTGGCAGTATCTGGTAGGAAACAGATTCAGGGTGAGGACTGACCAGAAAAGCCTCAGGTTCTTTTTGGAGCAGAAGCAGCTACAGGAGATGCAGCAGAAGTGGATCAATAAGATCCAAGCATATGAATTTGACATTGAGTATGTCAAGGGTAAGAATAACGTGGTAGCAGATTCCCTTTCACATAGACCAGCCACGTTATCTCTTATGAGCTTGAACATAGATTGGAGAGCTCAACTTTTAGTTGAGTACTCCAAGGATAGGTTTGCATGTGAGGTGTTGGACGGGAAGGTGGCGGATGACCGGTACAGGGTGATCGATGAGATCATCTATTACAGGGACAGGATATTCTTGACTGAGGGATCTTAGCTTAAGAAGAAGATACTCCAGGCATCACATGATTCTCCATTGGCAGGCCATCAGGGGTTTATCAAAACCTACAGGGCCATTAGAGAGAGGTTCTCCTGGAAGGGCCTCAAGGAGGGCGTACTCCAAAACATCATGGAGTGCGATGTTTGTCAGAGGAACAAGGGTGAGATGAGCCATCCCGCAAGGTTATTGTAGCTTCTTCCCATTCTGGAGGGGAAAGGGGAGAGCATATCAATGGATTTCATCACAGGGTTGCCTGCAGTGCAGGGCAAGGATTGTATCTTTGCCGTCGTTGATCGACTGACAAAGTATGCACACTTTTTTTTCCATATCCACACATTACACAGTAGCACAGGTGGCTGAGCTATTCTTCCGAGAGATTTTCAGGTTGCATGGTCTTCCCAAGACCATCATCAGTGACAGGGACAACCGCTTCATGGGCGGATTTTAGCAGGAGATTTTTCGGCTAGTGGGGACGGAGTTGACACTGAGTACCAGTTACCACCCATAGACGGATGGGCAGACAGAGATAATTAACAAGTGGCTGGAAGGCTACTTGCGTAAATATTTCAGTGGGCAGCAGCGAGTATGGTTGAGATGGTTACATTTGGGGAAGTACTGCTACAACTCGACACATCTCATGTCTATTGGGATGTCACCATTTTACGCTTTTTATGGGTACCATCCTTTATCATTTGTTGATGTGATGTTCGGTGCGAGTAAGGCTCCTAGAGACAAGATGTGGATCCAAGAGAGTCAAGATATCCTTCGAGCTCTCAAGAACAACATGGCTACAGCACAGAACCAGCAGAAGCTGTATGCCGACAGAGGTCAGGTGGAGCGAGAGTTTGAGGTAAGGGACTTGGTCTACCTACGCCTACAGCCATACTGACAGTAATCATTAAAGAAGAAGGGAGATGAGAATCTCAAGCCGCATTTCTATGGGCCATACAGGGTGATACGCAGGATTGGGCAGGTTGCATATGAGTTGGAGCTACCCCAAGGCAGCAAGATCCACAACATTTTCCATGTATCATGCTTGAAGAAGGCGCTAGGACATTAGGTGACAGTGACAGAGGGGCTAGCGCCTATAGATGATGAGGGGCACTTGGTGTTGCAACCAGAGGCCATTATTGATACCAGGGAGAGTCGGTTACGGAGAAGGACAGTTCGGGAATTCTTGGTGAGGTGGAAGAATTTGCCGGATGAGGATGCCAATTGGGAGAGCGAGAAGATTCTGCAGCATCAATCACTTCAGTTGCTTGAGGGCAAGAAACATTTTTTCGGGGGGGGGGGGACTGTAATATTCCTAATTAGCGACAGCTAATTGGAATATTCGACTTTGTATATTTTTTCCGTATATGGTTTGAAAATAAATAAAAAGTGAGTAAAGAGGGTCTAACTCACTTTAGTAGAATAAGACATCTGCCTAGTAGCAAAATGTTGTGACTCAAGGGGGGTCAAGGGGGGCCACACACCACGTAGAGGATGGGGCCCACGTGCACACTAGAAGCTTTTGTACAGACAAGGATGAGGATGTGGAGGAGAGAGAAGTTACGACGAGTTTTGGAGGGAAACCAATGCTATAAAAGATGGAAGAGCCTCCTCATTTGGATCATTCTTGAGTTGTTGATTTTGGAATGAGACTTTGGTCTTCTTTAGCACGTTGGATGTTTAGCCTGTCTGCAGCACTGTTTAGTGCACCGAGTGTCTTTGTGGGGAGATCTTACCCTTAGCCCTGGGGGACTTCGAGTGCCTGCTCGGTCAAGGTTTGTTTTTCAGTATTTTGTGAGTCGTTTCATTATTTGGGTTTGTTGTGGAGCTGGAGCTTATAGAGACTGCGCATTCACTGGGAGAGAGGACGCAGTCCATTATGGAGGAGCTTCGGATTGGGGTTTCTATAGGTGATTTCACCGGGATTTCGAGTAGAGGGTTAGCCTTTGCCCGTCGGAGGTTTTTGGTGGAGTTTCTGGCAGTAATTTAGCTATTTCTATCCAGCCACTGCACTATACCTTGGAGGCCAGCGTAATTCACTAGAGAAGCAGTTTCTGGTGGTTTCTGGGGTCGACCATTCTTGGAATGGTTTGTGGATCTTGTCGGGTTGTTGAGGAGAGGAGGTTTTTTGATTTTCATCTCATTCCGGCAAGGGGATCAACCCCTAATCTTCAGTCACTTCCAGCAGTAGCAGCTACGCGGCATTTTTCCAGAATCTGGGACGCAGTTATTAGAGCATCCATTTCCTATCTTTTCTGAGAGAGTTTTCTCACTTGCCTTGTGCAAGATCGCCTCTTGTACTTCATTGCATTTCTTAGATTAATAAAATGGCTCAGCATTTTCTTTATATGTTTTCTAGTTGAGTTGCCGTAGTTGTCATGGTTGCCGTAGTTGTTGTATTCTCTTTCTATTTCTATTATTGTGTTTGAGCGCTATAGTTCTATACCACTTAGTGTGTTTATCTGTCTCTCCTAGATAGATTCTGGAAAGGGCCAGGTAGCCTCTAGATCTCATCCTCTTTTAGAGGTGACATATCCAGTAATTTCCCTCCCAGTCAATCTCTGGTTGTAGTTTTGTCGCGTTTTAGAGATATCCCCGAAACGGGATATTACAAAATTCATAATATCAGTCTCACCATGTTCCCTCAATTCCAATTAGTATGAAGAAGATGTAGTAAAAATATTTCGCTTTCACTCTCAAAGTCATAAATAAACTATTTGAATATCTGTGTTTTATATCAACTCTTATAAAAAAGTAAAAATAAATAAATAAATTATTTTGCCCAAAAAGTTGTTGTAATGTCATGTTTAACATTTTGACAGGGTCAAAATAAAATAAAATAAAATAATTAATTATTATAATTATGATTAGGATTTTGATTATAATTATAATTATCAATAAAACATTTTGACTCGAAGAAATACTATAAAACTAAAAATAAAATAAAAATAAAATAAAATAAAATAATTAATTATAAATATAATTATAAATAATTATTAATATACATATAATAGAGTGAAAATTTAGCTTAACACGAGATCTAAAAAGCACCCATAATGCCACGCCCCTATACCTTGGTAGTCTTTCAACTACACTATACATGTGTGTAGCTTTACCGTATTTTTCTTTTTTCAAGTACTCCACAAGTAAACTACACCTGTAGAAACACTATATTAATTAGTTAATCACAATGTTCTTTCAATATGTGGAAAACATAAACATCATCATCATATCCACATGTACACCCATACATACAAAAAAGGGGCAAATCCTTGTTAATAAATCTGTCCGATAATATGTTTGATAAAGTATAAAATACAATACAAAGTCCAATCTAGAAAAATCCCCTTTTACTCCTTAGCAAGGTTAGTTTACCTCTTTACCAAGTTCCACCACTTGTCAATCATCAAACTAGCCCAAAAAATTCATTTAAAACATTGATTTAAGCTTTAGGAATTTCTGCACAATTCTACCTAAGTGTCGTGCTATCGGGTCACTTGGGTCACTCCGTGTCAGTTGCTTCCCATGAAGTTCACATGCTTTCCAAGCTCACCGAGTGTCCAAACTCACTCCTCACACTTTGGTTGGATTTGGCCCACCAATATGCACCAACTGCCCTTTGTCGTAGTTAATTCCGACCAACGGTCGCTTTAGAATGAGGTTTGAGCTCACGTTCAGCTTGTTGTATGCTCTGCCTGACTTGACCTACATTGTGGATGCCCTGTGGTATTGTTCCACACACAGTTGTTCACTTTCTACCCGAATCGACCCGATGCCCTATTCTCTCCCCAACTCGACCTGCGGTATTGTTCTGCACGCACTTCCTGCACACATTGCCCGACTTGACCCAACGCCCTCGCTCTGCATTCACGACTCGACCGGATGCCCTGAACTTCTGAACGCTCATTGTGTTCAGCCTTTACGCCACCGTAGTGTTGGCTTCTAGCAACGAGTTTTTGACAAAGCTCGTGGTGTTGTCTAATTCCCTTCACTCGAATGTCTTATGTGCATTTCTTGTTTGATCGTAGGATGGTTTTCGCAACTTATCACTCCTCTCTTTTATACACTTACCTGTTTAATGGCATGGGTCGCTCGACGGACCTGAGTCGACCCACCAAACCTCATTTCGGTTGTTCGCCCACTATGTGTAGCGTCGGCCTTCGCCAAATATGCCGGCCTCTAACTGTGGTTATCATGCGACATTCCACTATAACGTCGCTCAGCCAACGACCCCCACCGGATATAATGTGACAACACCCTTGCTAACATTGTCTGGTCACCGCCCGTGTTCCTCCATCGTCACATGTCTACGTTCATGCGATTATGGTGCGACGATACACCCGTAATATCACATGGCACCCAAACATTGCCCAAACACCTGGTGGGCATGCCCATCACCATGAACGCGCCTCATGAAGCTAGGGCCTTACAACCTTGACCACTTCAAAACGTTGTCATCCCTTGACAACATCATCCCATCATCGCAACTCCATGTGTGAAATATCGTCACAAATTTTGTTGCAAAATGTCACTGCATGATCTTTTGTCCAACCCATGTGCACAATATCGTCAGAACTATCATCACAAAGTATTTATGACTCCAACATATCCAAATGTGTTCATGTCTCCAACTCTGATATAAATATATGAATAGAATCCATATGTGAAAACCCTTGATCTGCTACATGCCTCGGTCATGTCTCTAATTATGCAAGAAATCATGTGTTGTTACCCTTTGTGATGGCGAAAAGTTGGGTAGCTAATCCAATTGAAAATCTCCTCCACAAGAACATATGCTTCTTCATCATCATGACTACCAAAAAATCCTACTATCAAGTTCCCATCTCACTTTATAGCCCACTCATAAAATTTGAGGTCTTCATTTTCCTGAATAGATGAAAATGAGCCTCATCCCCCATGAATAGTTTAGGAGGGGGAAGTGGAGGTCAAATGCCTTCCCTCTTCCTCATGCATCAAATCCAACTACTTGTCTAGGTCCTCTGCTTCTAACTTCATCATGTATGCTTCCCAGCCTTCTCCCTGAAATCCTGGACTAGCATCTTCCTTTGCTTCCATTGCCTCGAGTCTTCTTGTCACATCTAAGAGACTGTTGGACAATGACATGATCACCTGTGTTGGCTCCTAAAGTTTTTCTTCCGTGATGACTAATCTTTCCTGGAGTTCGTCATGTGAGGAACCACCATAAATTCGAATTCTTTGAAGAATTTCATGCCTAACACAACTTCATAATCATCAATCTTCATAATCATGAAGTCAACATCCCCATGCCGACTCCCTGTTTCAATTTATGTCTTTTCTGCAACTCCAATTACATAATCCGAAGGTGAATTAACTGCTTTCAACTGAGCTTGGATTGGTTTCAACCTCAATCCAACTTTCCTAGTAGTATCCTATGCAATGAAGTTGTGGGTAGCACCACTGTACACCATGGTAACAAGTTTGCCCTTCATAATATTCATTCTCAAAAACTCAAGGTTGTTCCTTTCAAGGTCCCTTCTTGGGATAGCTCCGTAAGCTTCTACAAAATTCAAAACTTGCATCTTCCCAACTATGGGTTCCTTCTTATTCTCTTCTTGTATTGGTGCAACCTACTTCAGTCTTGAAGGACAATTCTTCACCGCCTGTTCCTCAACAAAAATCCAACACTTTAAGGGCTTCCTTGTCTTTGAATTTGCATGTGAATTGTTAGAATTAGTAGCTTCCTTCTTCGGTGCATCATACTTTTTCTGAAAATGGTTTTCTTCTTCTTCTCAGTCCCCTCATCATAGTATTAAATAAGTCTCTCCACCATAGCAAAGTCTTCTTCCAATGTCTTGGGTGATTGCCTTCTCACCTCATCTCGAGCCCAAGATTTCAACCCAATAGTAAAGTTGAATACCTTGTCCCTCTTGATCATGTCAGGTAGCTCTAGAATAGTACTTTGAAATTCACTTTGATATTGTTGGAGACTCCCTCTCTACTTAATATACTTAATGACACATCTCACATCCCATGTTTCATCTTGTGGACTAAAGTGAACCTGCAAAGCCTCTTTTAGTTCCTTCCAAGTTGTGGTGTCAGACCCTACACCTTGTATCATCTGATTAAGTTTCCTTCTCCACCCTATATTAGCATCTCCTGTAAGGAATTATGCCACAATATTCACCTTAGCATCCTCATGAGGAATGGCTAACTGGTCCAAGTATTGTTCCATATCCCATAAGAAGTTTCCAAGAGTTTTTGCGTTCCTTGTTCCATCATATGAATTTGGTTCTTTCACATTAATATGGGCAGATCCCCCAGGTGATCCTTGCCCCATGGCCCTTTTCAATAATACCATTTCAAATTCCAAATCCGTGATATTTGTAAGAGCTTTAGAAAGCTCATCCACAACCCGATCCTTGGATTGGTCCATGTCCTCAAGTTTCTTCAAAGTTTCACCAAGCTGCCATTCTGTGTACACAGAAAATGTTACCATAGTGTCAAGCTCGACTTTCCACTTTTCTGCTTCTTCTTTCAATGCCATGTTCCTTTCCCGAAGGTCTTTATGATCTTCTCTAAGGTCTAGAAACAACTTCTCGAGTCTTTCCATGTTCTCAACGGTGTTATCCAAGAAGTCATCTTGAGAAATTACTTGAGCTTCCTAAATTATTTGAGGTTCTTCCACAAAACCTTCCATTTGTCTTTCTTGAGAATGAGTCAAGACCATGTACAAACCCTGTCCAAATGTAGCCCTGAAATAACTTATGTTAGAAACCGTAATAATACAAATCTAGATTCATCACCACCTTCAACCCTGCACTTGTTTTCCTGCCTTCCTCAATGATTAAGAGCCCCAAATATGGTAGATTTGATACCACTTGTCACACCCCTATACCTTGGTAGTCTTTCAACCACACTATAGACGGGTGTGACACTACCTTGTTTTTCTTTTTTCAAGTACTCCACAAGTAGACTATGCCTTTAGAAACACTATCTTAATTAGTTAATCACAATTTTCTTTCAATATGTAGAAAACATAAACATCATCATCATATCCACATGTACGCCCACACATACAAGGGAGGGGAAACTTCCTATTAATAAGTCTGCTCGATTATATGTTTCATAAAGTATAAAATACAATACAAAGTCCAATAAAAAAAAATCCTATTTTTCTATTTGGAAAGGTTATTTTACCTCTTGACCAAGTTCCACCACTTTTCAAACATCAAAATAGCCAAAAAAATCCATTCACAACAATGATTTCAGCTTTGTGAATTTCTGCACAATTCTGCCCAAGTGTAGTGCTGCCAGATTTCTTTGTTACCTAAGCGTATGACCAATTGAATTCCACATCTAAATTGATGATGAATAAACTCTTGGCATAGTCACTAACTGTAAATTATAAATCAATAGAACTAGGTATGAGAATCGATGAAGTACCTCACCGCATTGTAAAACATGTAAATAAGATTAACTAGTGAAAGCCATGGAAATACATCAGATTGTTGGTGTCGTAGACTAACTAGAGAAGAGGAAAACCATAGACTGACTGTGTCGACAGTGAGACATAGTTAGGGAAGCTACCCTTAACCACCAAACTAAAACTAGGACCGTCATATCAAACCCTAAGAGAATCAATGTTGAACTCGAGGACAAGTGTCCCAAGTGGTTGGAGTTGTATTCAATTAAGTGGATGCCATTTGGAGGTTCGAGAGACTTCCATTATGATATCAACAATGTATTTTGACCATATTCACAAGCGAACAAAACCAAGAATTTATTCATGAATATTAAGCCAATATTCATGCCAATACCCAACCATAGCTTCATAACTAGAATCCTATATGCATTGTCGACCCAATATGTATGCCATATATTATAGATTGTGAAAGCATGGTATTATGGAGATAATGATAATTACAATATGAATACAAAAAAATAAATAAACTTCAAGTATATCTTGATATTCTCATATTATATAACAAAAGAATATGATACATGTGTCATAGGATATATATAAATATATGATATTATATTGGTCAAATGCGTAGTCTAAAGAGGCAGCGAAATGGCTCAGAATCTGGTAATGATTTTCAAAAAATCTGGCAAAGATTTGCTCAGAATCTTGTTTACAGTTGTTAAAATTTAGTATTTTGAGTGCCCTAAGGGTTTTTGATAGTACTGAATCCATTTCCACTATCAAAAATGGATTTCAAACACTCCAAATACCTGATTTTTTGAATTTTAGTTTTCTACCATCTTGGCTATTTCACTGTCTGGATAGAAAACTCCTTGGTCAAATAGTAATAATAAAAAAAAAAATATTGGAATGTTATAAAAAAAATTGAAGTATTATCACTATTTTACATTTTGACCCTTTTTCATGTATATATTTTTAGTCAATTTTGTCTAAATTCTAGCAAAACTTTGTTGGAATTTCCTAGGCCATTAGGACACGTTCGCCATTTGGTTAGAGATGCTGCAATTTTATTCCTATATATTATATTTTAAACATTACCAAGAAGTAAAGAATTATTATCCTACTCGTTTAGGTATTTCAAGTATATTAAAAAAATATCTTAATAAAATATTTAATATATGCTCAATGAAAATGAAAATGAAAATTTTAATGCACGCCCCATTCAACCTCAAAACTCCAATGGATGCGATATTTTGAAAAGGTGAAGCCTGTGAATATAAAGAGAGAAGAAACACAAATTGTAAGAGCAGTGACAATAACGAAGACAAAGTGATAGCATCAAGGGAAACATGGCAAAAAGGAATAGTAGCAAAGGCAATATTATAACACTAGAAGAAGGATGGTCTATTGTGTACCAGGGTATCATTAAGCTGAGAAACTTCGTGGAAGGAATTGAGGGGTATGGTGATGTTACTGCATAGGAGGAAATCAAACTTTACACAACCATATGTGACATGTGTAGGAAAATTCACCCTCATAATGATGCATATAAGTTGTTTGAATTATATAAGAATTCCTTAAAAGAGTATCTCATAGATATTGTTTTACTCGCTTTGAGGAGACAACCTGATGATGAGTTGATGTTAAAATAATTTGTGAGACATTGGGGAATTTTTGAGATTTATTATATTAAATTTGGAGAAAATCTCATGAATATGACAACAATAGAATTTGTTACTAAAATGTCTGCATCTAATCCTACTGTGGAGTTATTGCATCCTATTTTGTTTTGATTCAACTTATGATTCAGTTTCTACTCCCAGCTATAAAATGTAAGCCCGTAGAGGCAAATGAGCATGAGGAATGTGAGGTGTGTGAAGAGGAAGTGCAGATGAGAAACTATACTATTGTAAATCTCCTGTTTAGAAATAAGACTGCTAATACATCTGTTTGGTGGACGTAGCCTAGATTGGTTGGGTGAACCATGTTAAATATGTTGTCTCATGTTTTACGCTGTGTGTGTTTGATTGTTTATTTGTTTTTCCGCTGCTTGACTCTAAAAATTGGTATCAGAGTGAAGTTGGTATCCGTGGAGTGGTTTGTTCCAAACGGTGCCACAGCTGTTTTACAATCAATTAAACCACTGTCTGTATTAACATGCAAGAAATGAGGACGCGAGGTTGAGAGAAAATCTATGGATCTGCTTGCAATTTTTTAAATCTGTGGATTTGTGGACAGTTGAGGTCATGGACCATTTTTCATGGAGCGGGAGAAGTAAGAAAGCAGAGCCGGAGTGTTTCCGAGGTCACAAGAGCTGGAATTTTTTGTGTGTGGCTTGTGACCGATCTACATTTGTGTTAACTGAAGACAAGAGCGACCTGTTGTTGTTCTAAGATCTGTGAGTTCATCGGTGTGCGTTGGCAGTGCCAGAATTTGAGCTGATGCAAGTTGGAGAAGCCATGGACCGTTTGAATGGAGAAGCTGTGGCTTGTGAATAGTGGCATGGTCGATTTCCCAAACAAATTAAAAAAAAAAAAGAACTAGTAAACTCTAACGGTTGTGGCAGCGTTGAATGGTAAAAACCAATTAATATCCCATTTAAAAGATTTTTCTATTAGAATGTTAAAAAAAGGTATTAGAATGCCATTAAATATTTAGATGTTATTTTAAATCGATTTATGAATAGTCAATAGAATCAATTTATTAAAATTCCATTTAAAAAAAAAAATCGATTTGCATTTAAAGTACATTAATGCAATGTTTTAAAATCGATTGTATTGTATTCATTTAAAATCGATATTTTATCAATCGATTCAAATGGGTTTTTTAATATCGATTTAAATGGGGTTTATAAGGATGGGCCTAGGGCCTAAGGCATTTTTTATCAAGGGCATTTTTTTTTTAGGCGAAGGGCATTTTTAAAAATAAAGTACATTTTTAATCAAAATTAATATTTTTGATTAAAAATAAAAATCTTCATTTATTAAGATTTACGATTGGAGAATTTTTGACACGAGATATTCAATATGGCAAAAACCCAAAGTGCTTGATTTGAGATTGAGGAGTTTAATGGGAGAAATAACTTTGAGATCTGGAAAGTTAAGATGCACGATCTACTCGTACAACAAGGTGTGGCGAAGGCACTTTTGGGAAAATCCAAACAACCTTACACCATGAAATATGATGAATGGAGTGACATCGATAACAGAGAACTGAGTGGCATATGGTTGTGTTTGGCGGATGATGTGTTATTCAACATCGTGTCAGAGAAAACAATTGTTGGTTTATGGACAAAGTTAGAGAAACTGTACAAGATGAAATCCTTAACCAACAGGATTCTTCTAAAAAGACAGTTGTACAGCTTACACATGAAGGAAGGTACATCAATAACTGATCATTTGAATACCTTTAATACTCTCTTGGTGCATTTAGAAAGCATAGAAGTAAAATTTGAATCAGAAGATAAAGTTGTAACTTTATTATGCTCTTTGCTTGAGTCATGGGATCATTTTGTTACTTCTATAAGTCTTATTTCATCAGAAACCCTTGAGTTTGATGATGTTTTTGGAGCTTTGTTGTATGAAGAAACAAGGAAAATTTCAAACTTAGAAACCTCTACATTGGAAGCAATGATGGTTAGAGGTCGTTCTAAATAAAAATGCTTCAGTCAGAAGAACAAATCTCGGTCAAAATCGAAAGGGAAGAAGAGTAAGAAAAAATGTTGGTTTTGCGGCAAATCGGGACATTTGAAGAAGGGTTGTTGGAAGAGACAACAAAAATCCAAAGGAGACTCTTCAATAGAAAATAAATAGGCAAACACGATAGATATAGTTTTAGGTTCGACATCCAGTTCAGGTATAAGTGATGAAGTTCTATCAGTTAATTTGTTAAATCATGATCAACATTGGTTGTTAGATTCTGGTGCATCCAATCACGTGCATTCATAGAAAGTGGTTTAAATCTTATAAATCAATCAATTATGGAGTTGTTTACATGGGTAATGATTTCTCATGTAATGTTGTGGGAATTGGAAGCATCCAAATTAAAATGTTTGATGGGACAAACAAAATCTTAATTGATGTAAGACATGTGCCTGAACTCAGGAAAAATATTATTTCTCTAGGAGTGTTAGACACAAATGGATATAAAACTTTTATTCAAGGTGGAGTAATGAAAATTTATAAAGGAATCCTATTAGTAATGAAGGCAAATAAGGTTGGAAATATTTTTCAGTTAGAAGAAAGAACAGAGTTAGATCATGCTTCTACTGTATCTGAAAATGACAGTGATTCTATTCGACTATGGCATCAACGGTTGGGCCATATGAGCAAGACAAGATTAAAATTTTTATCTGATTGTAAGTTACTTCCTAGTTTAAAATGTTCTAAGTTAGATTTATGCAAACATTGTATATATGGGAATCAAAGCAAGCAGAAATTTAAAACTGGAAAACATAATAGTAAGGGAATCCTTGATTATATCCATTCTGATGTTTGGGGTCCATCTCCTACAAACTGATATGGAGGATCATCATATTTTGTATCTTTCATAGATAATTTATCTAGAAAAGTATGGGTTTACATGTTAAAAAGAAAGTCTGATGTATTCACAGTTTTCAAGTAGTTTAGAGCATTAGTAGAGAACATCACTGGAAGAACCATTAAATGTTTAAGAACTGACAATGGTGCTGAGTTTACTTCAAAGGAATTTGATAATTATTGCAAGGACGTTGGGATCGAGAGACATAGAACTACTTCTTATACTCCTCAGTAAAATGGAGTTGCTGAACACATGAAAAGGACTCTTTTAGAAAGAGCAAGAAGTATGCTTAGTAACACCAATTTGACGAAGGAATTATGGATAGAAGTAGTATCTATGGCTTGATATTTAATAAATCGATCACCATCAACTGCAATAGGATGCAAAATTCCTCAAGAGCTATGGAAAGGTCATCCTTGTGATTATTATAAACTGAAAGTTTTTGGTTGTGATGCATATGCTCTAATTCCGAAACATTAGCATTCTAAATTAGATCCTAAATAAAAAATATATATCTTTGTTGGATATGGTGATGGAATTAAGGGATATAAGTTGTGGAATCCTACTACTCACAAGATCATCATTAATAGAGATGTTAAATTCAATGAATCTTCACTTGATAATCCAGATGTAGATGATAAATTGAAACAGGATAATGTACCTAAGTTTCAACATATTCAGTTTGAAACTAGTTCAAATACTGATGATAGTCTAGATGAGCAAGTTTCAGATGCAGATCATGAACATGTTTCAGATGCAGATCATGAAGAAGTTCCTATAGATAATAATTATCAAATTTCGGAAGAACCAGAAACATATTTAAGGAGGTCCATGAGAATCAGAAGTCCTCCTAAAAGGTATGATGATTATGTTACTTCAGTGCGAAATGTGCGAAAATTGTGAATAATTTCGCGGCAATTTATATTGACGCGAAATATGTGTTTTGTAGGGGGCTCCACAAAAATTTCCGGCCGACGGAGAATTGCACAATAGTTCGGCCAAACTTTTGATAAGAAGTTCGGCCAAACTATTAAGACGTTAGTTTTAGCGGCTCATAAGCGGAAAACATAGTTCGGTCGAACTTTCACTAATAGTTCGGCCGAACTAACGCATCACCAATTACGCAGAACCAAGCTCTGAAAACGGTTCTGCAACTTTGGACTGATTAAACTCCATAAAAACTTGTTAATTAACTATCGGAACCAAGACAAGAATTTTCAGAATTGAATCTACTTTCAGGAAATATAAATTTTATGGAATTTTGTAAATGTTTATTAATTTTAATTATTTTTCTAATAAAATGAGTGCAAACAATTTTTGAGGGTCATCGTGATTCAGTGAAATCAAAATTTTGTGTCTCCCAAAATACATCGTAAAAAAAATTGAAAAACTTATGGGGCATTACATTGGTCCGTTGACTCTAATGGGTAGCTTTTAGATTTTTAGTTTATAACTTATATGTTGAGAAATTTTTTGCCACGCGAAACATATCAAAAATACGCAGTTTTTCGTATTGGACCAGTTCAAAAAATTCTAGTAATTATGATATGCATCCATTGGCTTTGTAAATATGACGAAACCAAAGTAGACTCTGTCTAGATTGTTGTAACACATTTTGTTTTTTCAAGAACTCAAATTTTCAATGAATACAACGTTGCCACATAACATGACTTCTTATGAATTCTTTGATTGTTAAGAAACACACACTCAAAGAAACGCTAAGTTGACATATCAAATCTGCATAAATTTTTTTCAAAAAATAAGTAATAGAAAGCTAACAAAATTTCTCACAACTTTTCTTTTTATCGCAAAATGAAATTCTACACAGAAAAATTGTTATAGTTTGGAGAAAGTTGAAGAACCGAAAAAAATGAAATTTTTTTCTCAAAAAAGGGCAAAAAGTGTAACCCAGCTTCACATTTTCACCACAGTTGCTTTAACTGCTAATGATCATGAACCTTTGTGCTATCAGAAAGCTGTAGAAGGTTCTAACAGTTATAAGTGGAAAGAAGCTATGAAGGATGAGATGAAGGCATTAGACAATAATGCCACATGGGATCTAGTAGAACTTCCTAAAGATAGGAAACTGTGGGATGTAAATGGGTTTAGAAATGGAAAAGGGGTGTTGATGATAAAGAAGACAGGTACAAATCAAGGCTGGTCACAATTTTTTTTTCTCAGAAAGCGAGAATTGACTTTCATGAGATATTTTCACCAGTTGTTAAAATTGTTTCAATTCAGATTGTCTTAGCATTAGTTGCTTTACTTGATTTAGAATTACAACAATTAGATGTTAAGACTGCATTTTTACATGGCGATCTAGATGAAGAGACTTACATGGAACAACCGGAAGGATTTTTTCAAAATTGCAACAAGAAATTTGTTTGCAGGCTCAAGAAATCATTGTATGGTCTGAAGCAGTCGCCTCGACCATGGTACAAGAAATTTGATTCTTTCATGATGAGTCAAAATTATATAAGAAGTGAATATGATCATTGTGTTTAATTTAAGTAATTAAGTAATGGAATGTTCATTATCTTAGTGTTATATGTTGACGATATTCTTTTAGCAAGCAAAATCATAACAAAGATCAAGAGGTTAAAGGCTCAGATGGCTAGGACGTTTGATATGAAAGATCTAGGAGCAACAAGACAGATTTTGGGCATGGATATTTTCAGAGACAGGAGCAATGGTAAGATGTGGTTATCACAATAGAAGTATATTGAGAAAATACTCTTAAGGTTTGGTATGAACAATATGAAGCCAGTTTCAGTCCCTTTAGCTTCCCATTTTAAGATTTCTTCAAGTTTATGTCCTAACACAAATGAAGAAAAGGAATATATGTCTCGAATTCCATATGCCAATGTAGTAGGTTGTTTAATGTTTGCAATGGTTTGTACACGACCAGATATTTCACATGCAGTTGGAGTTGTTAGTAGGTATATGGAAAATCCAGGAAAAGAACACTGGTCAGCAGTGAAATGGGTGCTTCAGTATCTGAGAGGAACAAGTGATTATTGTATCACTTATAACAGAAGTAGTGATTTTGTTTGCGGATATGTTGCTTCCGATTTTGCAAGTGATTTGGATAAGAGAAGGTCAACTTCAGGATATTTCTTTACTCTTGCAGGTGGAGCTATAAGCTGGATGTCAAAGCTACAAAACATCGTTGCTTTATCCACTACTAAAGTAAAATACATAGCTGCTTCACATGCTTGCAAAGAAGCAGTTTGGTTCAAAGGTTTGTTTGGTGAGTTTGGTAGGTTTTAGGACAACATAAAGTTATTTTGTGATAGTCAAAGTGCAATTCACTTGGCTAAAAATCTGGCCTATCATAGTAAATCAAAGCATATACCTATCAAGTACCATTATGTAAGACAGGTTATCACTGAACGGGGAGTCTCTCTTGAAAAAGTGCATAAAAAGGAAAACTGTGCAGAAATGTTCACGAAACCAGTTTTATTAGAGAATCTACGATGGTGTCTAGCTTCTCGTGGCTTGCAGAAAAGATAAAAATAATAATGGAATAGGGTATCAAGATAATTGTTGTCAAGGTGGATATTTTTGAGATTTCTTATATTAAATTTGGAGAAAATCTCATGAATATGACAACAATAGGATTTGTTACTAAATTGACTGCATCTAATCTTGATGTGGAGTTATTGCATCCTATTTTGTTGTGATTGAATTTATGATTTAGTTTCTACTCCCAGCTATAAAATGTAAGCCCGTAGAGGCAAATGAGCATGAGGGATGTGAGGTGAGAGGAAGAGAAGTGCAGATGAGAAACTCTGCTATTGTAAATCTCCTGTTTAGAAATAAGACTGTCGATACCTTTGTTTGGTGGATGTAGCCCAGATTGGTTGGGTGAACCACGTTAAATCTGTTGTCTCATGTTTTATGCTATGTGTGTTTGATTGTTTATTTGTTTTTACATTGCTTGACTCTAACAAGAATTTACAAGGTCATGGTTAGATGACTGCCACACATTTTTAATTATTTGGAATGTTATTTTGCTTCATTATATAATTTCGTACCATTTGAATATAATGTCTCAAATGCTTCATTGAGTTGTTTCGGAGAAGTCATCTTGAATGAATTACAAGACAATGTGAGGAAGTCTATTATTGTTCTTTTTGATAAAGAGAGGGATGGAGAACAAATTGACTGTGCTTTATTGTGGAGGGTTATTCCTTGTATTGTGGAGATTGAACGTTATAGTGATGGGTATTGGCCAAAAAGGCAAGAATATTAAAAAATGATGGTGGAAGTTGCTACAGCGTACTATTCTGCGAAGGCTGCTTCGTGGTTTGTGGAGTATTCTAGACCAGATTATATGCTGAAGGTGGAGCAATGTTTGAAACATGAGATGGAAGTCGTTATCTCATTATATTTTTCCCCATTCACAAATGGAATGGCTAATAATGATTGTAAAAATATTTGTAAACATGCACTCCTTTCCTCTGAGCATGGGATCCAAGTTCTATGAAAAGAGTGTTCAGATTTCCATTCCTTGTTCAAGGAAGAGAAGATAGATGATCTTTCCAGGATGTACAGGTTGTTCCATGAAATACCTGAAGCTTTGTGACTCATAGGAAATAGCTTTGGTGAATTTTTATATGGAGAATGGACAACATTAGTTAAACATCGAGAAAAATCCTTAAGCCTGCAAGATTCACAGGAAAGAGACAATATAAATGGACAGGAAGAACAGTTGGCATTTGTTTAGAAGATTATTGAATTGCATGAAAAATAATCGATATATGTGGATAAAGGATTTCAGAATAATAAGCGTTTCAATGAGGTTTTACATAATGCACTTTGGTTAGCCTACATCAATGCAGTTGCAGGAAGCAGAAGCGCAGAATCGCTGGTTGCATATTGCGATAATCTCCTTCAGAAGGGTGGGGCTAAATATTTATGCCGTGATGATATAGAGGGTACTCTCGAAACGGTGGTCAAAATTTTGGCGTGTGTGACCGATAATCTTCTAATGGCTGAAATTTATTATAAAAAACGAATTGACAGACTTTTGTTGGATATGACTGCCAATGGTGATTACGAACGGAGTACATTGTCGAAACTAAAGCATCACTTTGGTGGTCAAGAATTTACATCAAAGTTAGAGGGCGTGTTAAAATATTTTAGCTGATCAAGTAAGGAACAAAATATATTTAAGGACTACCTTAGTAATAATCCAAATATTAATCTAGAAATAGATTTCACCGTTAATGTTTTCACTCCTAGATATTTTTTGAATATTTAAAATTCCAGAACAAACAGTGGAGAGAGTAAACTCCCCTCTTCAACACAGAGAAATTTATAAAATTTACTTATAGGAGACTGAGTTTCAACTCAGAAAACAAACTTTTATTCCATAAAAAAATACTGTTACAAATTCTTCCTCACCGGAGGGATTCACAAAATATGTGACTGCTTCAAACACAATTCACAAAACCTTCCTGTCTCTCAAACAAAACACTTTGTCTCTCTGGACAAATACACTGCTGTGTATTTTAAATAATGCACTCCTGTGCAAAACTGAAAATAATTTTGTTCTGTGTAAAACAAAAACATTACACAATAGCCTCATGGGCCTTTTCTTATATATGGACCACGCACATAATAAAACATAAATCATTTAAAATAAAACTTAAAACTATAATGCATCGGGTCCGCATTTTAAAACATAACAAATGCGCTATATAACAAAAGTTTCGATCGCCAATTGATAAATCAGACACGATGTAATATATATAACATACCATATAAATGCGTCGGGTCCGAAACTTCAAACAAATCGCATGACCCGCCGATCTTCCGATTGCGATTAGAATCCGGATACGATTCAACAATTAAACTCCGCTGTGGTAAAGTCCGTCGGGTCCGGGCTTTAACACGAAACACAGTCCAAATGAAAACTTCGATCTCCAATGGAGCATCGGACGTGATTGACAAGTAAACCCACCATAATAAGATAGATCGGGTCTGCCCTTTGGTTAATGCAATCGAGGGCAAAAAAAAAACATCCCCGATTCAATACTTGCGATCCAATGCTTGCGATCGTATTGTTGACTGCTGCGTGGTCTTGTGGACCCACGGGCCTCGGCTATGGTGGGAGGGAAATTATAATAAAATACATGTGATTTGTATTATCGCATCGGGCCATAAAAAGGCCGTTGTAATATATATGTTTGTTCATTCCGCACGCGGAACTCACCACATCAACAAGACACTTGAATATGAAAGTCTTTCACCGCCTCATCCATTTAACTCCGCCGATTTAAATTTTTAAGGCTTTAAAGCCTGTTCCAATTTGTAATCAAAGCTATACCTACTGGAGAGACTTTGAGTCTTGGCCATTAACTCTGCTGTTAATGAAAAACGGCTACCGCCTTATAAAATATCAAAGGGATCAAATCCCATCTGTTTTGTACTACACCTGTGGAGCTTTCCAATCCTTTTGAAATTTGTTCAAGATAGCAGGCAACCACCTTTGCCTAGGCTTCAATGTGCCGCTGTTCATTTACTCTACAATTACTGTTGATTGACTTTAGCAGTTGGAATTAATTTCCAACACTCCCCCTTAATTTCAACTACTGGGTTTTTCTGCATACCCAGGCATTTCCTGAAATGTTCAAAGCTTTTCTGCGCAAGTGGCTTTGTGAGGATATCTGCAAATTGATCCTCTGTTCTGCAATGTTGCAAAACTATTTCACCATTGTTAACCAATTCACGTATGAAGTGAGACTTGGTGTCAATGTGCTTTGTCCTTTTATGAAAAATAGAATTTTTAGACAATGCAATAACTGAGCTATTGTCACAAAAGATCACTGTCCCTTTTACCTGTTCTTGGCATAAAATTCTCAACATTTTTCTCATCCAAACTGCTTGACATGCTGCTGTTGTAGCTACCACATATTCTGCTTCTGCTGTAGATAATGCTACAATGGGTTGTTTCTTAGAAGCCCATGAAATGACTCCTGAACCCATGTGAAAAACATAACCGGAAGTGCTCTTTCGATCATCAACACTTCCAGCCCAATCACTATTAGTGTATCCAACTAAATCTGAACATTCTGAAGCAGTATATAAAATACCAAATCCTTTTGTACCTTTAACATACCTCAGAATTCTTTTTGCTGCCTGCTAATGTGCATCCTTTGGCTTTTCCATGAATCTGGAAATCAAACTAACAACATGCATTATGTCCGGCCTAGTTGCATTCAAATACATAAGGCTGCCAACTATGCTCTTGTATAAACTAGGATCAAAATCCTTGCTGCTGTCCTCTCTGCTGAGTTTTAATCCCATCACTGTGGGAGTGATCGCTGCTTTGCTTTCCTGCATGTTAAATCTTTCTAGCACCTCATTAACATACTTTACTTGTGAGATAAAAATCCCATTTTCATCTTGTTCTACTTCTATTCCCAAGAAGTATCTCAACAAACCCATGTCAGTCATTTCAAATTATTCTTTCATGACTGTTTTAAAATGTTCAATAAGGTAATCATCATTACCTGTAAAAACAACATCATCAACATACAAAACTACAATCAATATTTTTCCATCTTTTTCTTTGATGTAGAGGGTGGGTTCTCCCTCATAGTTTTCAAAACCATTTTCCAGTAGATAGGAATCTATCCTACTGTACCACGCTCTTGGCGCTTGCTTCAGCCCATAAAGAGCTTTCTTCAACTTGCACACTTTGTGCTCTTGGCATTTATTTTCATAACTGAGAGGTTGTTCAATGTAAACCTCTTCCATTAACACCCCGTTTAGGAATGCTAACTTCACGTCCATTTGGTAAACTTTCCACTTGTTTTGTGCTAGTATGGACAACACTGCTCTCACAGTTTCCATTCTAGCAACCGGTGCGAAAGTTTCCTCATAATCTATCCCATGCTTCTGCTTATAACCTTTGACAACAAGCCTTGCCTTGTGTCTCTCTATTTTGCCTTCAGCATTACTCTTGTTCTTGTAGACCCATTTAACTCCTATGACATCTTTACCTTTTGGGAGTTCAACCAAATCCCAAGTCTTGTTTCTTTCTATGGAATTTATCTCCTCATCCATAGCTTCTATCCATTTCTCATTCTTAATAGCTTCTTCGAAATGAACAGGATCATAAACGTGACAATATAAAGAAAATAAAGAATTGATACCTTCATTTGCTATATATTTTTCATAAATTTCTTTCAAACTTCTGAATTTCTTACCTCTTTCATTAGGTGTACAAATGCTTGAAGAAGCACTTGAATTTCCTCCTTGTGGTGTGCTTGGAGAAGCACTTTAATTTCTCCTCAAGGGTGTGCACTGCTCCTCTTTTATTGGTGTTGCTATTTGGGGATGCATTTCAGCCAACTCATCATTATTTTCATCATGAGATAAACAGTGTTTTACATTCACTGTTTTTTCCATGCTTCCATCCCAAGCTTCCTCTTCAATAAACTGAAAATCTATGCTCACAATAAAATTCTTGGTGGATGGGTTATACAACCTATAGGCCTTGGATTCCTCACTATATCCAATGAAAATACATTTCTCCCCCTTGTTGTCCAACTTTTTCCTTAGCTGATCTGGAATGTGTGCATAAGCCACACATCCAAAAACCTTCATATGTGTGACACTTTGCGTTGTGCCACTCCATGCCTCTTCCTACACTTTGTTCATAACTACTTTTGTAGGGCATCTCTTCAAAATGTACGCTGGACAACGTACAGCTTCAGCCCAATAATCATTAGGCAAATGCTTTGCCTTTAACATACTCCTTGCCATGTCCATTATGGTTCTATTCTTCCTTTCGGCTACTCCATTTTGTTGTGGAGTATATCTAGTTGTAAACTTTTGATGAATACCATTTTCTCTACAAAAACATAGAAAATATTTAGAGATATAATCACCTCCTCTATCAGTCCTTAAGAATTTGATATGAAGCCCACTCTGGTTCTCAACAAGTGCTTTGAAATTGCGAAATTTTTCAAACACTTCACTTTTGTTTTTCAAAAAGTAAACCGAATTTTTTCTTGTAAATTCATCTATGAATGTTACCACATAGTGGATTCTTGCAAGCGATGGAGTTTGCATTGGTCCACATACATTTGAGTGGACAATCTCTAAGGGTGCTTTTGCCCTTATGCTTTTCTCGGAAGGAAAAATTTCTCTGTGTTGTTTCCCTAAGATACAACCTTCACAAAGGCTGTCCGGTTTCTCTATCAATGGTAAACCACTTACCATTCCTTTTCTGTTCAACAAATTAAGACCTTCAAAGTTGAGATGTCCAAATCTCAAGTGCCATAACCAATTATCATCTTTTGGTTTGCTTTGGAAAGTCTCTTGCGCCACTGCTGCTATCTTTTCTTCATTCTTCAAGTCTGCTCTCATTCTGAGAGAGAACATTCTGTTCTTTGTCATCTTCACTTCAGCAATACATTGTTTGCTGGGTGGTTTATCCATGATGGTAAAAACATCATCCTCTAAGAAAACATTATACCCCTTATGGAAAAGCTGTCCAATACTTAAGAGGTTACACTTCATTCTTGGAACATAATAAACATCTGCTATGGATTTCTTTGCACCTTTCCTTGTTAAAACATTTACATTTCCTTTTCCCATAACAAAAACTTTACTATCAGTTCCTAGTGTGACTTGTGACTTCACACTCTCATCTAACATAGAAAACATTGCTAAGTTTCCTGTCATATGGTTACTGCAACCGGAGTCTAGAAACCATAAATCCTCACTTTTTTCTTCAGCCATATTACAAGCTAAAAAAAAATTATTTTGGCTGATATTTTCCTTAGTGAAATTTGCACCAGTTCTACTTCCCATATCATTCTGCTTCTTTCTAAATTTATTAGCATAATGACCATATTTTTTACAATAATAACATTGGACATTGGATTTATCATACCTTTGTCCTTGAGCATTCTGCTCACCACTCTGCTGGCTGCTACCTTGGTCGTGGCCGTGACTTTGACTATTGCACCTTCCATGTGAATGTGAAGGGTTGTTCCTTCCACCTCTGTTTTGGCTTATGCCTCTTCCTCTTTTGTTTCCTCTGCCTTGCCCTCTTCCTCTTCCGAAAGACATCTGGGTCTTAAAGTCATGTTCAAGAGATGAGTTTTCACTCCTACCCAATCTCTGTTCATGGGTCATCAGTGATGCATGTAGTTCATCCACTGAAAACTTTGTGAGATCCTTAGTCTCCTCTATGGTGGTGACTATCACATCGAATATTGAGGGTAACTTCTCAAGAGTTTTTCAACAATACTCTTGTCTTCAAGAGTCTCTCCATGAGATCTTATTTGTGTGACCATTCCAATCACACGAGTGAAGAATGAGTCAATAGTAACTGACTCTTTCATACATAGAGTTTCAAGGTCTCTCCTTAGCAACTGAAGTTTTGCTTTCTTCACTTTTTCCATACCTTGACAAGTTGTCTTGAGAGTTTCCCATGCTTCTCTGGATCTCTTGGCTGCTGCTATCCTTGGAAACACACTCTCATGTACTGCTTGATACAAAAATAAAAAAGCTTTGGAGTCTTTCTTCTTACTGCTTTTCAACAGTTCTCTTCCTGCCTGAGTTAACATTCCAAACTCTTCTTCATCTGTTGGCTCTTCAAAGCCATCCTCAACAAATTCCCATAAGTCTTGGGAGACAAATAATGCTCTCATAGTTATTGACCAGTAGTCATAATTTTTCCCATTAAACATTGGGAGATGGATATTTACCATACCCATACCAGTGTTGGCTCCATCCATTCTGCACTCTTACTATGATTCAAAAAACACTTGACTGTGTATTTAAAATTAACTGACTGTTCTGCAATAGTAACACAGAAACTGTATGGAGAAATACCTTTGGATTCTTTTGGCTGAGTCTTCACACTGTTGGAGAAGCTGCTGCAACAAAGAACTCCTTTCCTTCAGCTTATTTGACCTTCAAGGAGCCTGGACTATCTCTGATACCATGTTGGAATATTGAAAATTCCAGAACAAACAATGGAGAAAGTAAACTCCCCTCTTCAACACAGAGAAATTTATAAAATTTACTGATAGGAGACAGAGTTTCAACTTAGAAAACAAAATTTAATTCCATAAAAAAATTACTGTTACAAATTATTTCTCACTGGAGGGATTCACAAAATATGTGACTGCTTCAAACACAGCTCACAAAACCTTCCTGTCTCTCAAACAAAACACTTTGTCTCTCTGGAAAAATACGCTGCTGTGTATTTTAAATAATGCACTGCTGTGAAAAACTGAAAATAATTCTATTCTGTGTAAAACAAAAACATTACACAATAGCCTCACAGGCCTTTTATTTATATATGTGCCGTGCACATAATAAAACATAAATCATTTAAAATAAAACTTAAAACTATAATGCATCGGGTCTGCATTTTAAAACATAACAAATGCGCTATATAACAAAAGTTCTGATCACCGATTGATAAATCGGACGTGATGTAATATATATAACATACCATATAAACGCCTCGAGTCTGGAACTTCAAAAAAATCACATGACCTGCCGATCTTCCGATTACGATTGGAATCTAGATGCGATTCAACAATTAAACTCCACTGTGGTAAAGTCTGTCGGGTCCGGGCTTTAACACAAAACACGGTCCAAATGAAAACTTCGATCTCCAATGGAGCATCGGATGCGATTAACAAGTAAACCCGCCATAATAAGATAGATCGGGTCCGCTCTTTGGTTAATGCAATCAGGGGCACAAACAAAACATCCCCGATTCAATACTTGCGATCCAATGCTTGCGATCGTATTGTTGACTGCCGCATGGTCTTGTGGACCCACGGGCCTCGGCTGTAGTGGGAGGGAAATTATAATAAAATACATGAGATTTGTATTATCGCATCGGGCCATAACAAAAGGCCGTTGTAATATATATGTTTGTTCGTTCCGCACGCGGAACTCACCACATCAACAAGACACTTGAATATGAAAGTATTTCACCGCCTCATCCATTTAACTCCACCGATTTAAATTGGTAAGGCTTTAAATCCTGTTCCAATCTGTAATCAAAGCTCTTCTTACTAGCAAGACTTTGAGTCTTGGCCATTAACTCTACTGTTAATGAAAAATGGCTACCGCCTTATAAAATATCAAAGGGATCAAATCCCATCTGTTCTGTACTACACCTGTGGAGCTTTCCAATCCTTTTGCAATTTGTTCAAGATAGCAGGCAACCGCCTTTGCCTAGGCTTCAATGTGATTTTGTTCATTTACTCTGCAATTACTGTTGATTGAATTCAGCAGTTGGAATTAATTTCCAACATATATTGGTCGAGACATCGATTTTCTGAAATTAATCTACCTTTAGAGCTGGTCAAATGCGTAGAGGTATTCAAAAAGTTTTATTCCACACAAACTGTACTCGAACCTCAGAAAATTACTTGGATATATTCTTTGGGCATGTGTCATGTCATGAGTTGGTTTGAAACCAAACCGCCAATCAGAATGGTAGTTACAACTTATCAAGCGGCCTTGTTACTGTTGTTTAATAACTCAGCACAGTTGAATTATTCAGACATCAAATTTCAATTGAATTTGCTAGATGCAGATCTTGTTGCAGTCTTAAATTCACTTGCATGTGGAAAATATGAAATTCTTGTCAAACAACCCAACAATAAAACAGTTACTGCAGATGACAGTTTTGAATTCAATCACAAATTTATATCTAGAAAAAGGAGGATATGGGTTCCAATAACAGAGTTTGTTGAAGAGAAAAAAGTCACTGATCATGTTGATATTGAGAAAAAGAGAATCTTTGTAATTGATTGCTACATAGTTAAGATCACGAAGAATAGAAATTTTTTACTTCAACAACAACTTGTGAGTGAATGCATGGAAGAAGCTAGAATGGAATTCAAATGAGAGACAGAAGTCATAAATGAACAGATTGAAAGTTTGATAAAGATGGATTACCTCGTTCGAGACAAAAAAGATGCTCAAATATTAAAATATCAGCCGTGAAGGGTTGTGTTTTTAGAATGGTTTGTATTTTTGATATTGGAAGAATATAAGATAAATTACATTAGTTAAGCACAAATACTACATATCACACATTTTAAAGAGATGAAAAATCTTTATACTCAAAAAATCTAGAGATCCTGATTAATTTGATTCGCAAATTACGAAAGTAACCCCTCGCTAAAAATATAATTGAAAAAGTCTACGCAAGAATGGATGGCTGAAAAAACACCAATTGTAGGTCACTATATTTGTCATTGTAATACGCTTTTCCAGTGAAAGATTTTGTTTCCAATTGTAAAATCGTGACCTGTCACTCAAATAGCTTTAACTAATAGAAATAATACCTAAATAGACTAGTATAAGAATACTCTACTTTTGATCTTTCCTTTCCTTATTAAGGGACTATTAAGAATATAATCTTAACGATTTATTACGCTCACTTCGTTCAGTTAAGTATCCTTGATTCCTAAAGATAGCCTCAGTTCTACTTCCTAGGGCTTCTAAGCTCATAACCTACCCTAATAGGACCTATCTAAGACCTTTATAAGATAACCTATATAATACTTTTCACTAACTCTTCTATCTCATTCAGTACTATGCAACAACCTTGCTTCACTCTTATTTATAACTTTTTATACGTAAAGATTGTACCAAAACAATCTTTTCACTATTCACTCCTATTGGACTAGTGTTATGGATCATGAGTGATGGATCCCAGCATAATATTAGCTTACATCTGAATGTTTATGCATTGACTCGGGCAGATCTTTACCTACTATGGTGCTGTGGTGAGAGACAAATTTGACCTTAAGTGTACGATTCATAAGCACCCTGTTGGTACACGTATCTATATAATGGATAAATCAATGGACCAACTGTGTCAACTAGTATTACCACATGTAGTACCCTCAATTCACTCCAAAATCTAAGTGTAATATTTTTTTACGTACTTCCATTCTATGCGATTCTACGATCTATTCCTAACAAACTACCTTAAGGTTTTGGCTTATTGCTCTATAAGCTAGAAATGTATATACAATTATTGATACCCATAAGTGGTTATAATCCCAATTTGTACCTACCAGCTACTTTATGCTTAGTGACTAAATGAATAAGCTACACTCGTTAGCAAGTATTAGTCTATGCACTATATTATAGTGTAAATGATTAGGAGTTATTGCTATGTTTGCTTCACTACTGATTCTACTAGCTATGGCCCTAGTTGATACATCATGTGTACGAGGAAGCCAATTCTGACCTATCATGCGATTCATCTTTTGGCTACTAGTAGTTAACTTCTTAATTAGAATGTGGGTTGGAAGTTGCCGCGCAGAGTTACCATACATCGAGATTGGTGCTACAGTTACAATAGTTTACTTTACCTGGTTTCTAGTCATTGTACGAGTAGTTAGAGTAATCGAGAACACACTTATGAACATTGACACATCAAAAAAAAAATTCGAATCTACCCCTTGACTAAGTGTATATTACTATATGAACGTCTTACAAGAATCGAACATGTACCATTTGAGCACCCCTTTCTTTTGACTAGTAATTTCTGTACGCGATGAAACTAAGTTTTGTTATACTTGCTATTACATAGGTTTCTGTTTTATCTTATTATACATTTTCTTTCTGGTCCAATATAATAAGTGACATTAAATATATAGGTAGAATTGAATAACTTAACGTCTTGCTTAATTAGGAAGATGGTGTTGTGACCGTAATAGATCTATTTACTTTATTTCACTAATATTATTCTTTTGATACACACTGGTGTTCTGCCAATCACTTAACCTAAGTGGGCCCCTTCAGTTAGACTACTAAGCAGCATACAAGAATCGAACATGTACACACCAAAGATAGTTTCTCTACCATTAAGCTAAAGGCATAATATTCCCTATAGAAGATTACCTTAGAATCTATAAAAGATGTGTAAGAAATTAATCTCTAATATGATTACAATCCTTAAATACCTAAGTGAGGTACATATCTACTTAACTATGACTACATAGCTCCAAACAAGTTTGATTAGTGTGTTAGAACAGAAGAGTCTCGAACTTTTCATTACAGATGAAGAAAAGAATCATTGTATTAAGTTATGGGACACAACTAACTCAAAAAAAGCATGATAAATCTTGAAAGATATTCTAAATAGCCTACCAAAGTATTATCTTGGTTGGAAATATCTTTAAGATAAGTATAAATGGCATCTTGAGTGATTAAAAGGACAAGATTTACAATAAAGGGAAGGCAGGGACAAAACAGGAAAGGGTAGCAAGCAAGGTAGTGTAGAAAGAGCAAAAGGTAGTAGAACAAGTGGGGCAGGGAAGGATTAAACCAAGGTGCATTAGTGCGAGTCGATACCTTCATGTGTCAATAACCTTCCCCCAGCTACTTTCGCCATAGGTGAGTATTAGTCCCAAGGGTTACTGTGTTTCGTCCATTCGACCTGGGGCCCTACTCTATCCCTTCTAGTTTGGATTGATCAGGTGATTGACCATGCAAATCCAAAGAACAATGAAATAAACCAATCATGCCCTTAAACACCTTGAATATAAACCAAGTAGGTCCATATATTCCAGCTACAGTTGATTGAGCAGGTGATTCTTTTGTTTCATATAAATATCCTACCCCATAGCTAGCAGCACTAAAGGCGGGAGAAACAAAGGTAGCTATAGAATACGTTGGTTGAGTAAAAGCACCAGTTTCAGTAGAATGACTCATTTAAGCATCAAAGCCAGCATCTTAACCAGATTTAGAAGTAGAGATGAGAGCATTTAAAGATGCAAGAGCAGTGACAGGTCCAACCTTAGCCGTTATGAAAATCTAGCACCACTAGATAAAGAGAAAGACCTAGAAGCAATGCACGCAGTGGTACCATATCCAATTCAATATATATATACTCTAGGTATGGAGGAAGCATCTAAGCTACCATCATAAGAAGCAGGGGAAGTAAGTTAATGGATTTTATCCAGCACTACCAGTAGCCAAGGTAGTAGCACCAATAGCATAGGCTGTTGAAGTAGCTGAGTCAGCAGAAAATGTAGATACAGTCATACCCTATTTATGAGCACATCAATTAGGACATGCTTTTCTAGGCCTGACCCACACCAGGTAGCAGTAAATGCATGAACGACATGGCTAGCATGGGGGAATGCATCCTACATGGAGAATGCATACTCTCTCTCTCTCTCTCTCTCTATATATATATATATATATATATATATGGGAAATTCACATCTATCTTTTGCTCCATCAACAGAATGAATAGAATCAAAAGGTAAATCGATTGGTGACTCCACACTTGCTTAAACCACTGCTAAAACATCTGTTGTATCAATAACTGGAATATATTAAACTGTAGGTGCTTAATATACAGAACCATCTCAAGGGGCTAAACCAACCAGATCAATTGGCTGTAGTAGTCATGGTGGTCATAGTCAAATGGTCGTAACAATAGGTATGGCCCTATTATTAGTAATAGATATGGTCGCCTTACCATAGGTAGTAGTAGTGCCCTAGGTGGGAACCCACCCATGCTTAGAAGTACATGAGGTGAGTGAGCCAGTGAGCCAGTGAGAGGCATTCCCGATACCCTGTGAACAAGAAGGAGTTATACGTAACCTGTTATCAACTCCATGTGCCTAGGAAGTTTTTAGTGCCCACTAGTTGTCGATACCCCATGCTCAGAGTTAGACATGAACAATTATCAATCCACCCCCAGGAGGATTCCTGTCCCTACCAGTTTGATACGTCATGTTTAGGAGGTTTTTTCCATAGGGAAGAAGGGGACTACTCAATTGGATAATCAATTGGCTATTCATAGGGAAGGGGAATATTCACACAGTGACACATCAAGCTACTCAGAGAAAAAAGACACGATTGAGGTTACACGATGATGACACGATGTTTATGATATTGATTGGCATTGGTCACACTAGCACATTTTGGCCCATTTTCTAATGGTCAATTCATCGTTATTTCGACACATAGGCATCGCAAGAGAAAAATTTTGAGGTCAGGCAAAATGTGGTTAGCCATTACGTCGCAATTCTGAAAATTCAATAAAGTGTCAGAAGAGTGACACTATTTTTAATGTTTCCAAACAATCGTCACTCTTCCAAAATTTTCCAAACTGTCACTCTTCCGATGCTTATGTAACGTCGCTAATCCGACGAAAAGGCAAAGCTATTTAAAAAGGAAACTTCGCTCTTCCGACATGTTAGGCATCAGTATTCTGACAAACAGGTAAAAATATTTTAAAACGAAACGTCTCTCTTGCGACATGTATGGCGTTGGGCTTCTGATGAAAGAGTAAAAATAGTAAAAAACGAAACTTTGCACTTCCAATGTGTATGTCGACGGTCTTCCTATGTTTGGGTAAAAATATTTAAAAAAGACAGTATCGTTGGTCTTCCGACGCAAGGCTAAAATATTTAAAAAACAATAAAACAATCGTGTAACATATATAAAATTCACAGAGAACTATAGATGCCAAAGCGATGCCAATTCGGCCAGACTTTTGAAGGAAGCCAGTTCTAAAACGAAGGACCTTATGGAATATATATGAAATTAATGATATTAGTGAATATGTGGAGGATGGATGCAGAGAGATATGGATGCAGAGGTGTCTGATTATTGGCACCCGCTCTGATTTGTTTAGTTTGGTTACTATCTTCATATGAAATTACATAATTATGCTCTGAATAATAACTCAGATGCCAAAGCGATTCCAACCCATTGTGTCACAGGAATGAGTGCAAACTTTTCATATTATATTAGTCACTGTAATGGTGCCAACCAAATACAATGAGCATTAAATTCCTCGTGTCTCCACAAAGGCATACGAACGATTGGGTGTGCATAACAAACCCATAGAGCACTAGCTATGTGAATCATCATACCAAAGAGTGAGCACTGTATAAATTCAATGTTCCATGGTGTAATGATCAGATTATAGTTAGTATTGGAATGCATTACTAAGAGTGATATAAAATTTCATCCTACTAAGATCACTGAGCCATTGCTATCTATTATCTAAATGTGATTTACTGTGTGAAGTTATCATATACAGATTATTATCATCATGCAAATGTGAGCCACAAAAATTTATAGCATGCCACTATTATATAGGATGAAGATCCAAAGCACATCGAGCCTTTGCAATGTCATCAAACGATGCAACAGATATTGAAATTGTATACAAATTTATCACCCTTTAGTGAGAGTCATCTAAGCAATCCTCACGTGAGCTAAATAGTAGAGTGAGCTTTTGTTGAACCACATAGAGGTATGTTCAATCCCTAATGCATCATAGAAATTAGGATCCAAGGTTTGTATAAGCCAGAATCCATACAAAACATGTTCATTGAGCCTTTGATTATAGTGGGCCCAAAACTCACCCTCCAAAGAATAACTAGAACCTTTTATGCTGCTACAAATTTTGTATCTTGAGACATCACTGCCCATTTTTACTGCTCCTCCAATACAAAGAAGCAGATTGAGAGCCCCATGAGAGCAGGAAGCACGTAATGTTCAAATGACCCTTCTATGTTGGTTCAAATTTACCACTATATACCCGAGTTGTTATCATGCAATGGAAACACACAATATGGCAGTAAACAACCCAGGATGCAGTTGGATCGAGGTCAAGAATAGATTCCATTCATTTGTTGTTGGAGATAGATCACACAAACAATTAGAGCAGATATATTCAATGGTGGATTTATTGGCTGGGAAGATGGAAGATTCAGGGTGTATGCCAAATCTAGTAAACAACACATACCGAAGCTAAACCTTGAACACTAATGCATACGACTAGAGCAATACGTTAACAGTCTAACTCGTGAAACCCTAAAAACTAGAGCAAATAGGACATGGGTCTTCAAAAATTTAATCGATCTACTTTGATTCGAGATATAATCAATAGATTTCAATGGCAAAGAAAGAATATATAAATTATTGTATCGACGTGTTGAAAAATAGAACTAAAATACAAAAGAAACCGCAAATAAAGTGCGAAATTCACAGATTGACCTATGATGGAGCCGATTATAGTTGGAATTCCTTCTAACTTGTGGAGCGAGCAGACCTAAAATAGGCACTTGGGATCAATTTCTTTACTTACTGCACCTTTCCTCCAAACCTACAATAGTATGGCTGCATCCTTCCTCAAAACCGGTGACAGTATGGCTATATCCTCCCTCCTTCCCTGGACAAACCATGCAACCGGAGGGAAATGAAAGAGGGAAATTAAAAATATAAACCAAAGGGAAATGAAAGAGGGAAATTGAAAATATCAACCGGAGGGAAATGAAAGAGGGAAATTAAAACTTTTGATATTTGAAATTTTTTGACATTTTGAAATGAAAGACGTGTGTTTTTCAAGGCCACTCAAATTCCAATAAATAAAATGTGTGAGAATTTTCTTGGGGTTAATAAGGGGTTTGGGTAAATAAGTGGTATTGTTGATTATAAATAATAATTAATGAGATTATATCTAAGACATTTATTTAAATTATTAATTATATAAAATTGTTGAATTTTTATTTCATAAACTAGGGATTTTGGTTGATTTTTTAATCTAATTAAGTGATATTAAAGATGAATTATGGTAACTTAAAAAATAAGTTTTATCTGGTTAAAAGGGAAGTAGTAATGTTATGGTGTGAATGATTATGTTCAATGAAATTTTTGTTTTAGTAAGGATAACTCATCTATCGAATTTTTCCATGATTTTTAAGACAAAGTCAATATAGGAAAGGTGATACTTAAAGGGCTCCAAAATGCTTTAGAAATTTTATATCTATTGGTTTATACACATTAGAGGTGGAAAAATATCCTAAGCTCTAGAGCTAAGTTTGTTCCAACTTAGCTATATCTTGAACAACAAATTGTTGTTGATGTCAAGGATACGATAGAAATTTGGAGGGTTGTAGGGTAGTCTTGTCATGAAATAAATGTAATGTAGTTACTAGGTAGGTAGGGGGAACCATTTTTTTGGAACTTGGCAATAAATGGGACATCTATCCATGCATATTTTTTAAAGAAAAAATACACCTAGTGGATTATCATTGTACAAGAATCACTTTAGGATCTAGGCTATTGTGCACACACTAACTAAAGGGATATTAGTGAAACCCACAAAAGTATTATAGGTGCTTTTATATAAATAGGTGTTCTTGTGTTCTCATTGGTTAGTTATGGGAAAATGACAATAAAGTAAGAGAAGTTATAGGTAATTTTGTAGAAATAGGTGTTCTTGTGCTCTCATTGGTTAGATATGGGCAAATGACAATAAAGGAAGAGAAGGATTTGACTACTGGACAATTAGAGGAATGATTTCACAAAAAACCAAGCGTGGTGCTGTAGCACTTTATAGGATAAGGGATTTTGAAGGGGTTCCCCCACCATATGACTAGAATAATAGAATGGTCATTCCAAATTCTTTGAAAGTGTTGACGCTTCAGCCAGGTCACAAGTATTGTTTGCTAGGAAGGCTTTCCAAAGAAGTTGGCTGGCATCACTATGACACAATTATGGAATTAGAAGGGAAGAGAAAGGCAAAGGCTCATGCATCATATGAGAGAAGGAAGCAATTGGAAAAATTGAGATCAAAAGTAGTGGAGTTAGTCCAAAAGCAGCTTGCCCCAGAGATGGATAAGATAAAAATTGACAACATATTGGTTAATTTCCTTGACCCTTTATTGGTTATTCAGAAGGAGTAACCCCAAAGATGGAGCTCTTAGCTTCAATAAAGTATTAGATAAGCTACATGTTGTGTTAAATGAAGCAATCAATTTTGAAATGGCCACCCTCAAACAAAACGACCCGACTTGACCCGAACGCGTTTGGGTGGGCGCCCTCACATGGCGCACTCGACTAAACAAAGGCACAATGGAGAAAAAAGAAAACAGGCCGCATGAACGTGCACAAGGCACCCATGTAGTCACAAGTTAGCAAATTTGATACGGTTGCCCTCAACCAAAATGACCTGACCCAAACGCGTTTGGGTGGGCGCCCTCAATCGATATGACCTGACCTGGACACATTTAGGCGGGTGCCCTCAACCGAAACGACCCTACCTAAATGCACTCGTCCCGAATGTGCCCAGCCCAAATGCACTCGGTCGGGTGACCTCGCACATCGCAACACAGAGAATGATGCCACAGGGGAGAAAATGACAAATGGGTTGCCTGAATGTACACAAGGAACTCGGGCAGTCACAACTTAGCAAAACTGATACGGGCGCCCTTGAACGAAACAGCCTGACCCGAATGGGCCCAGTCGGGAAACCTCACACGGTGCAACATGGTGTGCCGGAATGAACAATGCCATAAGGGATAAAATGACAAACAGGCCGCCCGAATGTGCACAAGGCACCCGGGCAGTCACAACTTTGAAAAAATGATATGGCCACCCTCAAACAAAACGGCTCGACCCAAACACACTTGGTCAGGCACCCTCACATGGCATGACACAGTGCGCCTGACTGAACGATGCCATAAGGGAACAAATAGCAAAAGGGCCGCCCAAACGTCCACAAGGAACCCGAGTGGTCACAACATAGCAAAACTGATACGGGTGCCCTCGAATGAAAGGAATCGACCCGAACACCCTTGGTCAGGCGACCTCGCACGACGTGACACATTGCGCCTGACCGAACAATGCCACAAGGGAGCAAATGGCAAACGGGCTGCTCGAACATGCACAAGGCATCCAGGCGGTCACAACTTATTAAAACTGATACGGGCACCCTCGAATGAAACAGTCTGACCGAACGAAGGAACACGGGGGAAAACAGTAAACGGGCCTCATGAATATGCACAAGGCACCTGTGTGGTCACAACTTAGCAATTTTGATATGGCCACCCTTAAATGAAATGACCTGACCCGAATGCATTTGGGTGAGCGCCCTCACACGGCTTGACATGACATGCATGACCGAACAAAGGCACAAGGGAGCAATAGGAAAACGGGCCACACGAACATGCACAGAGCACCCGTGTGGTCACAACTTAGCATATTTGATATGAGTACTGCCCTCAACCGAAACGACCAAACCCAAACGCGTTTGGGCAGGCGCCCTCAACCAAAACAACCCGACTCGAATGCATTTGGAAAGGCACCCTCAACCAAAATGACCCGACCCAAACGGGTTTGGGCGGGCACCCTCAAACGAAATGGAAAACAGGCTGCACGAACGTGCACAAGGCACCCATGTGGTCACAAATTAGCAAATGGGTTAGGGTAGGGGGTTAAATGGGTTAGGGGTTTAGGGGGTTAAATGGGTTCGGGTTGGGAAATAAGGTTTAAGGGGTTAGGGGTTAAGGGTTTAGAGGGTTAAATTGGTTAGGGGTTTAGGTGTTTAGGGGGTTAAATGGGTTAGGGGTTAAGGGTTTAAGTTTTAGTGGTTAAGGGTTTAGAGGTTTAGGGGTTAAATGGGTCAGGGGTTTAGAGGTTTATGGTTTAGGGGGTTAAATGGGTTAGGGGTTTAGGGGGTTAGGGGATTTAGCAGTTAAGGATTTTAGGGGGTTAGATGGGTTAGGGGTCAGGAATTAGGGTTTAAGGGGTTAGGGTTAAGGGTTTAATGGTTTAGGGTTTAAGGGGTTAGGGGTTAAGGGTTAATAGGTTTAGGGCTTAGGGGGTTAAATGGGTTAGGGGTTTAGGGGGTTAGGGGATTTAACAATTAAGGATTTTAGGGGTTAGAAGTTAGGGGCTAATGGGGTTAGGTTTTAGGGGGTTAGATGGGTTAGGGGTTATGAATTAGGGTTTAAGGGGTTAGGGTTAAGGTTGGTTTAATGGTTTAGGGTTTAAGGGGTTAGGGGTTAAGGGTTTATAGGTTTAGGGTTTAGGGGGTTAAATGGGTTAGGGGTTTACTAGGTGTTTAGAGGGTTAAATGGGTTAGGGGCTAAGGGTCTAGGGGTTAGGGGTTAAGGGTTTAGAGGTTTATGGTTTAGGGGTTAAATGGGTTAGGGGTTTAGAGGTTTAGGGGTTAAATGGGTTAGGGGTTGGCAATTAGTGTTTAAGGGGTTAGGGGTTAAGATGATAGTTTCATTGGTTTCTGTTTGTGCACATTATTTTCTTATTCTTTGCGTCTCAATGTAACAATTTTGTAAGTATTGTTGCTTTTTGCCATGTCTTCTTTATTTATTAATTTATAGTATTTGTTAGCCATTGCTTTACATTTATTGATGAAAATTTCTATTGCAATCAAACCAAATGTATGTTCAATCTCCAGTTTCAAACTCAGCCACAGTGTTGTCACACAATTTAAGTCCGTAGACTGGCCATCTGATGAAGTCTTAATAACCAGACTGCACCTCATGACTACTCCAGAAAATCTTAAGTTCGAGTGTCCCACATTTATGAGAAATTTGGCTCTAATTATATTCTTGCTCCGCTTGACTGTGTCCTAGAAATACCCTTGTTTATTGCAAAAACATCCTAATGTTGTCGAACTTGTCCCTTAACAGACCAAGGAAACATATGTGACGGAGAGGAATGGAAAGCACTACAAAGTTGAAGAGAGTATAAAAGAATAAGATGGTTTAAAGGATAAGCTTGAAGAATCTAGCAGTGTTGAAACAACTAAAAGTTGTCCCAAACAAATAGTTGATAATGTGAAATCTTCTTCTGTACCTGTCAAGCAAGACTACATTCATGTGAGAGCAAGAAGAGGCCAAGCGACTGATAGGCATAGCCTGGAAGATAGGGTATGGTTCCCTCTTTTTGATGAAATATTTGATCTACATTTTGTCTATCGAATATTAACCATTTTAACCCTGGAAACAAGGCGGACAAGGGGAGTCACATGGGAGAGATGGAGATAAACTTAAGGAGAGGGGAGAGAAGGAATGGAGAGAGAGAGAGAGAGAGAGAGAGAGAGAGAGAGAGAGATATGAGTGAGAGAGGTAGATCAGAAGGGTAAGAGAGGGAGATAGTGACACAAAGATGGAATGGGGGCAGAAAGAAGGATAGAGGGAGGGATATAGTGAGAAGATTGGATGGTAGAGAGAGAGAGAGAGAGAGAGAGAGAGAGAGAGAGAGAGAGGTAGATTGGGAAAGGGAGAGGGAGGCCCAAACGTGTTTCCTTGGGTGGTCTCATGACACGACACACCTAACCAAATGTGCACAAGTAACACAAACATGCACAAGGCACCCGGGCGGTCACAACTTAGCAAAACTAATACGGGCGCCCTTGAACGAAATGGCTCGACCTGAACGCGCTCGGTCTGGTGACCTCACACGGCGCGACACGACGTGCCCGATCGAACGATGCCACAAGGGAGAAAACAACAAACGGGCCACCTGAATGTGCATAAGGCACCCAGGCAGTCACAACTTAGCAAAATTGATACGGGCGCCCTCGAATGAAATGACCCAACTCGACCTAAATGCACCCGGTCGGGTGACCTCACACGACGCGATATGACATGCCCAACTGAATGATGCCACAAGGGAGAAAATAGCAAATAGGCTGCCCAAATGTGCACAAGGCACTTGGGCGGTAACAACTTAGAAAAACTGATATGGGCGCCCTCGAATGAAACAGCCTGACCTGACCTGAACATGCTCGGTCGGGCGACCTCACATGGCGCGACATGGCACGCCCGACCGAATGATGCCATAAGGGAGAAAATAGAAAACGGGCTACTTGAATGTGCACAAGTGAACCGAGTAGTCAGAACTTAGCAAAACTGATACGGGCGCCCTCGAACGAAACGACCCGACCCTAACGCGCTCGGTTGGGTGACATCACACGACGCGACTCGATGCACTTGACCGAATGATGCCACAAGGGAGCAAACAACAAATGGGCTACCGAAACATGCACAAGGTGCCCGAGTGGTCACAAATTAGCAAAACTGATACGGGCACCCTAGAACGAAACGGCCCAACCCAACCCGAATGCGCCCGGTTGGGCGACCTCACACCGCGCACCCGTCCGAACAATGCCATAAGGGAGAAAAAGAAAAATGAGCCACCTGAATGTGCACAAGGGACCTGGGCAGTCACAACTTAGCAAAACTGATACGGGCACCCTCGAATGAAATCAACCAACCTAAACGCGCCCGGTCGGGCGACCTCACACAATGCGACATGGTGCGCCCAAACGAACGATGCCACAAGGGAGAAAATGGTAAACATGCCACCTGAACGTGCACAAGACACCCGGGTGGTAACCACTTAACAAAACTAATATGGGCACCCTCGAATGAAACGGCCCGACCCGACCCAGACGCGCCCGGTCAGGCGACCTCACACGACATGACATGACGCGCCCGAATGAACGATGCCACAAGGGAGAAAATGGCAAATGGGCCACCCGAACGTGCACAAGGCATCCGGGCGGTCATAACTTAGCAAAACCGATATGGGTGCCCTCGAACGAAATGACCCGACCTGACCCGAATGCAACCGGTTGGGTGACCTCACATGGTGCAACATGGCGTGCTCGACCGAATGATGTCACAAGGGAGAAAATGGCAAACAGGCCACTCGAACGTGCACAAGGCACCCGGGCGGTCACAAGTTAGCAAAACTGATACGGGTGCCCTCGAACAAAACGACCCGACCCGACCCGAGCGTGCTCGATTGGGCGACTTCACACGACGCGACATGGCACACCTGAACGAATGATGCCACAAGGGAGAAAATGGAAAATGGGCCACCCAAACATGCACAAGGCACCCAGATAGTCACAACTTAGCAACACTGATACAGGCGCCCTCGAACGAAATGGCCCGACCCGGCGCGACATGACGCACCCGAACGAACGATGCCACAAGGGAGAAAACTACAAACAGGCCACCTGAACATGCTCAAGGCACTCGAGCGGTCACAACTTAGCAAAACTGATATAGGCACCTTCGAACAAAACGGCTCAACCTGACCCAAACACACTCGGTCGGGCGACCTCACACGGCGCGACTCGACCTGCCCAACCGAACGTTGCCACAAGGGAGAAAACAGAAAATGGGTCGCCCGAACGTGCACAAGGCACTCAGGCAGTCACAACTTAGCAGAACTCATACCGATGCCCTCAAACGAAACAACCTAACCCGACCCAAACAGGCCCAGTCGGGCGACCTCACACAGCGAACACAGCGTGCATGATCGAACGATGCCATAAGGGACCAAATGACAAATAGGCCACTTGAACATGCATAAGGGACTTGGGCAGTCACAACTTAGAAAAACTGATATGGGCACCCTTGAACAAAATGACTCTACCCGAACGCGCCCAGTCGGGTGACCTCACATGGCGCGCCCAAACGAATGATGCCACAAGGGAGAAAATGGAAAACAAGCCACCTGAACGTGCACAAGAAACTCGGGTGGTCACAACTTAGAAAAACTGATACAGGCACCCTCGAACGAAATGGCCCGACCTGACCCGAATGCACCCGGTCAGGAAACCTCACACGGTGCGACACGACACGCTCGAACGAACGATGCCACAAGGGAGAAAATGGCAAACGAGCTAGCCGAATGTGCACAAGGTAGCCTAGTGGTCACAACTTAGCAAAACTGATACGAGCGCCCTAGAACAAAACGGCTCGACCCAACCCGAACATGCCCAGTCAGGAGACCTCACACGGTGCGACATGGCACGCCCGACCAAACGATTCCATAAGGGAGAAAACAGAAAATGGGCCGCTCGAATGTGCACAAGGGACCCATGTAGTCACAACTTATCAAAATTGATACAGGTGCCCTCGAACGAAACGGCCCAACCTGAACACGCTCAGTCGGGCAACCTCACACGGCGCGACATGGTACGCCTGAACGAACGATGCCACAAGGGAGAAAATGGAAAAAAAACCATCCTAATGTGCACAATACACCTGGGTGGTCACAACTTAGCAAAACTGATACAGGTGCCCTCGAACGAAATGGCCCACTTGGCCCGAATGCGCCCGGTCGGCCGACCTCACACGACGCGACACGACGTGCCTAAACGAATGATGCCACAAGGGAGAAAATGGAAAATGGGCCACTCAAATGTGCACAAGGCAACTGGGTGGTCACAACTTAGCAAAAATGATACGGGCGCCCTCGAATGAAATGGCCCGACCCAACCCGAACGCGCCTTATCGGGCGACCTCACACGACGCGACACGGTGTGCCCGACCGAATGGTGCCATAAGGGAGCAAACGGAAAATAGCCCACCCGAACATGCACAAGGGACTCGGGTGATCACAACTTAGCAAAACTGATATGGGCACCCTCGAATGAAACGACCCGAACGCGCCCAGTCGGGCGACCTGACACAACGCGACACGACACGCGCAAACGAACGATGGCACAAGGGGGAAAATGAAAAATGGGTCACCCGAACATGAACAAGGTACCCAGACGGTCACAACTTAGCAAAACTGATGCGAGCGTCCTCGAACGAAACGACCCAACTCGACCCGAACGTGCTCGGTCGGGCGACCTCACACAACGTGACATGGCATGCCCGACCGAACAATGCCACAAGGGAGCAAAAAAAAAATGGGCTGCCTGAACATGCATAAGTCACCCGGTTGGTCACAACTTAGCAAAATTGATATGGGCGCCCTCGAACAAAATGGCGCGACTCGACGTGAATGTGCCTGGTTGGGCACCCTCACACAGCGCGACATGACACACCCGAACGAATGATGCCACAAGGGAGCGAATGGAAAATGGGTCACCCAAACATGCAAAAGGCACTAGGGTGGTCACAAATTAGCAAAATTGATACGGGCGCTCTCGAACGAAACGGCCCGACCTGACCCGAACATGCCCAGTTGGGAGACCTCACATGGCACGACACACCACGCGCCCGACCGAACGATGCCATAAGGGAGAAAATGGCAAATGAGCCACCCAAATGTGTACAAGGGACCCAGGCAGTCAGAAATTAGCAAAACTGATACGGGCACCCTTGAATGGAATGGCTCGACCTGAACACGCTCGGTCGGGCGACCTCACACGGCGTGACATGGCATGCCCGAACGAACGATGCCACAAGTGAGAAAATGGAAAACAGACCACCCGAACGTGCACAATACACCTGGGCGGTCACAACTTAGCAAAATTGATATAGGCGCCCTCGAACGAAATGGCTCGACCTGACCCTAATGCGCTCGGTCGGCTGACCTCACACGGCACGACATGACGCGCCCAAACGAATGATGCCACAAGGGAGAAAAAGGAAACCATGCCACTCAAACATGCACAAGGCACCTAGGTGGTCACAACTTAGTAAAACTGATATGGGCACCCTCAAACGAAATGGCCCGTCTTGACCCCAACACACCCAGTCGGGCGACCTCACACAGCGCGACACGGCATGCTCGACCGAACGGTGCCACAAGGCAGTAAACAGAAAATAGGCTGCCTGAACATGAACAAGGCACCCTAGTGATCACAACTTAGCAAAACCAATATGGGCACCCTCAAACAAAATGGCCCGACCAGACCCGAACGTGCTTGGTCGGGCAACCTGACACGGCGCGACATGATGCGCCCGAATGAACGATGCCACAAGGGAGAAAATGGAAAACGGGCCATTCGAACATGCACAAGGCACTCAGGTGGTTACAAATTAGCAAAACTGATACGGGCGCCCTCGAATGAAACGGCCTGACCCGACTCAAACACGCCCGGTTGGGCGACCTCACACGGTGCGACACGACGTGCCCGACTGAACAATGCCACAATGGAGCAAACAACAAATGGGCTGCCTGAATGCGTATAAGGCACTCGAGCGGTGACAACTTGGCAAAACTGATATGGGTGCCCTCGAACGAAACGGCTCGACCCGATGCGAACAAGCCCGGTCGGGCAACCTCACACGGCCCGACACAACGCGCCTGAACAAATGATACCACAAGGGAGCGAATAGAAAACGGGTCACCTAAAAGTTCAAAAGGCACTAGGGTAGTCATAACTTAGCAAAACTGATACGCCCCCCCTCAAACAAAACAACTCGTCTCGAATGCGCCTGGTTGGGAAACCTCACATGGCATGACATGACGCGCCTGACCGAACGATGCCACAAGGGAATAAATGGAAAATGGGCCACCTGAACATGCACAAGGCATCTGAGTGGTCACAGCTTACCAAAACTGATACGAGCACCCTCGAACAAAACGACCTGACCCGACCTGAATGCACCCGGCCGGGCGACATCAGACGGCGCTACAAGACGTGCCTGATGTAACGATGACACAAGGGAGAAAATGACAAATGGGTCGGCCCAATGTGCACAAGGCACCCAGGCGGTCACAACTTAGCAAAACTGATACGGGCACCCTCGAACAAAATGGCCCGACCCGACCCGAATGAGCTCGGTCAGGCGACCTCACATGGCGTGACACGGCGCGCCTGACCGAACGATGCCATAAGGGAGAAAATAGAAAATGGGCCGCCTAAACATGCATAAGGGACCTGAGATGTCACAACTTAGCAAAAGTGATACGGGCGCCCTCGAATGAAACTGCCTGACCCAAATGCACCTAGTCGAGCGACCTCACACGGCGTGACTCGACGCGCCCAACCGAACGGTGCCACAAGGGAGAAAATGAAAAATGGGCTATCTGAATGTGCACAAGGCACTCGAGCGGTCACATCTTAGAAAAACGGATACGGGTGCCCTCAAAAGAAATGGCCTGACCCGACTCGAACGGGCCTCGTCAGGAAACCTCACATGGCACGACACGGCGTGCTTGACCGAACGATGCCATAAGGGAGAAAATAGCAAATGGGCTGCCTGAATGTGCACAAAGGACCCGGGCATTCACAACTTAGCAAAACTCATATGGGCACCCTTGAATGAAATGGCCCGACCCGAACGCGCTTGGTCGGGTGACCTCACATGGCGCGACACGACGCGCCCAAACGAATGATGCCACAAGGGAGAGAATGGAAAAAAGGTCACCCAAACGTTCACTAGGCACTCAGGTGGTCATAACTTAGCAAAACTGATAGGGCGACCTCGAATGCGCCCAGTCAGGCGACCTCACACGGCGCGACACGATGTGCCCGACCGAATGATGCCATAAGAAAAAAAACGGCAAACAGGCTGCCCGAATGTGCACAAGGCACTCAGGTGGTCAAAACTTAGCAAAACTGACATGGGCGCCCTTGAACAAAATGACCCAACCCGACCCGAACGCACTTGATCAGGCGACCTCACACGGCGTGACACGACGCGCTTGACCGAACAATGCTATAAGGGAGAAAATGGCAAACAGGTCGCTCGAATGTGCACAAGGTAGCGGGGTGGTCACACTTAGAAAAACTGATAGAGGTGCCCTCGAACAAAATGACCCGACCCGACCCAAACGCACTCGGTAGGGTGACCTCACACGGCGTGACACGGCGCACCCGATCGAACGATGCCATAAGGGAGCAAACGACAAACTGGCTGCCCGAACCTGCACAAGTGACCCGGGCAGTCACAACTTAGCAAAACTGATATGGGCACTCTCGAAAAAAACGACCCGACCCAAATGCGCCCGGTCGAGCGACCTCACACGGCATGACTCAACGCACCCGACCGACCGGTGCCACAACGGAGCAAATGACAAACGGGCCACCCAAACATGCACAAATCAACTGAGCAGTCACAACTTAGAAAAACTGATATGGGCGCCCTCAAATGAAACAACCCGACCTGACCTGAATGCGCCTAGTCGGGTGACATCACACGGCACGACACAGCGCGCCCGACTGAACGATGCCATAAGGGAGCAAATGACAAATGGGCTGCCCAAATGTGCACAAGGGACCTGGGTGGTTAGAAATTAGCAAAACTGATATGGGCGCCCTCGAATGAAACGACCCGACCCGAACGTGCTCGGTCAGGTGACCTCACATGGCGCGACACGACGTGCTCGAACGAACGATGCCATGAGGGAACAAATGACAAACGGGCAACCCAAATGTCCAAAATATACCTAGGTGGTCACAACTTTGGAAAAATGATACGGGTGCCCTCGAACGAAATGACCCAACCTGACCCAAATGCACCCAGTCACGACCTCACATGGCGTGACTCGATGCGCTGAAATGAATGATGCCACAAGCAAGAAAACATTTCGGCATCGAATGATCACAACTTAGCAAAACATTTCAAGGCATCGAATGAGCGTTGAGCATAGTCGTCCCAAAGAAAAGGAACTCCTTTCTTCAATAGTCTCATATATCCCTTTGTAATCTCAGCATAGTTGACGATAAACCTCCGAAGAAAATTAGACTTCCCTTGGAGACTTTGAAGCTGACAGATTGAAGACGGGGGTGGCAACCGAAGTATTGCCTCAACCTTGAAGGGATCTACCCTTATCCCTTCCCTAGACACGATAAATCCCAACAGCCGACCGGATGTAACCACGAAAACGCACTTGTTCGGATTCAATCGAATTTTATAAAAACGACATCTTTCAAATATTTGCCGGAGGTGACCTGGATGATCTATCCTCTTTCGAGAATGAGCAGCTAAATCATCTAAGTATGCCTCAATAATCTTCTTGATGTCGTGGAAGGCGTAAGACATGGCCCGCTGAAAGGTAGCTCCAGCATTTTTAAGGCCAAAAGGCATTTTCTTATATGCAAACGTACCCCAGGGACAAATAAATGCGGTCTTATGTTGATCTTATGGACGGATAGTAATTTGATTATAACCAGAGAAACCGTCCATGAAGGAGAAAATCTCGTTACCGGCACACTCGTCAATAATCTGATCAATGAAAGGTGTGGGGTAATTATCTTTAGGACACACCTTATTCAGGTCTCTGAAATCGATGCATACTCGAATCGTTCCTTGCTTTTTATCTACCGGAACGGGGTTTGAAACCCATTCAGTCAGAGGAACTGGGAAAATGAATCCCGCCTTAAGCAGCTTTTCAACTTCAGCTTTGATAGTTGCTGCCTTCCTAGGATTAACCGGACGAAGTTTTTGCCTGACCGGCTTAGCGTTTTCATACGTCTTGATCTCATGCTAGACAATAGATGGGTCTATGCCAGGCATTTCCTCATAAGACCAAGAAAATACATCCCTATACTCTTTGAAGAGCTCGGTATAGATTTGAATCTCTTCACGGGAACATTCAGCTCCAATGAAGACATTCTCGACAATATTGGGATCCCTGGAAATGTTCACCGGGATAGTAGGAGAGATCACAACCATGTTCCCTTCAGCATATACCTGTGTTGGTGCCAAAGGGCTCAAGACTGGGTGAACAGGACCAGGAGACTGAGGACTTGGAAAACTTGTTTCGACTTCGCTCAAGTCAGGTAGGAAGTAAGACCGATGATGCAGATCATCCTACGGTCTATCTATACCTGTCATCGCTTCCAGGATGGCCTCTTCAGATGGAAGAGTGGTATCTAGACAATCCTGGGCAGAAGAAGAAGTAAGCGTCCAAGCCGGAGCCACATCACCATCCAACTCTTCCGGAGAAAGAGGAGCTGGATCAGATTCTGCAGTGTCAACAATAGACTGATAGGCAATCTCAGCTGCAGAAATCGGGAATGCCATTCCACCCACTTGACCTTCCTCTAATGTGGCAGTAGGAGAAGGTAAGGTCCAAGGGTCCAAAAAATAATGAGTTCGAAAGAACTCTCTTCGAAGGGGAGCCTTAGAGGATGAAATAGCATTAATATGAACCTTAGGAGGAGGAAGATCGAAAGTACCCATCAAGGAAGAATACATTCCAACTCCTAGATTCTCAACAGGCGCCTTAGTATTATCCAACTTAGGAACAGATGAGTCAGAAGGCGCATCCAGGTCTACAGGAGGACAGTCCAGTTGATCCACTGTGACAATCCTCCCTTCGTGGGGGAAACATACAATTCGAAATAGTGAGGATGCAATAACATCCATCTCATAAATCCAGTTCCTCCCCAACAGAAGGTTGTAGTCCAAGGGTGCATCTACTACCTCAACTTCTATGTTGACAGTTTTGCCCCCAACACAGATGGGCAAAGCTGGGACAATACCATGGGGTCTGTGAGAATGACCATCGAATGCAGTAAGAACAGTGCTAGATGGAACAGCTTTGGGAGATCCAAGTGTCTTCCAGCATGCGAGAGACATCACGCATGTAGAAGCACCCTCATCAACAACCGTTCGAAATATATTGGTCTTTCGATACGACGATTTAATATGAAAAGCCATGTGATGAGGAAGTCTCTTCTTAAAATTAGTCATATCAAAAGTAATCAGAAGAGAATTTTTCGGATCAACAGCCCCAATGGCAGTGAGCAAAGCATTGCGCTGAGCCGGACAAGACTGGAGTACCTCTAAAGCTGACATAGCACAAGGACTCTGCGCCAGATCTTCTACAATCGAGTAGTTCTGGGCAGCCCTCGCGTTTGGATTAATCGTTGACCGCTTAGAAGATGCTTTGGGCATCCGAGGCATAGACTCAACAGTTGGCTTCGTGATGTGAAGCGGCTCAGTAGCATCAGGAACTTCCTTAGCTTTCGAAGATTCCTCTCCGCCATAATCACGGGATCTCGTAGCGACATCCACGTGAGCACTCATCATAAATATATTCGATGGAATTTCCCCTTCCTGGGTACCTCCAGAGGAAGCCCCAGGATTTTGGTTCGCGCCAACAACTAATTGCTGCCCTTGGGGAAAAGGGTTTGTTAGCACAGCCTGGGAACTAGAAGAACCCTGCTGGGATAACAGGCATTGAGCATCCTGAATTTTAGGGCAAAGGTGTGTGAGATGGTCTCCAGTACAAAGCTTGCACGGAAACTTCACTTTCTTTTTCTTTTTTTGACCCTCACCAACACGCTCGTTGGTTTTATTTGCATTGCCCTTCCCATTCTTGCCCTTCTTCTTGTTATTTCGTCCCTTCTTCTTCCCATCGGATTGTTGATTTCCTTTGGGCTCAGAAGTTTGGACAACATTTATGGACAAAGACTGGGAAGGTGATGAATCAGCAAGCACAGCCTAACCAGAAGGAGCAGATTGTAAAGACAACTGCTGCAATTGAGAAAGCAGGCTGGCTGCACCACTACTGACCGATCTGACAAGTCCGTCACCATGCGGACCAGGTTTAGTTTTCGACAAATCCAATTTGGAGCGAGGAGCATTGGGAAAATACTTATAAAGTACCCCAGACTGAGAATAGATCAGTTCTAACTGCTGGGCCCTAAAAATGGCCTGCTCCTCAGAAAATACCCCAGATAGGGATACATCCTTTGAAATATCTAACTACAGAGATTTCAAAAACCACTCGAGAAGGAATTCACCTGGAATATGAGCTTTGATAAGCCTCTTCCTTCTCCTCCATTCCTGAATGTGATCAGAAATGTGAGTTGCCTCATCCTGCTTAAAATTAGCCAGGAGTTCGGTCCCAGCCTCATATTTGACAGGCAACTGAAAATGGTTAAGAAATGTGACAGCCAACTCTCCAAATGTGGCGAAACTGCCCCCAGTGAGCTCTATGTACCATTTGGCAGCATTTACAGTTAGGGTGCGTTGAAATAATCTCAACCTAATCGAATCATCGATCAGGGAGTTCGATGAGCACCATAAGTGGAAAGTGGTGATGTGGTTCGCCGGATCCTCTCCATTCTTACCTTCAAATTTTGGAATGTCTAAAGGAAGTTTGGTCGGGACCGGAGGCCACCCCAGACTATACCGAATCGGATCATTAGTCAACTTCGACAAATCTGGCAAGTTTAACGTTGCCAGAAACGGTAAGCGAGGCGGAGCCTGAGAATTCCATCCTTGAGGGGAAGGATTCCCAACATTTTGAAAAGAATAGCCTGGATTTGATAAGGCACCAGGCTGCCAGAAAGGACTCGTAGAAAACGGAGAAGAACCTCCTCCCCACGCCGAGTTACCAAAGCCCAGACCAGTTCCCCCCGCTGAAGTGTTAAATGAAGAGGAGAGCCCCTGATAGGGATTCCAAGCATTAGACAGAGGAGAAAAGGTCTGATATGCACTCGAAGAAGGGAAAGAAGCATTCCCTTGATGACCTGCGAAGAACTGGTTCCCTGCCCCAGCCGTTGTAAACACAGGATTCCATCCCGTAAAAGTAGTCGAACTTTGCCCCCCAGACCAAGGGTTGAAACTCTGGGTCTGGGACGTAAACGGAAACGACCCTAAAGAAGGATTGGAACTGGGAATGTGTCCAGTCCCAAAGGGGAAACCCTGAAAGGAAGCTGATCCACTAGCCATGTTAGACATGGGCGTAGATCCAGCTGAAGCAGCAGAAAAGGAAAAAGAGGGACTTCCACTAATGGACATCCCTGAACAGAAGGGACCAGAATGAGAAGCATGTGCTTGGGTGAACCGAGAGCCAAACACAGCAGCACTAGAAGCAATCGAAGATGAAGCAATAGTGCTCCCTGCTTCAGCAGAAGCAGGAGTCTGAATGCCTGCAGCACTCACGACAGAAGCCGCATTCCCAGTCGTGGCCATCGAAAGATAAGAATGATATGGAAGATCCGGCGGTCTCTCAGACTCTGGTCTGTTGTACTGAACAATAAACAGATAATCAGGAGGAAGAGGAGATGGACCTGTAGCAGGAGGCTCAGGTATATCTTCTATCTGAAAATCTTCTTCCTGAGGAAACAAAACCCTCGAGGTGAGTGGAACGCTCCTCTCAGAACCGACACCGGAATTAGCTACGAAACCTTCAGACCTTTGTGGAGGATCACTCTCCACTGCGTCAGACGCTACCGGGTGGTAACCACCTGCTAAATCACTCCTACGCCTTCTCGAAGAAGGCTCTGAGCTCTCGGGAGATAACCCCCGGATTCTCCTCGAACGTCGAGGCGCTTGATCAGCCACTTTTATAGATTTATTAAATTAGACTCAGAAAAGTGAAAAGCTAGGCAAGCTAGGAGCAAAGAGCACTCACTAAAATAAAAAATCCCTGAGAAACAACAAGCAAACAACCTCCAAGTATTTCCGCTCCGGGTGATGAGGACCGGACACCAAAATACAGGAAAGCGAAGTATAGGGCCTTCCGAAAGCAGTCTACGATGATTAGGGCCCAGAACAACTAGCGAAGGTATCAGAAACAGTTACGCCAACCTCCTAACGACAGCCTTTGCCGGCTCAAGCACCCAAGCTTCGCAAGGGCACCCCCAGAAGTACTGCTGAAAGTGATGCGACGTCTGCCTCAGGTACCACGGGTATTCCCCCCCGCAGTCACCTGTGTGGAACCTAGGAGTGGCAACTATGGACACCAATCCATATCAGAAGCTGGGCGGAACGGTCTCGAGGTCAGATTCAGCTAATCGGAGGGGGGGTATCCCTCTTCTCAACCTTCACTTCCCCTCGCGCTTGACTCTCGGATGAGAGCTTTCCCAGTCCACCTCACGGAGTTGGATTTCGCTCAATTAATCAACTTCTATGTTTGTTTGAGAGGCCTTGGAGAGTTAACTCTCCACTCACCTATTCCAAGGCCCTACAACCTAGCTAGTTGGTGATCGACACTTAGAAAAACTTGCTAGTTGATTTTAGATTAAATCGCTTATTTTATGGGCTGTTATATTAAGTCACAAGGATATGGAGATGAAACCAATGGTGTTTTTGACGCAAAAGAAATTAATAAAAACTTAACTACATGCACATGCAGTTCTTTGTCTTTCGATGAAAAGTAATCTCTATACAGGTTCTACGAGACTAAAAAATTGTATTTTTTCTTTTCAAATGGAAAACTCACACTCTCAAAAACTAAGAAGCTAACTAAATGCTGAAATGCACCTAATGCAAATCACTACAAGCATGTAAATCCTAAGATGCAAAGATCTCTTAAAACAAAGTGAAATTTCCCAAAAAGCTCCTTCAGTTTTAACTCTTCTTTGGTTGCCCAAAAAGCTAGTCCTCGAAGTCGAGAACTCTTAATATAAGACAACCAAAAACACTCAAAAACAAGAAGAAGAAATCAAATGACAACTCCTCCTCAAAATCAAGCCAAAAACTAGAAGCAAGAAACCTCACAAAAGCTCCAAAAGATATGGCAAAACGAAAATGAAAATGCAACAACAAAAACAAAAACAAGACGAAATGTTTTTTGAGTTTTTGAAATGCAAAAAACAAAAAGCAAAACAAATGTTTTTTTTGAGCTTTTTTAGTTTTATAAAGCAAGAGCTCGAAAAGACCAAGCGCAACTATCAAAATCCAAACCAAATGAGACCAAATTTCAAGCACAAACTTCAATAATGCTCCCAAACCTTATAAGGCTAACTCGTAGCAAGATCAATAAGAGCAAAAGAAGACCAGAAAACTCAGCCAATCAGCCTAGACAAATAGTGCAAACTCGTTGCAAACAAAAACTCCAAAGAAGCAAGAAAAGCTCTTCGAAAATTGCAACAAAACCTAGCCTATGGAACTCAAGAAAACCAATCAAAAACGAAGAAAAAATCGCAATGTGAAGCACAACACAAAGATAGGAGCGAGTCAGTGAGCAGAAGCTCTCTGTTCTGATAAAGTAGAACAGCCAAGAATGCTCAGAAAGCGATCTTGGAACTCAATCCAGAAGTGCCAGCACCAGTAACAACACTTTGCCAAAAAGACCAATTTTCAAACAAACGAAAGAGAGAAAAGATCTGAAACCACTTCCTTCACATTCCAGTAAGTACAGAGACACTGTAGACACAGGCCTCCACAGCCAGAAAGGACCAAAAAGTCAATAAACCCTAAAATTCAAAATCAGCCTAGGTATACGCGACCTCGCAGTTATACAACCAGCGTGTATACACGTCTGTTCTAAGGGAAACTCGCGTATATGCGGGTACATTTAGACAAAATCGCGTGTATACGCGACTGTGTGCAAGAAAAAGAGCGTATACAAAGGTAAATAATGAAAAAAAAAAAAGGACAAGCCTGGAAAAGAAACCAGGACTTCAGTCTGACTGCAAGAAAGTAAACTGGACTGCAAATGAAAGTTAAAACTGTCAGCAACCTACCAAACAGCTGAAACCACCCAACAGGAGAATCACAAGAATGAGATCCCCAGTGGAGTCGCCAGTTCTGTTTCGGGGAAATCTCACCCTAGAGGTTGGTTGGGGTACAACCTCCACAGAGCAGGGGCATGCTACTTAACAGAGACTCACACAACCATGCACGTTCAAAAAAACCAAATAGAGTAGAATGAGAAAGTTACCCGTAGGTCCTACGGTTGAAGTAGATCCATGTGGGGTCCAAACCCCCTGCAACCGTCCTTCCTTCTTAACCTGAAATACAAGAAGAAACCAGCACAAAGGACAAGTTGTACAACATATATCTACTCTAAATGTTAGTGAGATTCATATAAAACATTAAATAAATCATAATGAATGCTTGTATAACAAATATTCTCATACATATAAGAATACACTAACACGTTTATTTCGGGAACAACATGGTACTTCTGTATTATAAATAGCATGTACAAAAGTATCGAGTGGAGAGATCACCTGATCCTTCCAAGGCCTTCGCAGACCGTCGTCCGGATCCGTCCAGCCCTTGCCTCGCTAAGACTCCTTCCAAACTGGTGCATACGAGATAACATATAAAGGGATGTGTATCTCAAGGAAACAAGGGTTTCCTATAATGAATTGGGAAAGTGCAGGAGGCACGGGGAATCAGACTTGGATAGGGAATACCAACAGAGTATAATATCAATAATTCTCTCTCTCCCTTAGGCCATACACATGAGGGCTTTTTATAGTCCCTCCAAGTAGTTTCAGCAGTTGGAAACAGTTGGCCACGGGCTGGGGTGGTTGAACTACCCGAGTAACCATCAACCCAACGCGAAATTAGGGATTTTTTATATATATTTTTAATCATTTTAATGGCATACGCGGAAAAGTCTAGCTGAACTCGCGTATACACGCGGAAAAACACGGGCATAGTCGCGTATGGGGGATTTTACACTGTTTTTAAGTGAATTTGTCCAAGTCTGTAGGAATGGGTGCCCAAAAGCCATAAAGCAATCATGAATCATGTCAAGGTGAGAAATGATGCTATAACATCTCCAGGTACCAAATCATAAGGAGTGGAACACATGGTACAATCACGCAACTCGGGAGCCAACATATAGGATGCTGTTGTA
>CM076569.1:508503713-508587798 GCA_034641835.2 Pinus albicaulis
ACTAGAAGCAATCGAAGATGAAGCAATAGTGCCCCCTGCCTCGACAGAAGCAGGGGTCTGAATGCCTGCAGCACTCACGGTAGAAGCCGCGTTCCCAGTCGTGGCCATCGAAAGATAAGAATGATACGGAAGATCCGGCGGTCTCTCAGACTCCGGTCCGATGTACTGAATAACAAACGGATGATCAGGAGGAAGAGGAGATGGACCTGTAGCAGGAGGCTCAGGTACGTCTTCAATTTGAAAATCTCCTTCCTGAGGAAACAACACTCGCGAGGTGAGCGGAACGCTCCTCTCGGGACCGACACCAGAATCAGCTATGAAACCTTCAGACCTTTGTGGAGGATCACTCTCCACTGCGTCAGACGCTACCGGATGGTAACCACCTGCTAAATCGCTCCTACGCCTTCTCAAAGAAGGCTCTGGACTCTCGGGAGATAACCCCGGATTCTCCTCGAATGTCGAGGCGCTTGATCAGCCACTTTTATAGATTTATTAAATTAGACCCAAAAAAGTGAAAAGCTAGGAAAGCTAGGAGCAAAGAGCACTCACTAAAATGAAAATCCATGAGAAACAACAAGCAAACAGCCTCCAAGTATTTCCGCTCCGGGTGATGAGGACCGGACACCAAAATACAGGAAAGCGAAGTATAGGGCCTTCCGAAAGCAGTCTGGGATGATTAGGGCCCAGAACAACTAGCGAAGGTATCAAAAACAGTTACGCCGACCTCCTAACGACAGCCTTTGCCGGCTCAAGCACCCAAGCTTCGCAAGGGCACCCCCCAGAAGTACTGCTGAAAGTGATGCGACGTCTGCCTCAGGTACCACGGGTATTCCCCCCCGCAGTCACCTGTGTGGAACCTAGGAGTGGCAACTATGGGCACCAATCTGTATCAGAAGCCGAGCGGAACGGTCTTGAGGTCAGATTTAGCTAATCGGAGGGGGGGTATCCCTCTTCTCAACCTTCACTTCCCCTCGCGCTTGACTCTCAGATGAGAGCTTTCCCGGTCCACCTAACGGAGTTGGATTTCGCTCAATTAATCAACTTCTATGTTTTTTTGAGCGGCCTTGGAGAGTTAACTCTCCACTCACCTATTCCAAGGCCCTACAACCTAGCTAGTTGGTGATTGACACTTAGAAACTTGCTAGTTGATTTTAGATTAAATCGCTTATTTTAAGGGCTGTTATATTAAGTCACAAGGATATGGAGATGAAACCAATGGTGTTTTGACGCAAAAGAAATTAATAAAAACTTAACTACATGCACATGCAGTTCTTTGTCTTTCGATGAAAAGTAATCTCTATACAGGTTCTACGAGACTAGAAAATTGCATTTTTCTTTTCGAATTGCAAACTCACACTCTCAAAAACTAAGAAGCTAACTAAATGCTGAAATGCACCTAATGCAAATCACTACAAGCATGTAAATCCTAAGATGCAAAGAATCTCTTAAAACAAAGTGAAATTTCCCAAAGAGCTCCTTCAGTTTTAACTCATCTTTTGTTGTCCAGAAAGCTAATTCTTAAAATCAAGAACTCTTAAAATAAGGACACCAAAAACACTTAACAACAAGAAGAAGAAATCAAATGACAACTCCTCAAAATCAAGCCGAAAACTAGAAGCAAGAAACTTCACAAAAGCTCCAAAAGATATGGCAAAACGAAAATGAAAACGCAACAACAAAAACAAAAACAATTCAAAATGTTTTTTGAGTTTTTGAAATGCAAAAACAAAAATCAAAACAAATGTTTTTTGAGCTTTTTAGTTTTATAAAGCAAGAGCTCGAAAAGACCAAGCACAACTATCAAAATCCAAACCAAAACGAGACCGAATTTCAAGCACAAACTTCAACAATGCTCCCAAACCTTATAAAGCTAACTCGTAGCAAGACCAATAAGAGCAACGGAAGACCAAAAACTCAGCCACTCAGCCTAGAAAAATAGTGCAAACTCGCTGCAACAAAAAACTCCAAAGAAGCAAGAAAAGTTCTTCGAAAATTGCAACAAAACCCTAGCCTATGGAACTCAAGAAAACCAATCAAAAACGAAGCAAAAATCACAATGAGAAGCACAACACAAAGGTAGGAGCGAGTCAGTGAGCAGATGCTCTCTGTTCTGATAAAGCAGAACAGCCAAGAATGCTCAGAAAGAGATCTTGGAACTCAATCCAGAAGTGCCAGCACCAAAAACAAAACTTTTTCCAAAAGACTAGTTTCCACTCAAACGAAAGAGAGAAAAGACATGAAACCACTTCCTTCACACTCCAGTAAGTACAGAGACTCTGTAGAAACAGGCCTCCACAGCCAGAAAGGACCAAAAAGTCAAGAATCTCAAAAATTCAAAATCAGCCTAGGTATACGCGGCTTCACAGCTCTGCAACCAGCGTGCATACGCGTCTGTTCTAAGGGAAACTCGCGTATACGCGGTTTCCTTCAGACAAACTCGTGTGTATACGCAATTGTGTGCAAAAGAAGAAGCGTATGAAAAGGTAAATAATGAAAAAAACAAAAGAACAAGCCTAGAAAAGACACCAAGACTTCAGAATGACTGCAAGAAAACAAACTGGATTGCAAATGAAAGAGAAAACTGTTGGCAACCTACCAAACAGCTGAAAAAACCCAACAGGAGAATCACAAGAATGTGATCCCCAGCGGAGTCGCCAGTTCTGTTTCGGGGAAATAACACCCTAGAGGTTGGTTGGGATACAGCCTCCACAGAGCAGGGGCATGCTATTTAATAGAGACTCACACAACCATGCACGTTTAGAAAAACTAAATAGAGCAGAATGAGAGAGTTACCCGTAGGTCCTACGTTTGAAGTAGATCCACGTGGGGTCCAAACCCCCTGCAACCGTCCTTCCTCATTAACCTGAAATACAAGAAGAAACCAGCACAAAGGACAAGTTGTACAGCATATATCTACTCTAAATGTTAGTGAGATTCATATAAAACATTAAATAAATCATAATGAATGCTTGTATAACAAATATTCTCATACATATAAGCATACACTAACACTTTTATTTTGGGAACAGCATGATACTTCTGTATTATAAATAGCACGTACAAAAGTAACAAGTGGAGAGATCACCTGATCCTTCCAAGGCCTTCGCAGACCGTCGTCCGGATCCATCCAGCCCTTGCCTCGCTAAGACTCCTTCCAAACTGGTGCATACGAGATAACATATAAAGGGATGTGTATCTCAAGGAAACAAGGGTTTCCTACAATGAATTGGGAAAGTGCAGGAGGCACGGGGAATCAGACTTGGATAGGGAATACCAACAGAGTATAATATCAATAATTCTCTCTCTCCCTTAGGCCATACACATGAGGGCTTTTTATAGGCCCTCCAAGTAGTTTCAGCAGTTGGAAACAGTTGGCCACGGGCTGGGGTGGTTGAACTACCTGAGTAACCATCGACCCAGCGCGAAATTAGGGATTTTTTATATATTTTTTAATCATTTTAATGGCATACGTGGAAAAGTCTAGCTGGACTCGCGTATACACGCGGAAAAGTACGGGCATAGTCGCGTATGGGGGATTTTACACTGTTTTTAAGTGAATTTGTCCAAGTCTGTAGGAATGGGTGCCCAAAATCCATGAAGCAATCATGAATCATGTCAAGGTGAGAAATGATGCTATAACAATTACTAATAAGGTAAACACGTTTGTCATTACCAGAGCTCTTTGTTATAGTAATTCAATTGAGTTGATTAGGTAATCTACGTAATAGAATAACATCATATTAGATTAAGCTCAATATGGAGAGTATATTTGGTAAACATCTATTATCTAAGTGGAAACCATTGTTGTGATACGTATTGAGAATGCAATCATTTTACTACTAGTGCTGTGAATAAGCATAATGAAGATGTATTGATCTAGGATTCTAACCTGATTATTACTAATATTACCTATACTTAATATTAGTAAGATCAAAGATCCTTATTCTACATGTATTACTTTGATTAAAACATGCTTGATTTCCATAATATCTTGAACACACTCTTCTTAGCTAAGCTCTTGTTAAGTTGAATATGCATAGCTTTTCTATATGGAATTTGAACATAGTGCTTTTATTAGGCATATGATACTTATGGAAGCTCTTTTACCCCCATTCTATAGTAGGTAGTGTAATCAATTCCTTGTATTCATGTATCTGCATTGGGTATGCAGCTTGTTCATTCATGAATCTCTAACTACTACTAGAAAAATGGTATATTAGAGTAATACAACCAATGGGTATTTTACTGGTAAAACTGCTAACATGTAATGAATAGGGTTATGCTTAGGTGGTAATATTCCATGTATTCTAATAATGAGTGATATGTGATATGGTATTTACTTACTAAATATTCAACCATTTACCGAATACGAGGACTTGATTTCGTGTATGAATCAATATGAGTAAAGCGAAAATAGGTAGCTAGACATGAGACAAAGGGTTGTTTATTACACCTTATGCTCTCAATATGATAGGTATTTGTTACAGTATTACTTATAGTTAATGAACCCTATTCAGATAATTACACATATCTTGTATAGGTTAAGCTCTGTAAGCAGGTAACAGTAAAGTATAGGGAAACAGAGGTTATAATGTTCAACATGCTTATAAGGTGAAGCATATTCATGTATTAGCTATTAGTACTGATAAAAATCCCTATTAGAGTTAAGAGATCAAGTATGGATAGTACTAATACCCGCTGTAATCACATAATAAACTATCCCTAATTAGGAAAATAAGGTCACATGTCGTATTCCAATAATTCTTAATCAGCTTGTACATACAATATAAGGTTACAAATGGGATTATAAGCACATATCGATAAGGTCCAATGTGGTTGGTTATTACTAATAGAAACACCAATTCTTACAGAGAAGGATCAGCTTGCTTGTGTCACAACAACCCACGAGTATAGTGTATTGACCCTAATGAAGTCTATTAGCTCTATGTTGATGAGCACGTAATCACTGCCTCTCTATTACAGCTAAGCTTAGGTTTAAGATTATAATCATTACTTATGGGTATACTCTTACACTATGATTACCATTTAGATTTCATATGAATAGTAACTCTACTAGTATTAGAGGTGATTAGAATACTATTATATCACTACTACAAAGCTTGCCATAATCTAATAGGTTACCGATTTGATGTGTGATGAACAAGCTTAGGTTCCAAGTTCAATGTGTTGATGAATATGATTCCCATAGATACAAGCATTATTCAAGTTATGTTACTAGTACTAAGCTTATTAGTTTGATGATCATTGTTTAACCACTCTTTCTATTCGTTACCTACATAAGTGATTACGATCTTACTTATAACTAGTTTCATAGCTTAGTATTCTCCATATTACGTATTCATAACGGGTCAGATATAACAGCAGCTAGCATGAGTTCTATATAAGTAATCAGAACAGATCCTTAGTAAAGCTTAGTCATATACAATATTTTAAAGCTCGGCATAAGCATTTACATAATCTCTTTATTAGTGCCAAGCTGTTAAGTGTCCATAACAGCTTAGGTAATGTAAATGCTATAAAATCTTAGTATATGAGGGATATTAACATATTCAAGCTTCCTTGTTTCATAATTCCATAAGCTAAAATATCACTATGACTCTAATAAAACTCAGCTTATGATATGGAGTTACAGTATATCCATAATTAATAACAATATTTATTACTAGCTAAGTAAGCTCGATAGTGATAGTACAAGTATTCTACATATTGTACGAACCTTATAGTGAGAGTGTAATAGCTCTAATCACTTGCTCATATTATGTTTGAGATTAGCTTAAGCTTAACCAAGCATTGGTGCAATAAGTATGACAAGCATAGAATGAAACCCATAATAATAAACCTCTCTCTTATTCGTCATATGTAACACACTTAGTATTCCTCACCCATATGAATGAGTGAGTCTCTACCAAGCCTCTCCCTAAATTGAGAGCAATGCTTATGCATCCTCTCCTATTAGTCCAACCATGCCTTCCTTGATTTCTTATTGGGTGGGGCGGTGGTCGAGTCATGCTTATGCATCCCCCTCTTTAACAATCGAGCATGCTTACGCACCCTTGTTCAATGTGGACAAGTAGTTCCTTCTTCACCCCACTTGAGTAGGGTGAGCCCTCCTTCCTGATTGGGCTTTTAGGTATACCATTATGGTGTACGTGTCCCTATAGGTATACGAGTAAAAGCATTCTTATCTTACTAAATTGGGTTGAACCAACCAATGCTGCAAGACCAATCAGAACCAATCAATCAAAATGCCCCCCTAATAAAACAAACCAATAAGGACCAACTGCTCATTAGCTCAGTGGAACATCAAGAGATATTATTTTCTATACTTTAGACTGCGGGTTGACCCCAAACTCACTAAGGAAGGCCAACACAGGACACTTATATTTCTTCCCCTTGCAGGAGAACCTTATGGATACATCTGAGAATGAATATCCAGATGCCAATCCTATTTATTATCGGACTTACTTTGAGGCTTGTTCACTGGCATGGCAATAAGGAGGCAAAAGGATAGCCCGAGCGAGGCGGGCGGGGAAATTTTATTACTGGATCTAAAAACAGGATCACAATAGCAGGCAGAACAAGCGAGTTTTCCTTGAAAACACTTGAACCTACGGGCGGGCATTTTTGGGGAGTAGCCAGCTTCTTCAGACACTTTCCTTTCATTGGGGGGGCCATTGAAAGGTTACTAAAACACCAGAAACAGATACTACCCAAGCTAATGATAGAGGCAAGAAGACATTTCGGCTAGGTCCCATTAATTGATCATGACGATATTGTGGAAATGCTACACGGACCCATATATATAAGAATGGGGAGAAAATCACCTTTAAACTAAACCGGATTGAGCCCAGGATCTTCATGAAAATGGGAAGATTTGGGATAGGTGGCCGACCTCCTGGAAGGAGCAATGTACATAGACTGGGTGAGTGGGGATTCAGCTCCGTGGACCACTCGTCGGGCCTAATAGGTGGTGGTATCACACCCTTCTCAAAGGAACCGTACATGACACTCTCACGTCATACAACTCCGTCCCGGGAATATTTAGTATCCCTTTGATGCAAAATCTAGGTCCTCGAACCTGTCCTCGCACGGACAGAAGGTACTTACCTTCTAACTCAGGTAAGTGATAACCTTGAGTCAGATGCATGCATACCCTCATTTATTGATAGATCCTTCCTCTGGGCGGGGTTACCAAAGGAATCCTAAAGGCCAACATAGCACATCTGCATGCTCTTTCTAAGGGTGGGTGGGGCCGCCCTCCTCCCCACAAACCCCCCCCCCCAAGCAACAACGGTTCAGACCGATGGATCACGCTTCGTACATCTTGTATGTACAACTGATATAAGGTCTTGTACGTGTGCTCCTCATTGTTTAGAACATGACTTGTTAGGAATGACTCTAGTCCAAGCTTCCTAAGCTATATGCTATTGGGGAACTTAGCAAGGGCCTTACCACCTTCTTTATTTACTATCTGTGAGCCTTTGGAGTACTTTGGGATTATCTTCCATGCCGAGGATTTATGCTTGTGGGTAGGGGTGGATATAGCGGACCGGTGGATCTGGTAGTCCACAATCATTCAGACTTGATAGAGGTTGTCGCAGCACCTATGGTGGGATAGGGGACTTATTGTGATGCTTGCAAACCAATTTATGATTTCTTCGTCACTAACGTTCATCAAGCAGGCCACATGGGTCGGCCAGGGTCTTCTCGGGCTAATGATACCTCGATCCCGAAGCCTTTGGAGTATCTTTCTCACAGGCACTTTTATCTATATGGGTAATTTGCTGCTAAAAGATCCCGTCTATTTCTAGTGACCCCCTCCTTCCCCAACCTCCCGACCCCCCAGCGTTTCTTTGGGAGTATACAATGACAACTCCCAGACGCTCAACAATTTTCTTGATCATGAGACTGCCTGTTGAACGTCTGATGGCATGTTTCTTCAGCATGATATTTCCCCTAATATTTGCCGGATGTGCTTGACGATGTCCCATAATATGCCTACGCTCACTGGGGGACTTATTACTCCAGCTGTTCCAAGAGTCTTTGCTAGTTGAACCACGTCTTGTAGACTCCCTGTTTCCATCCCCTTTGTGAGCTGTTGGATGGGGATACTCCTCCCTAGGTCCTCCAACTTGGAATAGAAGGCGGAGCATAGGTGGAAAGTTGTGATATGGATATGGTGCTTTGCTCTCCGACGCTTCTCCAGCTCTCGCAAGAATTGTATCGGAGTCGCCCTCAAAGGGACTTCTCGAATGACTGTACTGGGGGATTCTACCATACTGCATGCAACTATGTAATTCTATCCTGCAGAGCCTACCTCAAGGTTCAGGCCTGATTGTAGGAAGTGGGTGATATGTTTCTATATTCCTCTTATGAGATCTACAGTACCCACGATTCCCAGTGGTAATTCATTGGCATATCGCATGTGACAAATCCTAATTAAATATAGGTCATCGAAGTGAAAATGGGATAGCCCCTGCTTATAGGCTAGGTGTCTTTCCAACCCAACGATAACTAGCTCCCCACCCAGTTCTATCAACAGGATCCTTCTTCTGCAACACCTAATAGGGTTTGTCATGGATAATGCTACCCCATTATTCTTATTATTATAGAAGGGGCATTCTCCACCTTCTTTTATTCATTTCAGGGTCAACCAGGTGGCTCCTTCACGAATGAGGAAGGTGGCGCAAAGGGGGCTCGAGGGCTTGTTAAAGAAGGTGACAAGGGAAAGGGGGAAATAAAGGTTTTTTTTGGTCCCCCCTTCGTCGGGGGGTGCTTGCAGGGGGGTGTGCCACAAAAAATTAAGGGAATAAAATGCCGCTTCACATTGGATGATTCTTACCCCCCCTCCCCCCCACAATGATCGCTCTATTGTCTCCTCCCACTGGCACTGGGATCCTAATCACGGGCTATCGGGAATGATCACGGGCTATCAGGAATGCCCCTCACTAACTAACTAACTAAATTACTCACTCACTGGGCACGTGTTATCAAGAACATGTAACACATTGAGAACCGCCTCCTTCCTGTGCACGTTGAACTTTTAATAGTGTATCGTGGGATAAATCGAGAATGATAAAGCGGGAATGGGAAAATCGGGAAACCAGCTAGTAGCATACCTTCGCAGAAAACATAATATGGACCCTCTGTCGAGTGATACTGGAAAGTGGCACATATGCATGTTTTTCCTCCTGGTACTTGTCCAGGATAGAGGGGCCGGGGCCCCCTGTAGAGTTGTAGGCTATAGCGTTCTGACTGAATGGGTCCTGAATGTGGGAAAGGGAATGCAGGAATGGGGAATGTTCCTTCCAGGGTTGGATCATTCTCTACCCTTTCCAATGCCATTGACAATGCCAATCAATGAACATCAACCTAGACATGCATCGTGTATAACCTGCCTCATGCATCTCATCGATTGGGGTAACCTTCATCATGTAAGCCCCATTAATGAAAATTGTGTAACCTATAAAATGTAAGCTAATCGAACCAAGCTAATCGTGTAATGCATCATGATCGTGGAACATCCTCCTCATCCATTGTCCCTCATTGTGTAACCTCATTCCTACTTATCATGTATCTCAACGTGTAGCTCGTAGTATCCCACTGTAGTATCCCATCATTCCTAATAAATCTCTCGCGGTGTATCATTCATTCCCCATCCAGTTCCCCATGGACTCTGTCCCATGGATTATTTCCCTTGGATTAGTTCCCATCCCTATGTCTTATTCCCCCCATTGAGTATGCCCATTGATGATTTCCCTCCCTGTGGATGATTGCCTTATTCCCCCCATTGGATGATACCGATGGGTAATGAGGGTATCCTCGCGGGTATCAAAAACTATGTATTGGGAATGGTAATGGGGGTAGATTGGGTGCGGGAATGGTAATGCAGGAATGCTAATTGAACTAAACTACTATGGGGAACTTAATTATCCTTCCTTCTCTCTTCGGTCAGTATTGATCGATGCATCTATCCGTTGGTCGAGACCATCTCTGCTGATGTTTGTTGTTTCTGTCCGTTGGCCCAAACCATCATCTCCGAGTATCTGTTTCCATCCGTTGTACTGCCACACCCCCGAATATGTTTTCTATCTAATTGAATCAATCAGTATCAGGTGCTACCTCCCCCTAACAGGCACGATCTTCCTAGCGTAATTTCCACTAAGTGTTTGTTGCATTACCCTAATCCTCAGGTGCATTGTGAGTAATGCATTATTATCACATTATAATTGAATGCCTTCAGTGTGTCGGGTTATTTGGAGGGTCTAGGTAGAGTTCCATATTGGCGTAGTTCGAGGTCAAGGGTTGAGGTCCAAGGTGGAGAGTGGTGGTTTTCCATCGATTCATATTCGTGGAAGATAGGATCCTCATTGATTCACATTCCTCAGATGGAAACCTACATTATTATACGATTGACCGGCCAGTTCATCTACTGGTGTTACCTTACCTAACTTATGATCGCAAAGGGGAAAGTAGGCTCCTCCTTTAGTGCATGACCGATCATAGGTTAGGTTCTCAAATTGGGATTGGTAGCTATGGATATTATGGCCTTTTGTCGTACCATTTCATAACCATTATAAAGCTCACTACTGATCATGATCGATTGATTCGCAGTTCACAAATTGATGGAATGCCCTAACGGGGACGAGGTCCGAAGCTAGCCACTTGTAGGGACAGACCAACTTGCCGGACTCAATGGAAATGCCCCTGCTAGACTCAATGAATGATCATTCAATATCAAATCATTTTGAGTCGTTTGTAGGAGGGAGATGCCTCATATTCTTCTTATATGATTCACCACTTATATTAAATGAGTTATTGAAATGAGTTCTTTTCCATCTATTCAGATATTATTTCTTTATAGCCAGACCGCTTGGTCAAACCAAACTGAAAGACCTAATCTTAATCTTTCTTCCACGCTTGGTCAACCAAAAAGTGCCTTACCTCTAACTACGACCAATATGATTTCATATAGTGCCCAGCCTCCAGAGGACACCCAAAGCATTTTATCAAAGCCAAAATATTCCATAATGAATGGATCTGCCCTAGACTGACTATCTGAACATGGGCCTAAACCAATTAGACTGAGTGGCGAGGGTGGCTAAGTCTATAGAGCCTTGTAATCCCACCGATATAAGTATAAAATAGATTCGTTAGAAGAAATGGAGGTATTGACTTTTCCTTCTTTCCATCCCACTTTTTTGGTTCCATCCTTGCCCAAAGAGTGTAGTTATGGGGTGCCCTTAGGTGCCCAAGTACAAGCAAGTTTGTCCACACTACACTATTGAGTAAGCCCTAAAATAGAATCTAAGGAAGCCAACTGAATGGATCCGCACTACTGGTTCCATTCTTTAATCCAACTTAAATGGTTAGTCTTTAGGGGGGAATAAATATAGGTCCGGATCCCCAGCAGGAAGTGCTTGGCTCAGGTTTCATAGCCCCTTATGCTTGGGCTTGGCTCAGAATTATCCCCAGCCCCAATCCAAGCTCTGTGAAGGGATGGCTTTGCTCAGGTAAGATCGGGACCAACCCAACCGGATCTTACAGCAAGTCTTACTTCTCTTTTATACTGCTCTACGAAGGGAAGGAATAAAAAAACCATATGTAACAAACCAACCTGTACAAAGCCCCACCATTTATGAGTGTCTTGAGCCAGGAAGGCGTAAAATATTTTAAAAGGCAAAGCCAAAGGCAGGCTATATATAAGTAAGGGGCCAAGGCCAGCCAAGGTAATAAGTAAGTGAAGTGGATTTGACGAATACTGGACTTTCCGTCAGCATGTATTTCTTAAAAGATCTCTGTTTCTATATACTATATTCTAGTACAATTTGGGATATTCTCTTTCGTTACTTTTAGTACTCTCTTTCCCTTTCGAATGCATTTCACTCTGACGGGTTCTCTCCTGAGTGAGAGAGAAAGAGCTTAGGTAGGTACTACTTGAATTATATATATGGGGGGAAAGGATATAAGTAAGGCAAGCCAAAGAAATAAGTGAGAAGGGTTGGGTACTTTAATTATAAGGGGGATTAACTAACTACTTTAATTATAAGGGGCATTCGCGTAGCTTAGGTAGGTAAGGTATTGACCGGTCGGGTATTAGAAGGGTTGGGATATTCATAGCTAGGTAGCCGGGATGCCTATGACTGGCATGTTCGTAAGTAAGGTGTTATGCCTAGCTTGGTTCAGGTAGGAAAAATTCATATAGCACCTAGCCTAGTACGCCTGGCATGAGGAAGGTAGGCATGCATGAGGGAGTGTAGGCATGAGTGCGCCTAGAGGATGGCATGCTTGTAAGTAATATGCTTGGGTAGGCATGCATGGCAGTAGTGCCTATTTTGGTATTATTACCATATAATAGAATCATCTCTTTGTATACAATATTCTTCTATTAGGTTATGATCTATTATTAAAGCCTAAAGCGTGTTATTACTGCTATAATTCATGACTGGAAGAACTTCATTTAACGCGTTGTCTCAAAATATTTCGCAATCAAGTGATCAAAGTATGAAGTAGTACTATTGGAAATCCTTGGCTTAAGTGGACATGAAAGCTTTGAAGGGCGTGGATGTAATCTCTGCTAGTGACTAGGGATCATAGTAGCAGCATCGGTAAGCTACACGAAGGATGCGCTTGATACGTCTCTGTCGGTATATGCGGGCGGCACCCAACATGGAGCATTATAAACAATGGTCGTACCCAAACAATGTATTTTTCTTGTAACGATGAAGAAAACAATTTTCACTTTTAGTAGTGCTATGGAAAATAATTTAGCAGGCAGGTGGATGAACATACTTACAACACATTAGCTTTGATACTTAGATGCTTAGCTTGCCTTGGTTACTTTGTTTGCTCCCGATTCTTTAAAATAGCCTCATTTCAATCCATATTTCCATCTTTCGGTGCTTCCACCTTCATCACCAGGCAAGGCAGGTCCCACAAGAGGAATAAATCAGCCTCCTCAATCCTTTAGCCTTAAAATTTAGGAATCCAACATCTAGCCAGTCATCGAAAGCCATTAGTCAAAAGTCAAGCCCACCAGGCCACCAGCCTTTACCCTTCTAGGAGCCTTTAAAATTGAGTCAGTCACTTCAGCCTTTTCCCTCTCCACCTTCTGCTAGAAACCTTTCAATAGTCACTGTAGGCCCCCTTACCTGACAGGTGCCTTGAAACTTGAACCTCTTGCCTTTTTCCTGTAACAAGGAGCCATTAAAGAGTAAACAAAAGCCTTTAGCCTGTAACCTATCACCATATGCCTTTCAACCTTTGCCCTTCAACTATAGCCTGTAACCAAGGGCCTTCACCTTCTACCTTCATCACCAAGTCCACCAGATGCCATTTACCAGAAGCAAAGCCCATTTTCCTTTACCCTGCCTTTGCGCTAAATAGTTTGAAAGCCAGCAGCCTGCAGGAAATCCACACTCACTAGTTCACTCGGCAGAAGCGGCAAGCCCGTCTTCTCTCTGTCATTTACCTAGCTTGACCTTTCTACGTGGACCTCCTCATGCATGTATGATGACCTCTATCTACCAACCTCTACCCACCCCTAGCTACCTTCATAAACTTCTACCTAGCTCCCTCTCCACTTTATTCGATAACCCAACCAAGAGAATTTAGATAATCCCATCTTTACAAGACAAGCTAGTTGGTCTAATCACTGGGTTGGTTACTATACCCTAGCTGATCCTACTATACCTCACATACTCTAACTAGCTGCTTGTTGCGCTGCTAAACCTACTACTGTGTTACTTACTATGAGTGATACTTTGAATGGTACTAATCCTACCTACAACCAATCTATACAAGCTATCTAGCCCTACAAGCTACCTATACATCCTATCACCCACACATCAATAAATACACATCGAAAGAGAACTCACTTGACAAGCTAGACTAATCCCAATGAATTAACCATACAAGCTAGATAGACTTAACTAGCCATACATCCCTGCTAGTTAACCCCAAAACCCTACCCATCAATCATATAAGCTATCTAACCCCCTACCCAGAGGATATGAGACCGAGATAGCTATATGATATAGAAATATTCATTGTCCTTTAAGATAGTAAGTGTCTTATACGGAGATCTCAAGGTTAGGACTGAATACTACTGATATAACACATTCCTTATATAAAGATATAGGTTGTATTTGATATAAAGTTTTTAAGCAAATCTGTCTCATATCTCTAGGTGATTTTTCCATATACTTTATATAAAGGATACTTACTTCCGACTATGACTTCAATAGCAATAGAAAGGGTATGTTTTCTAAGCTTATCTTAATCGGACTTACTTATCAAGGGACAGGGTAAACTGGATATTATGTGCCTAACTGAATGAGCCTCTCTTCTCCTCTCTTCAGGCTACTTGATTGAATGACTTACTTATTCCTTATCCTTTGGTTGGATTAAGATTGGTACATAGAAGGTAGGGTAAACCGCTTCTTTCATAAGACCACTTTATTGGCTGAAACTCTAAGGAAGAGATAAAAGAAACAACTACTATATCTGCTTCACTATTTACCTTTTTATTGATTGGATGCAGAGGGGAAAAACTCTATCTGCTTCTAACTTCATTATTGTTGTTGGCTCCGCAGGACACCTCAAGCCTAAATGGAGATATGGTAGTAAACTTAATAAGATAGGGATTCTTCAAGATACCACTTCTTCTATCAGACTTAGCTAGGGTACTTCTATATGGATATAACCTCACCTAAGGACCTGACTTAATGAACTTCTCTTAACCACTTCATGAGCTTCTCTTATATTGGGTGAAGAGGGGAACAACTCTATCAAATCAATCAAGGCTAAGGGGAACTTACCACTAATCATGATCCGAATGTTCTTTATCTCCTATCTCTCTTATTGTTAGGATAGGATAGGGGAATCTGAGCTAGATTTGAGCTCCCCAGGAGGAAAATATAAGCTTCTCTCAAGGATCCTATCTCTTTAATTAAAGGATAGAATGGGTATATTCCTTCTTATATTCCTTCTTAAGAGAACAAGGGAGAAGAAAGGAAAACCTCTGTGAGGGAACACGAGGGCGAGCGGACCACAAAAGGGTAGCATAGACCCATATTTTGACTGACAGGAGGACTTTCCTTGATGATCCCATTCAAATAATATATCAAGTATTAAGGCTTAAACTCTATATATGTGTCATTAGCTTATATCTATTACTGAATTAAAGGGTAGTTTTTCCACTTATCTCAAGGGCAAGGGATAGAGTTGACCTTGTTCCCTTAGGAGAATTGACTTGATCGCTTAGATACGACATTGAAGCTAAGATCCTCGATATCCTTTTGTCAATTGAGCGATTTCACTCCTCGATCTCCTACGACGAGTGAATGAAATGTGAGCTGAGGTGGATAATCCACCATGAAGGAGTTACTGGGTGCAGAAACGTAGCTATCAGTGGAATATGAACTTTGATATAAGGAAGGTAAATCCAAGAGCGTTCTAAAACTACGATGCGGTCAGCCTATTCTAGTTCCGAAGCTTACCCGAGATAGGAGGAGTGATGCATATACATAATTGAAGGAGGTCTTCTCAACGGGTGATGGGATACACAAAAAAACAATCCCCATTGGAAACCCACCCCCTACATACCAAATCCATCCCCACCTCATGAAAATCCCTACCATATGAGCTAATCACTCATTGTATGAGCGTTCAAAATATCTCACATTTTATTTTATAAGTATGATTATCCTATCGTATCTTCAATGCTGGCATAACAGGATTGAGATTAATCCCATCACTTATGGCAGTAATATGAAAGAAATAAATATTCAACATTTTATCTTTATTTGTATACTCTATTTTGTTGTTTCTCAATTTCGCGTTTTGACTGTCCTGGCTTTGTCAGGATGTGTAAGCAGGCTCGACTAAAAGGAGGGGCCCAGTAGGGACTCACTCATTCATACAGGTGAAGAATTTCCTGTACTTACCCAGTCCAATGCCTTAGAACACTCTGCCCCCCTGCTTGCTATCCAATACTCTTTCTTTATGGAGGGGGATCCTCAACGCATCGTGATATGCCCGATCTAGATAGAAAGGAAACCTTCCTTAACTGGACCAGCACTCGCTCTCCTCATACATAATAGATGGAATGACTACCCCAATGCTTGCCCATGGAATATGGAATACGATTGGAATTATGAAGTAGAACAAGCCATCCTTTATATATTTGATGTGGGTGCTCCCATTTGAGAAGCATATCTTGCTGGTACCATACACTTACTTCCAGAGTCTCATCATGCCTCAAACTCTTTATTTTTCGAGGCGGTTATAGATTGATATTCTTGTTGGGGTGATCCCACTCCCTCTTTCACTATGTATCTCCTTATTATCACGTATAGATATCACTCAATGCTGCGAGGTCTACTAGTTATAAACAAATGGCTTCTAGCTTTGGCTCTTGTTGTGATTACAAGGATGCTGGGTCAACTGTTGACTCGAATGCTGGTGAGTAAACTGAGGTTCAAATGCATTTGGCTAACAAGCCACCTTTCCTACTGCTCCTACTACCACCTTTTCTTATACTTCTATTAGTAGTGATGGTTCAATATCAATGGATTCAACTGCAATCGAGTAATACATTATGTGTAGGTGGACCCACCCTATTGTCTCTGCCTATAGTGATTCACTCCACTCATTCCCCGTATACAAATAATCTATAGACCTGCGGTTATTCCTTAAATAAAAAAGGGCCCTACCCTATAGATAGTAGGACTTGATTGGATTGCCTTAATTCTGAGACACATTCTCTACTTCCAAGCACGTGATCAGTAACGGCAGATGACATGATTCCCCGCCGGTCACCCCAAAATACTTATAGTAGCCCTGGCCCCCCTAAGTACTCCCAATCTGCGGCAAGGAAGAACTCGAGAGGTCCTAACTTCTTTCTATAGTTCATTCACTGGTTATACAAAAATGTACCCTACACTATAATCTAAAGGTAGGGGTGCTGATTCAAGGCCCTTTGTTTCTTCCCTTCAAAGACTAAGATTTCAATAACCCTTCGAGCACAGGGTTTTTATACTCATAACTTCCTCCCAACATGGGACCTATCCCTTCTCCTCTTAGCTAAGTGAATCATATAAATCTTCCCCATTCCATAATTTGACCACTACGAAGGTTGTTACTTATTATAAAGAATGCTTGGGAGGCATTTATAACCATGAAAAATTATTCTATGAATACCTAAAATTCCCATCCTTATTAGAGTGATATTTATAGCACATGGAGGAGACACACACTGAACTTAGAGAACTTATAAAACTAAGAGACTCTATTAGGTCCCTAAACACTCCTCCATAGGTTTCTCGAAATGAACCTCCGACCTTTCCTCCTGTTAAGCCCTATGTACCTCCACCGAAGTGGTGTGAGGAAAATGAGGCTCCCTCTCCTAAGAGAAGTTATCATACAACTAATCACTTAGACTTAGATGTTTCCCCTTTCCCTAGTACATTCAAGTGGTGCAAGTATCAGAAGTGAAATATTAAGAACCAGGGATCTATTTTAAGTGAGGTAAAGAGGCTCGCTCGTATGCAAAGATAAGTCATAAATATGAGGTACGAAGTTGCTCAACCACCGGGAGAGGATGCATAAGTAGGCTCTCATAAGAACATTTGACCTAAGCTTAACTCGAACTGTAATACGTGCTAGGTCCATATCCAAGGTAATCAACTTATAGTTATCACTTACACATTACTTAGTAGTTATAGATAATACGTAACTCGATATGGTGACTCAACCTATGGAATTGAAACTGTACTAGTAATATGAGAAAGCTTAACATGTCTAGTATTCATTGTATAGGTGAAACTAAGCCTCTATGTATCTCAGCTTCATGTTAGTTATTCCCATAAGATTAGGACATAAACCCTTGAATAGAAGCAAGTACCAATAGTGTTTATAAATAGAATGGGTTTAGTACTAGGTGGTAATCATACATAAGAGCTTAGCTAAAACATGTAATTACTCTTCTACATCACTTTCCATGTCATGTTGAAACCAGTGATCTAATGGTAATACTAGTAATACATGCTTATAGAGATATAAGTGTAATTGATCTACTTATCCTAACCAATCAGTCTAAGCAAATACGTAATCAAATATGAGAAGTGGTTTGTACACAAGCTAATCAATAGCAACAGTAATGAGTGATCAAAGCTTACTAGTATAACTAAGCATATGAGTGAGTGCAATAGATATGGAGATCACTATGAATGAAATCAGTATAAGCAGCTGTACGTACAAGTAATAAAAAGGTACTAGTTATGGGAATGCTTACACTGGTCAAACAGATACCAATATAGTGAATCGGTCTTAGTTCAATGGTATTTAGACTACTAGATACTTTGAATACTGGTGGTTAATCATATATGAAGCTTAGCTTAGTTGAAGCTTCTTGGTTATCTAAGCTCATACCTAGTACTCATATCAAACATGATGAAATGTCTTATCACAGCTGCTATTAACTAAGCGTGATTACGTATATATTTTTTCCATACTTCAAATTAACGATAGATTTAGCCTAGTATGGACACTATCTCTTTTTATTAAGGTTACTTTGTTTACATATATCATACTCTCTTAAATAATTATGCTTACTTCTACTACTTATGTTGGAATATACATAATATATAGAATCTCCATAACACTTATAAAGGTAAGCTATAAGTAATGGTAAACTAAGAGTAGATCACATATTACTACTAGTGCTAAGCTCATCTTAAACAATAAGCTCAAAGCAAATGAATAAGCTATAACCTAGCATAAGTAATACAAGTACAAACTGTCATATCACATATGTCATAAGTAGAACCAGCTTCCTTTGTGATAAGATGAGTTCGATACAAGAGATATGGTATTCATACTAACCAGTAACACTTACCTTTTCTCATTGTAATATCACAAGAATATATATGGTAATAATAGTTACATTTGAGACATGTAATCTAAGTGTTCGAGCTAGTCAATACATCACAGTATTTTACATAAGAAAATGATCTGATTCCAATAAAAAATAAGGGTGACAAGTAGTGCTATTCATTACTATTTACCTGTTACTTTCACCACTATTATCTCCATTGAATACTTGTCAAAGCTCAGTTCTTGTTGATACTCCAATGATGTTACCAATACTTGATACTAATGGAAATCACTATACTTAAGTGAGTGTTCTATAAACTAAGCTCATACATGGTGATTAGTCTCATGCTTCTGATGTGCTTGATTAACCTTGTGATGGGAAAGAGCTATGTATACATTACAGCTCATATTACAGAATAGATTTTTATTTAATGCTTACTATTTGAAAAAAAGTAGATTATGATACCATTACTATCATATGATCCCTTAATTACGTGGATGAAGCTGGAAATAGTACACCTTATGTTCACTATTACTTATGTCGAGCTTATAACTACTCATTATAACACCTATTTAACCATCAGTATATACATAATATGTGATCTATGGTTATTAGAGTGACTAACAAGAGTTTGTTTTCACTAAAAAGAAGCTTGTACAGTAATAACATGATATGATTGATTACGTGAATAGTGTATATAAGGGTATGATCTAATCAATGTTTACTCTATTGTTTGTTTCTTATATTGAATTAGCTCTACTTAGCTTGTTCATCTTGATCTGAGCTATCCATCAATGGTATGAAAATGACGACTCTTCTCATATCCGTAGTTCCTAAATAAGGTTTCTAATATCAATGGTTGGTCTAAAGTGCATAACATATCAGCTGCACCAGGGATTGAATATAATGGTGATCCCTTCCAAACCTTCGGCCATCATCTACCTACTTGAACTAATATCTTCATGTTTCTAATTCCTCTATTTCCCCATTTCAGTAAAAAGCCTCATATACAAGCTTGAACCTATCGATCCATGACCCAGTGGCTTAATAGTCATTCCTTGAACGAAAGATGATTGCACCTCTCTTATGAAATCAATTTGTTAAAGGATCAAGCTGAACCTAGTCCGTAGGTACTGAATCGGTATTATATATGTGTTATCACAAGTGCAGGGAGATCTAATGTAACTAAGAATGAGAAACATATTGTGTCTTTTGGGTTATGTCTCTAAACCAATCTAGGGTGGGAAATAAAGACCCATGAATGTAGAATTTTTTGTCACTAATTTAAGAGGGAAATAGCCTATTGATCACTCCTATAATTAAGGATCCAGCCACCTACGTTGTCAAAAACACTTCTTATGTTGCTCAAGGAAGTTTTTTCATAATGGAAAGGCAATAGTTGCAAGATGAGTGCCAAGCTATTAGACACGTAAATGCTTTATATCCATATTGCTCATAAACAATTCCAGAGAATCTGGGAAAACAAAGCCTTGTTTCAGTTAGCTGAGCTACATCAGAGATATGCAGGGAATACCTTTAATTAGTAGTGGGGGAGATAAGAGCCAATAGATATTCTGAAATTTCTTTATTGCGGGTGATGCAGAGGTTTTGAATAATACTTCTAGAATAAAATTTCTTTGAAGTATCCATATTGAATTGATTATGGACCTGAGTGAATTGAGCCTTATTATGGAATTTAGGAGAAACACACAAATCATATTTCTTTATTTCAACCACTAGTAAAAATACACATGTTTTTTACCATTTAATTTTGATTTTCTTTTAGCACCAAAGGAAATTGAATGAATAGAGGTTGGTCCAATCAACAAAGTAAACTCATAGAATGGCCTTAGTAACCCCTTGAACTCACTAACCTTGGTCATATAAACCCACTTATAACACCAAGGAAGGATCATAGTTTTCACTTATGAATTAGCTTATTATTTACAATCTCAATGAGGCACATTGATTCTCGTCCAACTATTGATCCCACTTCTTACGTTCGGAGATTGGGGTGGGTGGGTAAATAGTTTGGGGCCCCTATCCCTTGAAAGTAGAGTAAGCTCAGGGGAATCATCAGGCTCTAGATCTAGCTCTTCGAGCTCTACTAAGTCTGGCTCTTCAGGCTCTGGTGGATCTTCGGGCTCTTCCGGATCATCATCTTTGGGACCTTCAGCTTCTTGATCTTCGATCTCATAATTTTCTGATTAGGATTGTGATGATGGAATTTGGTCATATCCTCCACTTAGGATAGTATTTACTAAGTCCTTCGGGCGTGCCATAAAGAAGTTCCTTCCTTGAGCTTAACAGTTATAGTTAGAAATCCCATAACTACTTGCTTTCTTGAAACCGACTTATACTCCATTCCATCACTGTTCACGACATTCCTTGAATCCTGAGATGTAAGGTGAGAAAGTGCTAGTTTATGTAAGGTGCTAGTATTATATCCTGCTAGCTTAGGTAAGGTGACCAAGTAAAGGAAACATCTATCTCTGGATTAGCTCTTCTAGTTAAGGGAAGGAGAAAGGTATTGAAAGGGTTATAGCGGGGTTAAGGATCAATATTTGGTTGGATGTGAAGCCTACCAAGCTCCAAAAATAAACAAGATGGTGGAATCACCTCACCCAAATAATATTAATGGAGAATTATATCTAGGCGAAGTACTCTTATTATACGTAATTATTGCTTTATTGGTTTTCTACTTTCTTACTGGCTTGTGAATGGCCTGGCTTGCTACTGGTTCTAAAGGAGAAGGCCCATAGAGCCACTTCCCTAAGAAAGACTGAGAATCATTGTGTTAGGTAGGACGGGGGGGCATCACTAGGTAGGTGGGTGAGCGTAGGGAGGCTTGAATCGATGCTTAGGTAGGTTGGTCGTGCGCCTTCAATCATAGGTGAGTGGAGGCCTATCACCCAGTAATTAAGATATGACCTGAACTGGTATTTCTAAGGTCAATTGGAGACCGACTCCTTTATTTTTTAGGTCAGCAAGAACTTTAACATGAAGAAGTATAACCAAGTTTCGTAATTTTCTATAAGTTTTTTATCTTCCTTCCTTGAGTTATCATTGAACCTTAACGGAGTGTCCTTGCCCACGGATATGGAATGATGGCAAGTCATAAACCAATAAAAATAGTAAGGAAAGTATCCACGGATATGGGATATGGTATACACGGATCTACATGCAAGTAATGAGGCAAGAAATTAAGTATAACCAAACCTTACTTACCTTACCTTACCCAACCTTACCTAACATTAAAGGAAGACCTGATCTGATGCCCACCGCTCCTTTTGCATAACCCTTATTTTGAGACTCTATCCTAGAGCTATGCTAGAGAATTGATCGATCAAGGGGCGGGGTTGGTTTCGACCTAATTGAGTTGGCCGGGCTAGCAAAAAAATCTTGAACAATAGTATGTTCAGCCCGTCCCAGCTTATTCTTCTTCTTAGGCTTAGGAAACATTGGTTTATCATGTAGCAAACTTGTATCACGTATCTACAAAGGTTAAGAAGGATGGAACTAATGATCCTAACCTTCCTGCTTTTAACGACGAATGAATAGAAGATTCAAACCACCGAATTCAACTGTTAATTATGCCTATTTCGATATACCATCGTGATCATTGGATTTGTCGTCTGAGCTTGCAATTAGATCCATGATAAGGATAAGCGGAAGATCGAACTACGATTGGAGATCATCCTACACTTGAGCTATTCTTAGAACAAGAACTCAAAGCTCACCTCGAATTCTCCACCATTAAGCTTCGACTGACTTAGAGTTCTTGTATTTTTGTCCAATCGCTTTGGAATAAATGAGAAAACAGTACAAAAATTACTAGCCACCCTACAGCAACCACCCTGCCAATGACGATGTAGAGCAACTGGGTCATTCATTGGTCAAGGTCTAAAAATTCTTCATCGAAATGCATTTGCTGAGTTTGTTGCCATGTAGCTCATGAACACCACACCAAACCACCCATTATAAGAATCTGACCTCCCTCCCGAAGTGATATTGCAGTTGCACAAGCGATATAGATTTCCTTTATTGATGGCTGTTGCTAGGCCCACATGGGTTGGGTAGGGTAGTTGGTTAGTCTCTTCCCTCCTATGATACGATCATATGATTATATATATGTCCCTATCCCTTGTCCTTCCTAAGAGCAAGCACATGGTGGTAGCATACGATAGGTAGGCATGGGTCTTACTACACCTATGTGGTTTTTATTGTTATGGTATGCTCTCCACCTCCTATGCACTATGGCCTCCTATTAATATTTCACCCACCTTTGTGGTGCATGCATGCATAATTAATACACTTAGCTCTATCGGCAGTGGTCGCTCAGAGCATACATTTTGTATGCGTATATAATTTATCAATATAGCTTCTGCATTATAGAGACCCTGAGAACATACTAAGCGTATCCGGAGAGCTTGTATGAGCTACAAATCTCTTTGCTTTCAACTCTATATAGCTACTGAGCTTCTTTCTTATGCACTCTAAGACCCGACACTGCTAGCTCACTATAGCTAACTCAGCTTGAAACCTAGGATAGCTCATCATCAATAAGACATACCATATGATAGGATATGAACAGTGAGGGTATTGGAGGTGCCCAACATCTTCTTTGATAAAAAAAATTATTGGATGGTCAAGGGTGCCTACTTCAAGGCCAGCCAAGAACCAATTCTTATTCAAAGGGGCCCATCCCTTGACCTAGTGATGAAATAAACTAGCGTAGAACCAGTGCTCTATCTCTATCTAGTCTTGCTTTTTCAGGCTCAACTCTCAAAATATTTGGGAGCTCCCTATGCTCTAGATCTATCTATATCACACTAATTGATCTCACTCTTTCTAGACACTCTGAAAAATTGATTAAATGATACACAATAACCAGTAATAATAGGGGAACATTGTGAAAGGGCATGTTTCATTAAAGAGAAAATCCATTTCTAATAAAATTCCTTCTTTTAACGGGCCAAGTAATGATGCCTCATTGGGGCTACTCAAATATATTTTATATTACTTCAATTTGGAATTTCAAGAACTCTCCCTATGAATCTAAGGAAACACACCCCTCCTAGATAGATGACCCTTGATCCCTAGACTGATAAACCACCAGGCCCTCGATCATTGATCCTCCACCCTCCACCTTGGCCCTACACCCTCCACCTAGATCCTTACCCCCCTACAGAACACAGGATTCCTACCTCGACTAGGTGGGATACTCGGCTAGGCTACTTGACTAGAGATAGAAAAAAGAAGGCATGTTGCTTACTTACGAGAATTTTGATTGAGTTACATGGATTTGATCTAGAGTTGATTAGAATTCTGATGTGGTCAGCTAGAAGGAGTGGCCAAAGGAGACTGATTAGTCTTCGAAGAGGGGCGCACCAACACTAATTTATTTGATTGGTTTCAAACATCCTTCTGGGGTGGGGTGAATGGATGGAAAGATAAAAAGTAAAAATGAGATAAAAAGAAGGATCAGTAAGTTCCCCATAGTCATATTCAGTAAGTTCCCTTAGTTGTTCAGTACACATTGCACCAAACCCCCTGCATTACCGTGCATTTAGTCCGCCTGCCCATACACATCACCCAGGAAGGAACAGTATGCGTAGGAAAGGTGGATCTCACCCAGGCCACATATTCGAAGAAAGGAAACACACAGTACATCGCTTCGAAGTGTGTGAGGTGATACCGATGAAGAGTAGTGATTGATGTGATTAAGGCATATCCTCAGAGATGGTTTTGGACAACGGATGGATGATTAATTGCACATCGCCAACTAACAAGTCCATGTCACCTAGGATGGCGCAGTCTCCCATTCTCACATTCCCATACCCACAAACCCGAATTCTACCACCGCATACCCACATCCCCCATTCTGTTCATATTCAATCTGACTACCTAGTCTCCATATTCCACCTGCTCAGTCTACCCAATACATGTCACCCAGGATGGAATAGTACGATGCATTCTCTCATTATTTCATTCACACATCTACCCAATACACCAGCATTCCCTAGCGGCTCACTCTCAATAAGAGGATGCATCCACAGAGAAAGCACTACTCCTAACTACCAACTACAACAACAACAGCAACCCCTTCTTCCAAGATAGGCATTGATTGATTGGACTTGATTGATTCACTTGATGGAGAACATATTTGAGAGATGGGCGGTACACTGGATGGATACAGATAACATATTCAGGGGTGGGGAGGTAAAATATAAATGAATGATTGTTTATAGTGAATGATTGATCAATACTGATTAGTCTTCTGATGGTAGGTAGGGGCGGTCCATCGGATGAACAAAAGCCAACATATATGATTTATTCCCCATAATGGATGTGGGTGGGGGAAAAAGGAAATGGATAAGCTCGTACATAATGTAACCAAGTTACCACACCTATACCTTAAGGGAAGCGGCCTTTTAAGTGGATCCACTTATGCTACCATGGCACCACCATTTGGAGCAGGCACTCACTCCCGATTCGCATCTACAAGGTAATGGTTTTCGGGGTCGGCGTGCAATACGATTCTACTATTTGGGGGGGGACAGAATTCTCTTCTAGGACATTAGAATGGATTTTCTTCTTTATGAAATATACCCTTTGGGCTTTTAGGATACTTATTTTTTATTTATTCACTATGTCTTTAATTACTAGCCTGCCTTCCTACGACTATATTCAGCTTGCATGAAAGAAGTTTCCTACCATAGAAATAGGGGATATAGGTAGATCAGACCAGGCTTTCACCTTTGGAAGTGCAAGGGGAATCAGTCGTTATGGAGTTCTCATCTGATAGGATTTTATGGGGAAATAGAAGTCATTATGGAGTGTCACACATGTGATTCCTAACCATACCTAGTAGGTCCTAGGCTCAGATGGATGAGGCACAACACTATTTATATTATTCACATGAATTGGAAAGGCACGAGGCAGAGAGCTTTGAGAGATTGCAGGCAACCTTAATGAAAATCTTTCACTTTTGGTGGACCCCAATGAAATATTTCGAGAAAAGGGTTGAATACTCCTTTAATAAATAAAATACTTGGGCATTTCTCTGAGGCATGTATATATGCATGTATATATCCATATCTAAGGGGGGACTATGCTGACCAAAGGGATTTCCTCTCCATCCATCGGAAGTGAAGGGCGGGCTACTAAATTCAATGAGCTCTCTGCACAAGTAGTTCCTAACTCGCTAAATAGGCTCCCCGTACCAGTAGTTGGTGACGGCCGCTAATATACTCCTACAAGAAATATAGGATTTTTTTGGTGCCAACTCTTTAGCAGCAAGTAAAATATTGACTAATGCTAGAATCCAAACACCTTGATCTCCTATACTTGGATGCTAGCTTATATAAATTCAAGCGCCCTAAAGAATATGAGTCCCCATCTACCCAAGCTAGTAGTTCAGGCAAGTAAGGTATAAGCTTTGAACTATACCCTGTGCTACTATTAGGCTTGTTCCTCTATGCCTGTTGGGTTTGGGCTACTTCCTCTACGATAGCTACTTGGTTGGATTCTTCTTTGACGACAGCTCCTAATAGCGTACATATACGAAAATGAAATAAAATTTGCTATATTATATATGTAATAAGAGAGATCAATTCATATCTAAGTACATTATCTCCAACTTTCATGCCTTTTAACTCCATGCCTACCATATTTGGGGCTCCATCTCCATATTAAGTAACTAGGTTGAGGGGCCCAGGTGGGGTGGTTCTTGTGGATTCATCCATGGCTTCTAAGGTCTCATGATGATCGACTCACCACTTACACTGACAACTTGATTCCTGGTCTCTAGCTCTAGGTCTTCAAGTTGGTGTAGGTAGTAAAAAATAAAGTAAGTGTGTTATAGCATGCCCCTGTCTACATTTGGTATATGTGTATTCTAGGGTGCTTTTGTTCTAATGGTCCTAGGATTAAGTGATAAAGAGTCAAGGTATTATTGTTGTACTGTACTGATATGAACTTCTAATCTTTCCCAAGAATAGGTTGGGTAGACTCAATAGGTATTTGGGTGAAAGGAAGTAACTAATTCCTAGATGCGATACCATATCCTTCCTGGTGACTCCTCTATCTGGGCATCTCCCTCCTAGTAGTCAAAATCCCGTTCCATCCGATCATCCCATATCTATCCCATATCCCACCTAAATGATCCACCCGGTGGGGCTTCAAAGGTATAATGAACCCATCCCCATCCAATCAATCCATTAATACAATCCCAATTTCCCCCATCCAACGATCCAACTAACCCATGCCATCCTCAGCTGCTTCTAAGGTATTCTAACTAACTAACTATACCAGTGATTCAAGGTCTAGGGCTCTATCTATCTCTAGTTCGTGCAGGTAAGTTGAACCAAGGGAGTGTGAAATGGCATACTTGGAAGCTTCTTGAGTATTCCTGGCTTCTTTCGCTAGTGGTAACTGGATGCTCTAAGGCTAATGGTCTTGAGAGATAAGAGAAGGTAATCGTATATCAAAGGTAATAAAGCATACTAGGTTCCTAGGAGTGTTGTTCTAGTGAGGGTTGAGGATGTGGGGTAGTAAAGGTAAAATAACCCAATATGTGGCTTCTAAGGGTAAGTTCAACATTGGCGACTAACTAAGTGATTCTAGGTCTAGGGCTGTCTAAAGATATAGTATTTCTGGTAGGTGGGTAAGGTTGAACAAATACATACCTAGGAGGTATTGATTTAGGATGATGGGAGAGTTCTGGTCTAACGGTAAGAGTAAAGGTATGAGGTAGTCTGATCCCACCGATTTGCTGATGCTGCTTCTAAGAGGTGAGCGTGGTACCCCTCATGCCTAAGTGCCTAATGAAGTAAGTGATATAGGTAATGTGGTACAGGTTGGGTTAGTTTAGTAGGGTAAAGGCCTGTCCCCATGCATCAATCCACTAAATACCTCCATCAATCCGCCCCATAATTTAATCCATTAAAGGATAATGTGTAAAGCTCTTAAAAGTCCTTGACTCGGCTACTTAAAAAATCCATCTCATCATCCAGCCCCAGCCATTCATCCCAAGACATCCAGAAGTTCAACGATATAAGCTAAGTATTGGATGACCATCCATATCCGGTGCTTATAAGATAAGGTCATGGCTGTTTGTTTGGGCATCACTCCATGCTTCTAGGGGTGACGACAGTGAGAAAGATAAGGATAATATTGATTTCATACCCCATCCATCCCTCCCGTCCATATCCTGGAAATGCTAGCTTGTTGTCTTCATTAAGAACTAGTATCTGGGGTTGAAGCCCGGCCCAAAAAGAGTGCCTGTCTGTCCAATAACTAAGTTGAGTAAGTGAGACATTCTATAAAGGTGAGTTAATATGCTAGATTGTTGGTTGTTGTCACACATAAAGGTAATGTAGTAGGCTTATCTTCAAAAGGTAATATTATTGGTCTAAGCTAAGTTCCAACCCAAGCACGTAACATATCATAAGGTAGTAGGTAAATCAAACAGGGTAGTTTCTTACCATGCATGATCCCAGGACTAGTGGTTCCTGTGCCACTTCAGTAATCCTGTAGGCTTTGAAAGTTCATACAAATGGTCTAAGTGAAAACCCACCTTCGAATCACGAATCTAACCGACAAACAAATACAAAGAAGTATACTCCTCCGACACAAGTCCATATTCCAAAGTTCCCATTACATTGGCTTCCGCCAACCCAACCAATAGTGAATTAATATATAAAGCTAAGCCCCATCCATAGATAGTTGTTCTATTTCATTCTCTTTTCTCGGTCAAGTGGATTTCTCCCTATTCTATTCATTCTTTAAGTCAAGTAAGAAATGATATGCTTTAGCCAGCCTTGGCTTGGTTGGAATGTTGATGTTTGGGAGGGAGGTGCCTACTTAGGGGAGCTATGTTTCTCTCTAGATGGGAGAGAAAAGAAGTATGCAGTGATATTATAGTGCTATTTTTCCAAGAGTTAGGTGCTCAGGATCGTTAGACATAATTATGTAGATAAGGGATAGAGATCCTAGGTTACTTAAACATTCATATTTGATTACAAAAAACATGGATACGCCACCACTCATTTTTAGGTTACTAGCCTTATGACTTGCCTACATACATGCTCGTAACCTTCTCTTCATCTAAGAGCCAGTACAATCCAACCTGCTTAAGAGCGAGCCATCGAGTATGAGCCATCCGGGGGGGAATAAGAAAAACACCCACTTATAATGATGAAGGAAATCAGGCAAGAAGAAACCCCAAGGGATATATACCACAGGTTACTTTCAATTGCCCCTAGGATAAGGAAAATACCGCAGGTTACTTTCAATCACCCCTAGGATATTAGTTCGGAGAAAGCCAAGAATCCATTTTATACTTCTACCCACAAACACTTGGTCTACGATACGAAGAACCCATCTAGCTACGAGGAGAATAATGAATGCCTCCTTGACCTTTTGTGTGAGTGAACCAAGCCCTTTCTATATAGTCATTCTCCATGGAGATAGTGGATATCGTTATTGAGGTGGGGGTTGACCACACCGAAATGGCTAAATATCCTCCCATTAAAGGAGAATCTTATCACCGTGAAAGTTCAAAGAGACTATACCCTAATAGCCCTTGGATGCTTGCAATTTACCTTCGGGATTCGATTTAGAGATCTTTGTTTCAGCTAGAGTGTCATTCATCTTGAAAATAACTCATCAATTCATTCTAAGACTAAACATATACAACTTAAGTACCATTTAATATGGTCAGTGTTGGAAGATGGATAGTTGAGGCTGGAAAATATACACACTACCCAAAATCTTGCATATATGTTAACAAAAATTGTAACCAGGAAGGAACTGAGATTCTGCTGAGTTTCAATTGGTCTTCAAGTATGATGATGAAGATGAAAAACAACCAAGTCCAAAGTGGTGTCAATGTCCAACTAAAGAAGCAACATTGGAGTTGATACAATTAGTCTCCAAGTCGAATATTTTTGTGGTGTGGAGCATGATTGATTTTCCTGATTCAAAGATATTTATTTTGACCATATGTATGCACCAGGAAGACTATACACCCCTTGTAAAATATTGTAATTTCATATTAAAACTCAGTTGTTCATTAGGAAGATGATCTGATGATTAGGAAAATGATCTAACATTAGAAGTTATGTTTAATTTAAGGTTTCTTTTCCCTAGAAGGTAACCCATCGGTTTATATGAGAAAATTGTGTTGCGGTTGTGTATTATGTGTATTTTGAGTGAGAAAGAGAGAGCAGATTATGTGAGAGAGAAGAAGAAATCATAGTGGATCTGTTGTAGGTTTCATCTCTTCATTTTGTTGGATAATATAAAAGGAAGGACTAATTCTTTCTCCATGGACGTAGCCCAAATTTGGTGAACCACATATATTTTTGTCTCTCTTATTTTATGTGTTCCATTGCTCTGTGATATATAAATTTTCTAAAATTTGTGTGAAAGTAAATCTATATGAAGGGTTACCATATGCCCTAAAAATAAATGTAGGGGAATGGAGCCATATTCAAGAATTGTACTATGAGAAAATTCCCTTCAAATGCATCATGTGTCTTTCTCAAGGGAACTTTCCCAAAAAATTCCCTAAAAAAAATGGATTCAAATCTTGAAGACAAATAACCTGAAAAATATACATCTTCATAAACATCACCATCAATTTATTTTATTTATAAAATTTTTATTGTGTTGAGAGACAGATTCCATAAACCAATAGGAGAAGATGTGCATTTATTTTGTGTTCAACCATGATTCCACATGTGTTCCTTTTATAATAAAAAAATATATATTGTAAAAAAAAAAAAATTAACTATAATAAAAATATAAGTAAATATACATATTTATTAGATTTAATTAAAATCATTACAAAAAATTCATAATATCAATCTCACCATGCTCCCTCAATTCCAATTAGTATGAAGAAGATGTAGTAAAATATTTCACTTTCACTCTCAGAGTCATAAATAAACTATTTCAATATCTGTGTTTTATATCAACTCTTATAGAAAAATAAAAATAAATAAATAAATTATTCTGCCCAAAAAGTTATTGTAATGTCATGTTTAACATTTTGACTGGGTCAAAATAAAATAAAATAAAATAATTAATTATAATTATAATTATAATCAATTATTAATATACATATATTAGAGTGAAAATCTAGCTTAACACGAGATCTAACAAGCACCCATAATTCCACACCCCTATACCTTGGTAGTCTTTCAACCACACTATAGACGGGTGCAGCATTACCTTCTTTTTCTTTTTTCAAGTACTCCACAAGTATACTACACCTATAGCAACACTATATTAATTAGTTAATCACAGTGTTCTTTCAATATTTGGAAAACATAAACATCATCATCATATCCACATGTACGCCCATACATACAAGGGAGGGGCAACTCCCTGTTAATAAGTATGCTTGATAATATGTTTGATAAAGTATAAAATACAATACAAAGTCCAATCCAGCAAAATCCCCTTTTTCTCCTTGGGAAGGTTAGTTTACCTCTTAACCAATTTCCACCACTTGTCAATAATAAAACTAGCCCAAAAAATCCATTCAAAACATTGATTTAAGCTTTAGGAATTTCTGCACAATTCTTCCCAACTGTCGTGTTGTCGGGTCACTTAGGTCACCCTGTGTCAGTTGTTGCCTATGAAGTTCACGTGCTTTCTGAGCTCACCAAGTGTCCAAACTCACTTCTCACACTTCGGTTGGATTTGGCACACTAATACACGCCAGCTACCCTTTGTCGTAGTTAATTCTGACCAACGGTCACTTTAGAATGAGGTTTGAACTGATGTTCAGCCTGTTGCATTCCTTTCCTGACTCGACCTACACTGCGGATTCCATGCTGTATTGTTCCACACACATTCGTGCACTTTTTGCCCTACTCGACCTAACACCCTATGATCTCCCCAACTCGACCTGCGGTATTGTTTCACACGCACTTCCTGCACACATTTCTCGAGTCGACCCAATGCCCTCGCTCTACGTTCACGACTCGACCCGATGCCCTGAACTTCTGCATGCTCACTGTGTTCATCCTGTCTGCCACCGTAGTGTTAGCTTCCACCAACGAGTTGTTGACAAAGTTCATGGTGTTGTTTAATGCCCTTCGCTCGAATGTCTTATGTGCATTTGTTTTTTGATCGTTGGATGGTTTTCACAACTTATCACTCCTCTCTTTTATACACTTTCCTGTGTAATGTTGTGGGTCACTCAACAGACCCGAGCCGACAAACCAAACCTCCATTCGGTTTTTTGCCCGCTATGTGTAACGTTGGCCTCTGCCAAATACGTTGGCCTCTACTCGCAGCTATCGTGCGACATTCCGCTATAACATCGCTCAGCCAATGACCCCCACTGGCTATAATGCGACAAAACCCTCGCTAACGTCGCTTGGTCACTACCCGTGTTCCTCCATCATCACATGCCCGTGCTCATGCAATTATGGTGCGACAATACAACTGTAACATCACATGGCGCCCAAACATTGCCCAAAAGACTGGTGGGTGTGCCCATCACCATGAACGTGCCTCATGAAGCTGGGGCCTTACATCCTCGACCACTTCAAAATACTATCATCCCTTGACAACATCATCCCATCATCACAACTCCATGTGTGAAATATCATCACAACTTTTGTTGCAAAATGTCGCTGCATGATCTTTTGTTCAATCCATGTGCATAATATTGTCGCAACTATCGTCAAAAAGTATTGATGACTCCAACATATCCAAATGTGTTCATGTATCCAACTCTACTATAAATATATCAATAGCATCTAGATGTGAAAACCCTTGATCTATTACATGCCTCGGTCATGTCTCCAATTCTTCAAGAAATCATGTGTTGTTACCCTTTGTGATGGTGACAATTTGGGTAGCTAATCCAACCAAACATCTCCTCCACAAGAAATATGCTTCTTCATCATCATGAATACCAAAAAATCCTGTTATCAAGTGCCCATATCGCTCTATAGCCTACTCATAAACATTGAGGCCTTCATTGTCTTGAACAGATGAAAATGAGTGTCATCCCCCATGAAAAGTTTAAAAGGAGGGGGAAGTGGAGGCCTCCCTCTTCCTCATGCATCAACTCTAGCTACCTATCTAGGTCCTCTGCTTCTAACTTCATCATGTATGCTTCTTGGCCTTCTCCCTAAATCCCTAGAATAGCATCTTCCTTTGATTCCATTGCCTCAAGTCTTCTTGTCACATCCAAGAGATTGTTGGACAATGCCATGATCACATGTGCTGGCTCTGTAATTTTGTCTTCCATGATGACTAATCTCCCTTGGAGTTCGTGATTCCATTTTGTGTCTTCCACACTCATAAATGTTAGTTTACAATGGGCTACATCTCCTCCTATGGTTGGAATACCAATAGGATGGTCATCTCTTCCATCATAAATATACAACTTCCTCATGTGAGGAACCACCATAAATTCAAATTCTTTGAAGAATTACTTACCTAACAGAACTTCATAATCATCAATCTTCATAATAATGAAGTCAACATCCCCATGCCAACTCCCTATTTCAATTGCTGTCTTTTATGCAACTCCAATTACATAATCTGGAGGTGAATTCACTGCTTTCAACTGAGATTGGATTGGTTTGAACCTCAATCCAACTTTCCTAGTAGTATCCTCTCCAATGAAGTTGTGGGTAGCACCACTGTACACCATGGTAACAAGTGTGCCCTTCACAATCTTCATGTTCACAAACTCATGGTTTTTCCTTTCAAGGTCCCTTCTTGGGATAGCTTCATAAGCTGCTGTAACACTCAGAACTTGCATCGTCCCAACTATGGGTTCCTTCTTCTTCTCTACTTGTATTGTTGCAGCCAACTTCGATCTTGAAGGACAATTCTTCACCGCTTGTTCCTTAGCACAAATCGAACACTTTAAGGGCTTCCTTGTCTCTGAATTTGCATGTGCTTTGTTAGACTTAGTAGCTTCCTTCTTCGGTGGATCATCCTTTTTATCAATTTTTTTTTCTTATTCTTCTCGGTCCCCTCATCATAGTGTTCAATAATTCTATCCACCATAGCAAAGGCTTCTTGCAATGTCTTGGGTGATTGCCTTCTCACCTCATCTCGAGCCCAAGATTTCAACCCAATAGTAAATTTGAATACCTCGTCCCTCTCGATCATGTTAGGTAGCTCTAGAATAGTACTCTTAAATTCACTTTGATATTGTTGGAGACTCCCTCCCTGCTTAATATACTTAATGACACATCTCGCATCCCATGTTTCATCTTATGGACTAAAATGAACCTGCAAAGCCTCTTTTAGTTCCTTCCAAGTTGTGATTTTAGACCCTACACTTTGTACCATCTGATTAAGTTTCCTTCTCCACCACATCTTAGCATCTCCCGTCAAGAATTATGCCACAATATTCACCTTAGCATCCTCATGAGCAATGGCTAACCGGTCCAAGTATTGTTCCATATCCCATAAGAAGTTTCCAAGAGTTTTTGCATTCCTTGTTTCATTATATGAATTTGGCTCTTTCACCATAATATGGACAGATCCCCCAGGTGATCCTTGCCCCATGGCCCTTTTCAACAATACCATTTCACATTCCAAATACGTGATATTTGTAAGAGCTTTGGCAAGCTCATCCACAACCTGATCCTTGGATTGGTCCATGTCTTCAAGTTTCTTCAAAGTTTCACCAAGTTGCCATTCTGTGTAAACAGAACATGTTACCCTAGTTTCAAGCTCGAATTTCCACTTTTCTTCTTCTTCTTTCAATGCCATGTTCCTTTCCCAAAGGTCTTCATGATCTTCTCTAAGGTCTAGAAACAGCTTCTCAAGTCTTTCCATGTTCTCAACGGTGTTATCCAAGAAGTCATCTTGAGAAAGTACTTGAGCTTACTAAATTATTTGAGGTTCTTCATAACACCTTTCATTTGTATTTCTTGAGAATGAGTCAAGACCATGTGCAAACCCTGTCCAACTGTAGCCCTGAAATAGCTTGTGTCAAAAACCCTAATAATACAAATCTAGCTTCAACACCACCTTGAACCCTGCACTTGTGTTCTTTCCTTCCTCAATGATCAAAATCCCCAAATATGGTAGCTTTGATACCACTTGTCACACCCCTATACCTTGGTAGTCTTTCAACCACACTATAAACAGGTGCAACACTACCTTGTTTTCTTTTTTCAAGTACTCCACAAGTAGACTATGCCTTTAGAAACACTATCTTAATTAGTTAATCAAAATTTTCTTTCAATATGTGGAAAACACAAACATCATCATCATATCCATATGTATGCCCACACATACAAGGGAGGGGCAACTCCCTATTAATAAGTCTGCCCGATAATATGTTCCATAAAGTATAAAATACAATACAAAGTCCAATCTAACAAAATCCCATTTTGCTCCTTGCAAAGGTTAGTTTACCTCTTGACCAAGTTCCACCACTTTTCAATCATCAAACTAGCCCAAAAAATCCATTCACAACATTGATTTCAGCTTTATGAATTTCTACACAATTCTACCCAAGTGTCGTGCTGCTGGGTCACTTGGGTCATCTCGATTCAGCTACTACTCATGACGTTCAGGTGCTTTTCGAGCTCACCAAGTGTCCAAACTGATTCCTTGCACTCTGGTTGGATTTGGCCCACCAATACGCACCTGCTGCACTTTGTCACAATTAATTCTGACCAACGGTCGCTTCAGAATGAGGTCTAGACTAACGCTCAACCTGCCACACACCTTGCCTAACTCGACCTGCACTGCAGACACCTTGTGGTATTGTTCCGCACACAGTCATGCACTTGCCACCCGAATCAACTTGATGCCCTACGCTCTGCTTGACTCAAGATGCGGTGTGGATGACCTACAGTACTATTCCGCACGCGTTGCCCGACTAGACTCGATGCCCTCGCTCTTCATTCATGACTTGACCTGACGCCCTGAACTACTACATGCTCAGTACGTTCATCCTACCCAGTGCCATAGTGTTGCCTTCCACCAATGAACTGTTGGAAAAGCTCGTGGTGTTGTTCGATGCCCTTCACTTGAATGTCTTATGTGCATTCGTTGTTGAATCGTTGGATGGTTTTCATGACTCATCGCTCATCTCTTTTATACACTTGCCCATGTAATGGCATAGGTCACTCAGCAGACCCGAGCCAACCCACCCAACCTCCATTCAGTTGTTCGCCCACTATGTGTAATGTTGGCCTCCGCCCAATAAGTCATCCTCTACCCATAATTATGGTGCGACATTCCGCTATAACATTGCTCGACCAACAAACCCTGCTGGCTATAATGAGACGACACCCTCACTAACATCGCTCTGTCACTGCCCATGTTCATTCATCGTCACATGCCCGTGCTCATGTGATTATGACTCAACGATACGCTTGTAACACCGAATGGCATCTAAACATCTCCCAAATGCCCAGTGGTCGTGCCCGTCACCGTGAACGCACGTCATGAAGTTGGGGGCCTTATACAGTGAACGCACGTCATGAAGTTGGGGCCTTATACATATGGATCAAATATCTTTTGATGCAAACATATTTTGATGGGAAAATAGATTTGATATCTCTCAATGCATGATATATCTAAAATTAAGATGGAGCTAGGCTAATATTTACATTTTTAAATATTTCACCATTCAAATAATTGTTTTAATATTCAAATCAACTAATATATTTCAATCTGAGCTCATATATATATATATATAGAATTTTAAAAATATTATTAATAATAAAAACATTCAATTAAAGCATAAATAAATTATTTATGCTAGATCAAGTAATATTTGCATGTGTTTAAATTATATTAATAACATAAAACTATTTTAATATAAAGAATATGATTTATACATAAAATATGTCAATGTCTATATTAATTAAAATATTTCACTATCAACTATGCATTTATGTATATATTATATAAAGAAATTAAAATAAAAAGTATGGCTAAAACTGTAATACCAATTGGTGAAAAGTAAATATTTAATTTACTTTTACTACAAGGACTTGGTAGATCATGGGGTGGAAAACATTAATGTTTAAAGTTTATTTTAATTTTATATAAAAGTGGTTATGGAAATTCTTGGAATTCATGGGGAAAAGAGATTAAATGAATTTTTTTTCACTCACCAGGCCCATAGAAGATGCTTATTACTCTCCCTAGAGTTAAATAATCTCAGTTGGGACAAGGGATCCAAGAGGGTGAGAGGGGAAGAAACATGATGCAAAATTGAAGACTTGGTACCTAGTTGGAGGAGGTCAAGTGAGTAGAATGAAGTTGTAAGCTTGTGAACTTGTAGCAAGGAATTGTTGAAGGTAAGGTAGGACGTTGTTAGTTAGGGTATTCTTGAGTTGATTCGGACCAGTGCAATCCCTAGGTCATACTTGTTGAGTCTGCGAGTTTCTAAGATAGACTTATATAGTCTTATTTGGACAAACCTTGCTAGGTCGTTGTTAAGCAACTCTTTTGGGAGTGGAAAATTGGCTTGGGGAACTAGTGTTTTTCATTCTCATTGGTTAAAACAAGTTTCCTTTCTCCCCTGTGAATTCCCTAATAGCCTCAACTCCAACATATAAGTATTTTAGGTTATTAATAATGTTTCTCTCAGACCAAAACTATTACTGTGAATGATAGTAATACATGAAATCTATATTTGTAAGTAGCTATTGATGTAGAGATTTATGAAATCTCTTTGTAAAATAAGTGAAATAGAATTCTCGTTATATAAGCTTTTATTAATGATTTCTGTGTGAAAATGTGAAAAAATATGTTTAAATTTTATAGTGGAAGTATATATATATATATATATACACACACACTCACACATTGTAGAAACAAGTTAGTTCCCACAAGTAGATAGAAGTCTAAAAGGGAAATCATCCTTATTTCTGTGAATAAATTATACCTGAGTAATACAGTAGGGAGAATAGAAGGTCCTAGTAGTAGGCTAGGTTCTTCTTCCCCTCTACAATATCGATAGAATCTAAGATAAAGAATTGATGTAAGTAAACTATGAGGAGACAAAATCATATGACTATTTGAATGAAAGATAAACTAAAGAAATAAATAATTTTGGTGATAAATATAATCTAAATTACACTCATATATCAAATGAAAGAAATGAATACATTACAGAAAGAGTACCATATAAGGTCCTATAGGTTAACTCAGGTATAATTATAAACCAACCTAGTAATTATATCAAGAGTAATAACCTTCATCGAATAATATATACATTTACAAGATATACAAGAAGAAGAATAGTAACTGCCCTCGGTGAACAAAATAAAAGGAATATAATGTAATTATACAATTTTAGAATGACAAGTAGAACAATCCAACTAAAAAATAACTCTGTTCATCAATATCAAGTCTTTGAAAAACAAATTTAAGACTATTTTGAAAGAAAAGTCACCTAAATAACAATGTTATTTAAGATTTACCAAAAACAAATAATGGTTCTAGACGCAACTGTGAACAAAAATTATATATGTATCACATAACTTAACAAAGAGTGACAATCCTTGAAAACGGTCATAGCTATAATGAGACCATAAGTTTTAAAAAGTGACATTTTGGAAAATTATGTACAAATCATCGACGTGAGGGAGTACAAATTTAATTGAAATTCACACTCTTGTAATACAAGTCATAAATACACGTTACTAAGAGTCCTTTTGCTGTAACAAAAAGGGGAAGAATTTATAGGTTAACTATAACAAAAGTATGTATAACATATTCCCAAACCTTAACAAGCCCGGTATCGAAAAAAAGATATATTAACATTTAGACATACCCTAATATTGAGGAGAAGAGTACAAAGCAAATGCAACCTAGAAAAGAGAAGAAGGCTGAATAAGTCCTGACATTTAAATTTCAAAAGCCCCAAGCCGCATGATTCACGAAAATATGAGTCAGATTAAGTTAGAATCCTATCGTGTAAACAACCAAACCATAAGAGTAAAAAAAGTCACAATGGGACAAACTTAGAGTATGTACATACCTAATGCAGATTGTGAATAGGATCACCAACGTAATGTTAGAACCTAGAGCATGGAAACCTTAGTATAACCATTAACCTTGTAGAATAGAGTTCACAGTACAAAGAATTTTTTTTGAAGCAGGATTTCTTTGTTACCTAAGCATATGACCAATTGAATTCCACATCTAAACTAATGATGAAGAAATTCTTGGCAAAGTTGCTAACTGTAAATTATAAATCAAGAGAACTAGGTATGAGAATCGATAAAGTACCTCTGTGCATTGTAAAACATGTAAATAAGATTAACTAGTGAAAGCCATGGAAATACCTAATATTGTTAGCGTTGTAGACTAAAGGGAGAAGAGGCAAACACTAATTCCCTTAGGGTTAGCTGCAAACGGTTGAACCCCAAACAACAAAACCATAGACTGACTGTGTCGACGGTGAGACATAGTTAAGGGAAGCTACCCTTAACCACCAAACTGAAACGAGGACCGTTCGATCAAACCCTAAGAGAATCAACATTGAACTCGAGGACAAGTGTCCCAAGTGGTTAGAAATGTATTCAATTAAGTGGATGCCATTTGGAGGTTCGAGAGACTTCCATTATGATATCAACAATGTATTTCGACCATATTCACAAGCAAACAAAACCAAGACTTTATTCATGAATATTAAGCCAATATTCACGCCAATACCCAACCATAACTTCATAACTAGAATCCTTTATTTATTGTCGACCCAATATGTATGCCATATATTATAGATTGTGAAAGCATGGTATTATGGAGATAATGATAATTATAATATGACTACACAAAAATAAATAAACCTCAGTATATCTTGATATTTTCATATTATATAACAAAAGAATATGGTACATGTGTCATAGGATATATATAAATATATGATATTATTCTTGGTCAAATAGTAATAAAAAAAAAAAAAATATTGAAGATGTTATAAAAAATTGAAGTATTATCACTATTTTACATTTTGAACCATTTCCATTTTGACCCATTTCCATGTATATATTTTTCTCAATTTTGTCTAGATTCTAGCAATTTTTTTTTGGAATTACCTAGGCCATTAGGACATGTTAGCCATTTGGTCACAGATGCTGCAATTTTATTCCTATATATTATATTTTAAACATTACCCTGCAGAAGTAAAGAATTATTATCCTACCCGTTTAGGTATTTAAAGTATATTAAAAAAATATCTTAATAAAATATTTAAAATTAATATCGGCTATGAAAATGAAAATTTTAATGCACGCTCCGTTCAACCTCAAAACGCCAATGGATGCGATCTTTTGAAAAGGTGAGGCCTATGAATATAAGGAGCGAAGAAACGCAAATTGTCAGAGGAACAACAATAACGAAGACAGAGTGATAGCATGAAGGGAAACATGGCAAAGAGGAATAGCAGCAAGGGCAATATTATAACACTAGAAGAAGGATGGTCTATTGTGTACCAGGGTATCATTAAGCTGAGAAACTTCGTGGAAGGAATTGATGGGTATGGTGACGTTACTGCAAAGGAGGAGATCAAACTTTACACAACCATATGCGACATGTGCAGGCAAAGTCACCCTCATAACGATGCATTGCAGTTGTTTGACTTATACAAGAAATCCTTAAAAGAGTATCTCACAGATACTGTTTTACCCGCCTTGAGGAGACAGCCTGATGATGAGTTGATGTTAAAAGAATTTGTGAGACGTTGGGGAATTTACAAGGTCATGGTTAGACGGCTATCACACATTTTTAATTATTTGGAACGTTATTTTGATTCGTTAGGTGGTTTTGTAGGTTTTCAATACAATATCTCCAAGGCTTCATTGAGTTGTTTCGGAGAAGTCGTCTTGAATGAATTACGAGACAATGTGAGGAAGTCTTTTAATGTTCTCGTTGATAAAGAGAGGGATGGAGAACAAATTGACCGCGCTTTATTGCGGAGGGTTATTCCTTGTATTGTAAAGATTGAACGTCATATTTATGGGCATTGGCCAGAAAGAGAAAGGAAAGAATATGAAAAAATGATGGTGGAAGCTGCTACAGCTTACTATTCTCCAAAGGCTGCTTCGTGGTCTGTGGAGTATTCTGGACCAGATTATATGCTGAAGGTGGAGCAATGTTTGAAACATGAGATGGAAGTCGTTGTCCCGTTATATTTTTCCCCATTCAGAGATGGAATGGATGATAATGATTCTTCTAAGATTTGTAAACATGCACTTCTTTCCTCTGAGCATGGGATCCAAGTTCTGCGAAAAGAGTGTTCAGATTTCCATTCCTTGTTCAAGGAAGAGAAGATAGATGATCTTTCCAGGATGTACAGGCTGTACTGTGAAATACCTGAAGCTTTGGAACTCCTGGCAAATAGCTTTGGTGAACGTTTATATGGAGAACGGACAGTATTAGTTAAACATCAAGAAAAAGCCTTAAGCCTGCAAGATTCACAGGAAAGAGACAATATAAATGGACAGGAAGAACAGTTGGCATTTGTTCGGAAGATTATTGAATTGCATGACAAATACTCGATATATGTGGAGAAAGGATTTCAGAATAATAAGCGTTTCGATGATGTTTTACATAATGCACTTTGGTTAGCCTACAGCAGTGTAGTTGCAGGAACCAGAAACGCAGAATCGCTGGTTGCATATTGCGATAATCTCCTTCAGGAGGGTGGGGCTAAATATTTATGCCGTGATGATATAGAGAGTACTCTCGAAACGGTGGTGAAAATTTTGGCATGTGTGACCGATAAACTTCTAATCGCTGAAATTTATTATGAAAAACTAATTGACAGACTTCTGTTGGATAAGAGTGCCAATGAAGATTACGAACGGAGTACATTGTCGAAACTAAAGCAGCACTTTGGTGGTCAAGAATTTACATCAAAGTTAGAGGGCGTGCTAAAAGATTTTAGCCGATCAAGGAAGGACCAAAATATCTTTAAGGACTATCTTAGTAATAATCCAAATATTAATCTAGAAATAGATTTCACCGTTAATGTTTTGACTCCTAGATATTGGCCGAGACGCCGATTTTCTGAAATTAATCTGCCTTTAGAGCTGGTCAAATGCGTAGAGGTATTCGAAAATTTTTATTCTACACAAACTGTATCTCAACCTCGGAAAATTACGTGGATATATTCTTTGGGCATGTGTCATGTCATGAGTTGGTTTGAAGCCAAACGGCCAATCGAAATGGTGGTTACAACTTATCAAGCGGCCGTGTTACTGTTGTTTAATAACTCTGCACAGTTGAAATATTCAGACATCAAATGTCAATTGAATTTGCCAGATGCAGATCTTATTGAAGTCTTAAATTCACTTGCATGTGGAAACTATGAAATTCTTGTCAAACAACCCAACAATAAAATAGTTACTGCAGCTGACAGTTTTGAATTCAATCACAAATTTAGATCCAGAAAAAGGAGGATATGGGTTCCAATAACAGAGGTTGTAGAAGAGAAAAAAGTCACTGATCATGTTGATATTGAGAAAAAGCGAATCTTTGTAATTGATTGCTACATAGTTAAGATCATGAAGAATCGAAATTTTTTACTTCAACAACAACTTGTGAGTGAATGCATGGAACAAGTTAGAATGGAATTCAAACCAGAGACGGAAGTCATAAATGAACGGATTGAAAGTTTGATAAAGAACGATTACCTCGTTCGAGACGAAAAAGATGCTCAAATATTAAAATATCAGCCGTGAAGGGTTGTGTTTTTAGGATGGTCTGTATTTTTGATATTGGAAAAATATAAGATAAATTACATTAGTTAATCACAAAGACTACATATAACACATTTGAAAGAGATGCAAAATCTTTATACTCAAAAAAACCGGATTCTAATAGATTTGATCCGCAAATTACGAAAGTAACCCCTCGCTAAAAATAAAATTGAAAAAGTCTACCTTTGTAATACGCTTTTCCAGTGACATCTTTTGTTTCTTTTAAAGTCGTCACCTGTCGCTCAACAACGCATCTATTCTATAACAACTGTCAATGGGATTTGATCTGATATTCTTTCAAATAAAATAGAGTAATATTCAATAGATAAGATAAAAAATATTTTAATAAATACATGGTCGTTAATATTTTCCTTCCTACAATAAATAATCTTCAATACTTTCTAATCAATCTCAACTAACCAAAATCCAAATGGCCCACATCCAACTATTTCCATTAAACCATATGTTGAATTTTCATTTGAAGCTATTACATTTATTTAAGCTTATGCTTGTTCTTATTTAATCCTTAAAATGGAATAAACTACTAAAAGGTTGAATTCTTTGAAGCTAATCTTGACATTCATTTAAGGATTGTAGATTTCTTAAAAAATAAGGATGGACGATGACTCGAAATAAGTAAAATTTTCACACACTCATATTTATTATAATTTATTATGATTATGTAAAACTTAATTGTGATAATTATTATCATATATACTCACGAAAAAAATGCATATTGGTTTGGCATTACTTAAAATTTGATAAATATATTCTTTTGAGGAATGGCATACTGGGTTGGCATTACTTAAAACTTGATAAATATATTCTTTTGAGGAATGGCATATTGGTTTGACATTACTTAAAACTTGATAAATATATTCTTTTGAGGAATGGCATACTCGTTTGGCATTACTTTGTTAGGTAAGGCTTTGTTTTCTTTTTTTTTTCATTTGGGGCATAGGGTTATCAAAGGATAAATATATTCTTTTGAGAAATGACATTCACTCATTGTAATTTTTTTCAATTGACTTTGGCAAAAACAGTTTAGAATAATCCAGGTTTTTCTTTAAGGATTAGAAAGTTTTAAATTTTATTGTAAAAATCCTAAGTTTTAAGGTTTTTTTTAATGGGATAGGTGAAAGAATCCAACATATTTGTAGAGTAATAAGTATTATTTTTTTTAATCAATTTGTAGTTTTTTTTTATTATTGACATAAGAGGTACTTTACAAAAGAATGTTATAGTGGTGTAAATGCTTGTAAACATTTACATGTAGTATCAATTAAAAAATAACAAAAAAATTAAAACTAATATAAATCTTAGCATGAGAGAGATGGTGTAGTGTCATTAAATGAATGTAAACACTTAAATGCTGGCTCAATTAATAATAAAAAGTTCAAAATAATAAAATTTTGTAATTTTGTTTTTATCCACATTTTTTAAGATAAAAAAAATCACAATATACAAATTGCATTAAAATATATAACATATAAGTAGTAGCCATAAATTAAGGTCCATTTTACCATATAAATTAAAATAATAATTGGGTAACTATATTTAAATTTAATTATTAAACACATAAAAAATCAATACTTACAACATAACAATATTCTTAACAATTGATATTCATCTCCATTTTACCATTGATATTACTAAAATTAAATGGGTTTTCTTACAATACCATGGGTGAATACCATGACTTATCAATACCACATGCCAAAAAACCATAACTCATTTCACAATAAGAATTGGATAAAATGAGATTTTTGGCATTTACATATTTGAGTCTAGGTTTTCCCTAATTGCGACATCAACTAGCCCAAATTTGATATGCAGAAGATTGTAGCACTTTGATCTTGGACTTCTTGGACTCCCATTTCATGATTTTCCCACTGAAGATTAGTTTTGGATGAAATAGATCTAACATATGATCTTGTAGATCAAATTTCCTCTACTCATTAAGGAGGGTGTGGTTTCTTTCAAAGCCCTATTGTAGGCACAAGAACCATAAGGGTCTTCTTATCCCCACAAAAAAAATGTGAATAAATTAGCTAAGAATCCAAATGTGGAACTATCTATGTCAGATTCATGCAAGAGAGCCTTAGCCCTCTCAGAAAAATAATTGGTTGGCATGTTTACGGATTTATGGCCAAAGCCAAAAGTTGTTGAGTCATAGATCACAGAACAATGTATGCCCAAGCTTCAAGGTTGGGTAACTTTCTTGTAGTAGGAATGGGTTTCTATGTTTTTCTATTTATGAACAAAATAGAAAGATATCTGATCAAGGCCGTATTTTATGGGGACCAAAGGTCTCTTTATCTCCCCACAAACTCTAGATTTTAATCTAATTTATGAAATTACTTTTGTGTTGGTGTGGATTCGTATTCCTTACCTTCATCTCTATATGTGGGGACTTGATGCATTAAAATAGATTGGAAATACGATGGGTTGATATATGGACAAAGAAAAACCAAAAGGAGACCAATTTTCTTGTTCTCACATTTGTTGTTGGGGGTGTGGTGCCCAATTATCTTCCTTATTTAGAGATCTTTGTTTCAGCTAGAGTGTCATTCATCTTGCAAATAACTCATCATTTCATTGTAAGACTAAAAATATACAAATCAAGTACCATTTCATAGGATGAGTGTTGGAAGATGGATAATTGAAGCCGGAAAATATACTCACTAGCCAAAATCTTGCAAATATGCTAACAAAAGTTGTAACCAGGGAGAAGCTCAAATTCTACTCAGTTTCAATTGGTTTTCAAGCACGATGATGAAGATGAAAAACAACCAGGTCCAAAGTGGAGTCATTGTCCAAAAAATGAAGAAACGATGGAGTTTTTACAATTATTCTCCAAGTCGGAGATTGTTGGGGTGTGGAGCATGATTAATCTTCCTAATTCAAAAATCTTTGTTTCGACCATATTTATACCCCATGAAGAATGTACATCACTTGTAAAATATTGTAATTTCGAAGTCAATATCGTTCGTTCATTAGGCAGATGACCTGATGGTATAAGTTATGTTTAATTTAGGGTTTTTTATCCTAGAAGGCAACTCATCTATTTATATGAGGAAATTATATTGCGGTTGTGTATTGTGTATGCTTAGTGAGAAAGAGAGAGAAAACTATGTGAGAGAAGAATAAATTACAATGGATCTGTTGTAGGTTGTATCTCTTCACTTTGTTGGATAATATAAAAGGAAGGACTGGTTGTTTCTCCATGAATGTAGCCCAAATTGGGTGAACCACATATATTTTTGTCTCTCTTATTTTCTGTTTTTTTGTGATTGTGTTTTTACATATTTTGTGTTCCATTGCTCTGTAATATATAAATTTTCTAACATTTGTGTCAAAGTAAATCTCTTTGAAGGGTTACGAGAGGCCCTAAAAAAAAATGTAGGGGAATGGAGCCATATTCACGAATTGTAATATGAGAAAAATTCCCTTCAAATGCATCATCTATCATTCTCAAGGGAAATTTCCTAAAAACTTCCCTAAAAGAAACTGATTCAAATCTTAAAGACAAATAACCTAAAAAATATACATCTTCATAAACATCACCATCAAATTATTCTATTTATAAAATATGTATTGTGTTGAAAGCCAGATTCTATAGCGCAATATGAAAAGATGTGCATTTATTTTGTGTTCAACCATGATTCCACAAGTGTTCCTTTTATAATAAAAATATATATATTGTAAAAAAATAAAAAATAGCTATAATGAAAATATAAGTAAATATACATATTTATTAGATTTAGTTAAAATAATTAAAAAAAAATCATAATATCAGTCTTATCATGCTCCCTCATTTCCAAATATATGAAGAAGATGTAGTAAAAATATTTCAGTTTGACTCTCAATGTCACGAATAAACTATTTCAATATCTATGTGTAACATCTAACATAAACTATTTACCTTCACATAAAAAAAAAAATCACATCTACATTAAAACTCCTATTTCACTCATTAAAACGACTATTTCACATCTACATTAAAACGACTATTTCACATCTACATTAAAAATATTACCATATACATTTACTCCTTAAAAATATTACTACTTATTTCAAATTTTATGAACATAATCATAATCCTTAGAATTAGGATCTCATTATTTGAATGTCACATCTACATTAAAACTCGTATTTCACTCCTTAAAAATAATACCATATACATTTACTCCTTAAAAATTTTACTACTTATTTCAACATTTATGAACATAATCATAATCCTTAGAATTAGGATCTCAAATTTTGGTCTGATTTTACAAAGGTCTTGGTCTGATTTTGCAAAGAATTGTTTTGGGTTTGAGGACTTTTCTTGGAGCTACATTCAAAGAACATTTTTGAAAAAAAATGTTTTGGATGTTTTTTGGGCTTCATTTTTTTTTAAAGTTTGGACTTTGGCTTAATTTTCATTGTTTTTGAAGGTATGCATTTGAGCTTAATTTCGAAAGGACTCTTTTTAGGTTTAATATTCAAAGGACATGTTTTGGACATTTTTTGGAAGTATTTTTTTTAAGAGGTTTTTTTGAAGTATTTTTTAAAGTGTCATTTTTTAAGAAGTTGGAATTAATTTTCAATGGACATTTTTTGGAGGCATTTTTTGAAGTGACATTTTTTTAGAGTACGTGTTTTGGGTTGAAGTAAATATTTTATAATGATTTTTTTAAAATGAGTTTTTGACTAACTTTTTAAATGAATTTTTTTTTGTAGGACTTGGAAGGAAATATTTTGAGCTTCGTTTCATTTTTATAAGAAATTTTTTTCTTCGATTTTTTGAAGTAAGTGTTTTGGATTGAAGTATGTAGTTTTTGCAAAATTTTAAAAATGAATTTTTTTTTTTTTAAAATTAAATCTTTTGTGATTTTTTTTTAATTGAGTTTTTGTCTAAATTTTTGAAGGAAAATTTTTGAACATCATACTCTATTATCATGGGAAATAAAAGGAATTTTACGAGAAAATATGATCGAAAAAGAGACCCTGAGGAACGTAGAGAAGAGACGAAACAATCTTGCAAAAGAAAGATATAAGCACTCTCAAATATTGAAGGGGAAAATCAACCTCAACTAGAAGTTGAAACAGGTATGTAAATGTAAATATTGTGAGTTTGATATACTTAAAATTTTCCTAGTGTAAAATGTGAAGCTTAATTTTTATTTGATCAACTAATTTGAAAAATATTTTGCAATGTAAATAGATAGAGATATTCCTCAAAACATTGATGATGAGATACAAAATTTTGAAAGAGGAAGTGAAAGAGATATTGAACCAATGATTGAAGATGTTGAAAATGTTGAAAGAAATTCAGGTGAAGAAATTGAATCACAAGGTATATATATATATATATATATATATATATATATATATATATATATATATATATATATATATATATATATATATATATATGTTGAACACATGCATGTATTATTGAAATTATACATATATTTATTAATTTAGTTATTTCTTGTATATGTAAACTTATTATGTACTATTCATTCAAATATGTACAGATGAAATAGATGTCGATGATGAGATGTTATAAAATGTTGGCACTCACACATATGGAGATAAAAGAGCTGACCATTATATATGATATCGTGTTAACTGCATTTTTTATACGTACTTCATAAAGGAAGGAAAATGTGACAGTTCAAGCCCAAATGTTGAAAGGTCTCCTATCATTAAGGAAATTAAAAGAAGCTATGACTTTTTTGGGTATTCAAAAATCAACGAAAGATGAAAAAACTGAAGGAAAATGTGATATAAAAAATAAATAGTGCCATAAATTCAATTAGAAGATCTAGACAGAAAAATGTTTCAGTTGTACATAGAGCAATACATATGGTAGTGGTTTCATCAAGTACTAAAGAGAATCACTTGGTAAAATATATGGCACGAGCATTAGGAACCTCACGAAATTTTTTTCACAAACATCGGAAATTTCGGTTGCAAATAGATGTAAATGATGAAATCGCTTGTTGGAGAGCTATTTGTAGGAAAACATACAAATATAGACTTGGAAAACATGTTAAAAAAATAGCAAAATGCAAGGGATGTGATGCGAAGAAGAATAGCACGAAATTAGTACGAAGAACATGAAAAACATTTCCTGGAAACCACTCAGATAGAGTTTTTCAACAAGTTAAAAGAAGATAATCGTGAAATTCATGTGTCAATTAGTGCTTTTTTTCAACAAAAACCATGGTATGTAAAACCTATTACTGTACGCGACACTTGTTGACAGTTGTTGTCATTATCATGTGGAATTTGAGATATATTATGACAGATTCCTTAATATTGATAGAAAATTTTGGAATGATTCACCTCCTCCTTCCACTATCCGTGATTTCATATCTCAAATTCTATGTGAAAGATAAAGCGATGAACTATTTTATGAAAAGAAATGTGTTGGTAGTAAAAAATGCGATGATTGTGGAAATTTGACTTTCAAAATAAATATTGTATTGATATAAATTATCAATCATTTTCCAACATGAACGTGAAATGGAAGAGATATGAATATATCCATACACCGATTCAAGGTGAAAATAGTGCTAAAAGAATTGCATTATGAGAAGAAGAAATTTTTGTGATAGACTTTTTGAGAAAGTTTGAGGCAGAAATTTATAAATACACCAACCATTCCCATAGAGATCGATGGAAAGACTTTTAATTCAAAAAATCCCGTGAATTTTTTCCACTAGGGACCATTTTGTCAGTAATTGATTTTGCAGAAAACTACACATTTGTTCCACAAAAAGAAAATCATAGTGAATACTGTCATTTTGACCAAGTCTCCATGCTCATCCATATTCTATATAGACATGCTGAACAAAATGCCAATCATATAGAAAACACCAGTGAAAATCAACATGTTTTTAAAGAATATCACTTTTATATTAGTGATGATCGTACACATGATACATATTTTGTACAAAACTGTTTTGGAAAAATTTATGAATCCTTGAAAATTCATGGAATAGCATTCAATGAAGATTGGATATGGTCAAATGGATGCACAGGTTAATTCAAATCTACACGATCATTCTTTTGGTTGTGTTGTCTTCATAAGAAAACCTACATTAAACATTGTTGGAATTTCTTCGAGACTGGTCATGGAAAAGGAGAACATGAGGGTGTAGGGGCATGTATAAAACGAGCACTTCAAAGATATCAAATGAATCCCTCTCCAAGCCGACTTGTGGACACTAAAGAATTTGTTCAATGGTGCATCACTGCTCTAAGCCATGAGACTAACTGATCAAGGGAAGTGCGAAGGTACATTCAATTTAATTCTTATTGGATATCTAATTTAAACAATGTACATTTATCACAATTTTATTATCTCTAATTGATTATTTTTCATTTTATTTTGATATCATATTTAAATTCTTCTTTGAATTTTTCCATATAAAGGTTTTTTTTGGCATATTGGGATCGAAGAATAGATAGATCAATTGGAAATGACATTGAAACAATAAAAGGGACTCGAAAATTGCATTCAATTAAAACAAAGTTGTCCAAAAATGTGTTTGCATTGGATAAAAGAAATAATTTTTGTTTTTTTCATGTTTGCATAGACAACACAGAATCCAATGACATTTGTGAAAACAAAATATATGTAAAATATTGGAAACATATAGAGCTAAATACAAAGGGAAAAATGTTCATTGCAATGCTTGAAGAAATGCAATCAGAGGAGACTACAATATCATGTGATGGTGATCTATTTTTTGATCTTTTTAGAGAAGGTAACATTTGAATTTATTTCAAATGATAAAGATCTAGAAATAAATTTAAACACATAAGTTTGTTAAGTTTGTTTTATTTTGTAGGAGATGTTTTTGCTGTAATTGCACCTACTGACAATGATGAAAATGTGAATTATTATTTGATGTGTTGCATTGAACGAAAAATGAAATTATTATAAAACTATAATGATCACGGGTTTCCATATGAAAGAGGATCTATTATACTGAAAGGTTATTTTTTTCAGACAAACTAATTAAAGTGGGGATTTTGTTTACTTTTAAGAATATGAACCTGATGTCATAAGTTGTCAATATAGTCACTTGGTGTGTGTAGCACTCATAAAGTTGATAGATGTTCAATCAAAGAAAAAAATGAAAATTAAGAAATGGAAAATGTCAAAATTCGATCATGAACGGATCATTGAAGATGGCATTCCATTGGAATTTTTTTTATTGAATTGCCCAAAAACTTCTTCACTTTGGATTATGTTTTAGAACTTCTAGAACTCAACTAAAAATTAAGCTACCTTGTTATGTTATCTGTGCTAGTGTTTTCACACGTACAAATTGTTTTGGTACATGCACACTAGGATCAACTGAAAGTAGCTTTCTATACATACATTGATGAAAAATGTTGCATGTATTGGATATATATATATATATATATATATATATATATATGTTCTAGAATGTAATTAACTAAAAGTAGCCTTTCTATGTGCATTGATGAAAAATGTTGCACGCACTGGATATATACATAGACCGAATGTGACTAGTTTTTCTCGTGAGATTTTCTGGTCAAAAGTATGGAATGTAAATAAATCATCCACAGTAGATTTTTGTACGAAGATTCTTTTCAGAAAAGAAACTCTGAGCACTTCTCCGACTTTTGGTGGGATTTGATCCACATCTCTATTCCTCATAGAAAATCTAGTACAAAATTTGTCTGTCCGATGGTCGGATATGTTCTAGGAAATTAATTGATAGTAGCTTTTATATGTGCATTGGTGAAAAATGTTGCACGTATTGGATGGATATATATATATATATATATATTGTAACGTCTCTTATTTTCCACCCCAATTTTTTTTTGTCTATTTATGGTTTAATTCTATGCTTCTATTGACCACGGCTGTTCAATTCTACTTTCAAATTTCGTCAATTATGATCTCCGAGGGAATAGAGTTCCTATTCCTCCTATTACTCTTGTATGTATAAATGGTTGTCTATCATAGTTTTATTGTTCTCTTCCACTAAATGTTTGTGGCTTATGTTAATTACACACACACACACAGACACAGACACACAGATATATATATATATATATATATTTTTCACACACAAATTTATATGGTTGCATTTACTCCTATGCATTTCTATCTATGCATACATTTACTCACACATTTCGATCTATTCACTAACTTTTAAGCACAACCCTTGTAGGGCGCACCATACCTACGCTTTAGATTTTGATAGCATACTATTATGGGTTGTAGGTTGGACATATTATTCGTTGGGTTTAGATCTTCATATACCACCAAGAGTTATAACCCTATGTTTGAATTTCAATTTATTCAAGGTACTGAATGGTCTATTCCTATTTAAAACGTATGTCGTTTATATGAGATGATTATAGTTTTGTGGCCACTGTTTCCAAGGTGTAATGAGTGTTCCCATAGCATTATTTATATCTCACATACATTTCACTTATGATGAGTTTGCTGTGGAGATATGCAACATTTAATTCAAGGTACTCGTTATGCTTCATTGGCAAAGTTGGCTTATTGTATTTGGCAATTGTAACCTATTTCAAATCTCCACGTCACTTTACTCAGTAGCACTCTGTTGATTTTAAATTATGTTAGCTCTCATTACGTGCACCCGCAAGGTTGTATGTATCTACGTTTTAATTATAATATGCCACGCTAGAATTCTCTTTTAATTATGCCGACCATATGACATTATCGGAAGTACTGTGGGATTGATTTCATATATCTACATTTATGTGTTGGACGGCTATGTATTAAATGCCAATTTCACCCAATCGATCCATGCATAGGCCATCGATCCAAGGCCACTTGGATGGTGGAGATTGTTCCTCTCCATTATGGTTTCGTTGGTTTTTGATTTGAGTCATTTATATTAATCTCTGTGTCATTATCGAAACGGTTCTTTCGCCCTTCATTTGTTCTGATCACCTCTCAGTGCCGAGACTCTGTACGATGGAGAAAAAAAGCGTCGGCTCTCCTAGGATTTTGGCGTATCTATTTCTTCCTCGTATTATAGTTCAGGTATGAAATTCTGCGCATTTCACTATCTTAACTGTGAGGCTTACTCTCTATGCACTATACCTTGATACATATTATTTCCCAATAGCAATACTCTATGCTTAGAGTGCGAGAGTTGTGGTTAAATAAAAATTTTGCATATAGTTTCCTTTACTGTCGAGAACTCATCTCGGTCAGTTGGACCAATCTCTCATGGAGATTTTTCAATACTAGTGTGTTGATTTGTTTATTCCAATCTCTCTTCTTACATTTGTTTATCTTCCTGTTGAAATTTTTTTTGGTACTAATACTCTGTCATGGCTTGATAGGAGCTTATTCCTCATCGCCTTCCATGACTTTATTGATGCGATTAGAGTGGCATTGTCTTGACTCTCCCCATCTCCCTTACATCGAGTAATCACTACCCTAGGCAAGTAATCGATTTCATTATAACATTTGACTTGTGGCTTTTTTGTTCAAGGTGAATATACTAGTCTTCTAATTTTTAATACTGTTCAGCTATTTTTGTTTTCAGGTCATTTTGAAATCAAGGGTTTCTCATATGCAAGGTATCCCTCTATTTTGATACACAGTACTAATATATATTATTTTCTGTGATATAATTCATAGCGGCTAATTCAATCTCATTCTTACCGTCTCTTGTTTTATTCAGGTAAATTCGAATCCCATACAAATTTCCTTCTCAGTGATATAGTGAAATGGTTATTTCACTCAGAATTAACTTCACTTCACCTTGCACTTTTAGGTCAGTATCAACAAAATATTGGTTGAAGTGAAGCCAGACTCTCACATTGTTATTATACATAATTTTTGTTCAGACCCACCTCGAGTCTTACTTTCATAAATTTTCTCTTTGCTACTGTAATAATAATGATTTCCTTAGAATTGGTATATCTTAATAACATCTTACTAATATGGTTGCTGAGACCACATATTTTCAATTAATTTGTCATGGGGCATGATTGTTGTGATTTATTATTTTTGGTTCATGAATTTACATATGGCTTACATATATATATATATTCCATTCTTGTTTGACAAAAAACAGAGTTATGCTATACTCTAGTGATTTCAGATTGCTAGTTCATGTTGATTCTCATGATAAGATTTTATTCCTACTGCATCTGTCTGCTTCCATTTACTAGACAGAACTGATAAATTTACTAATCTTATCTTGTATTTCTGCTTCCTCCACATTTTATTTTCATAATGGTATATAAATAGCTATACTACAAGAGAATTCACATCTACAATAATTTAGTGATTCTTGACATTTGGTTTATGTGGTTATATGTGTTATTCATCTCTAGTAGTATACCTCTACATCTGCTTCTTGACTTAACGTTTCCAAGTATTTCTTACTGGTATCAATAATAATAGACTCTGGACATTATTGTTTTGTTCTATAATGTGTTTAGTATGTCCTATTCTCTAGCTAACACTTCTAACCAGCATTTGATATTGATTTGATGTGTGAATTATTTGTTATTACTCAGCTTATAAAATTTAGATGCGCTTCATATAAATTTTCTTATTTTTATTTTCCAATAGTAAATTCAGTTTGGAGACTCCTCCAGTAAAGGAGGTAGGTCATCTGCTAGTTTATGTGTATTTCTTAGGCCAAATTTGGTTACAGGTTTAATAAACCATATTTAGCTCTGTTTATGTCTGAATGTCTTTAGCGCAAGTAAAAGTACTCATTCGTCTCTTTTTTTTTCATAGAGGTTAAATCTATAGATATACATACACTGTTAATTCAACAAATCTATAGATCTGCACTGCATGTTCTTAATCACTCCTTCACACAGGTTTTGTTTTTCTAGTGTTCACTGATTTAATTCTATTTTTAACAGAAACAGATTAGAGTTACACCATTATGAATTATGACGTAGCATGAATCAACAGATTTAAACCAGTCACTGGTTTAGATTTTCTGGCTGATTTTTCCCCATAATTCTTCTTCCTACAACTATGCAGAACTAAGAGGATTTAATACCTCTACAACCTTGTAAATGTATGGAACACCAGCACAAAACAGAAGACATTTCAAGTAGTATGCAGCTAGAGTCATTAACCTTAACACCTAACAACAATTAAATTTAATCATTCATAAACACTGTGAGCATACCGCTTCGGTACTTGACCAGTCCTGCCAACCTTAGAGTCCCTCTATCTCTAGAACTTACCCCCGAGCTGAGATCACCTCCATCCCAGAACAACCTCTAATCTATTCAGGAATAGCTTATTTAAGCCTTTTCTCCCCAAAGCCTGTTTCTAATTCTGCGTCCAGAATATCAGGATGTTTTTCTTCTTGTTTGCCTAGGCTTCCCTTATTTAGGGATTTTTAAATTTTCTTTCTGTTTTTCACTTTTTTTACCTCTTCCCAACTACTCTCCACCTCATTGGGGAAATTAGATTTTCCTCAAAATCTAATTTGGAAATAAATTCTTTCAAGGATTTTTGAAAGAATTTTGGTGAAAGTATTTGTGTCTATCCATCCTCATGGATTTAGCAAGTGATCTCACAATTCTTATTTTGGTCAATCTGCACAACATTATTTTATTTAATTCCTATAATGAAATATTTAATTACATCCACAAAATACTTATCCATTGGGGTCCACTCCCCTTTGGATTAAAGTTCAAATGTCTAGCTTTGAAAAAAAAACATAAAATAGGGGTGTTACATATTCCCCCTCTGAAAGCAAACACTGTCCTCGATGTTGATATCTAACTAATAGAGTTCATTTTTCAAAAAAAGAGAGGATATTTTTCCATCATCTTAGCTTCTCTTTCCCAGGTAGCTTCTTCAGCAGTAAAGTTCTTCCACTGCACCTTTACTCTTGCTACCGTTCGATTCCTCAATTCAATTTCTTCCCGCTCCAATATTTGAAGTGGCTCTGGAAGGAACTCCCCTTTTGGTTCCACCTATATCACATTCCAATCAACAATGTGAGAAGCATCATGTACATATATTTTTAATAATGAAACATGAAACACATCATGAACTTTAACATGGGGCGGTAAGGCTAGCTTATAAGCCACTCGTCCCACACTTTCTAACACTTCAAAAGGCCCATAATATCTAGGAGCGAATTTTGCACAACTTCTAGCATAAAGTGTGCTCTTTTTGGGTTTAATACGCAAATACACATGTTCCCCCACTTTAAATTCTCGATGTACCCTCTTCTTATCAGCATAGTTTTTTCTGGAGATCTTGTGCTGTCTTGATGTTTCTTTGTATTTGTTTAACAATTCTTTCCATCTCTTGTAAAGCATCTGGTCCCAACATTAGCTTATCCTCAGGTTGGCTCCAGCTCAAAGGAGTACGACATTTCCTTCCATAGAGTGCTTCAAACAGACTCATTTTGATGGTGGATTGATAGTTGTTATTATAGGAAAATTCAACTAAATGAAAGTAGTCTTCCCATTTTGATGGCCTATCCATCACATACATTCTCAGCATATCCTCCAAAATCTGATTAGTTCTCTCTATCTGACCGTCGGTCTGAGGGTGATAGGCAGTACTAAAATTCAACTTGGTCCCCATGCCCCCAAATAGACCTTTCCAAAAGGCTGCGGGTGAACTTAGCATCTCTATCCGAAACAATCACCTTTGGGACCCCATGGAGCCTTACTACTTCCTTCAGGAACATGTCCGCTACTTGGGCTGTCCCAAAAGTAGATTTCATAGGTATGAAGTGCGCAGCTTTTGTTAAAGTGTCTACTACCACCTTCACTGAGTCGTGTTGGTATTTGGTTTTGGGTAGACCTATTATGAAATCTATAGAAACGGTGTCCCATTTCCATTCTGCAATTGGAAAAGGATTTAGAAGTCCCATAGGATGTTGATGCTCAAATTTAACTACTTGACACTCCATGCACCTAGCTAAATATTCTGCTACATCTCTTTTCATTCCTAGCAAAAACAACTTCTTTTTCAAAGATGTTAGCATTTTCTGATATCCATGATGCCCTGCATACAGCTGTTGGTGATATTCATCTAGGATTTATTTTTTTTCAAAGTTTCCACATTGGGGATATACAATCTATTTTTGTAGCAGATCAACCCTTTTTGGTTTTGAGTGTATTCATCCATCTCCTTCTTTATTATTTTCACCTGCAGTGTCTCATAATTTGGATCCTGGTCTTCTAACTTTTTCACTAGATCTTCTAAATCAAAATTAGCACTACTTCCAATGTTGTTTATGTGTTGACAAGAATTTCTGCTCAGGGCATCAGCAATTTTTTTTCTTTCCCTCTGATATTTTTTATGTCCATTTCAAATTCACTCAGAAAAGACAACCATCTGACTTGTCGAGCATTCAAATCAGTTTGGGAAAATAAATACTTAAGAATAATATGATCTGTCATCAATGTAAATTTCTTTCCAAGAAGATAGTGTCACCACATCTTCAAGGGATATACTTAAGAATAATATGATCTGTCATCAATGTAAATTTATTTCCAAGAAGATAGTGTCACCACATCTTCAAGGGATGAATTACAATAGCCAACTCTAAATCATATGCACTATAGTTTTGTTCATGTGTCTTAAGTTTCCTAGACTCATATGCAATAAATGAATTTTCTTGCAACAGGACTCCTCCCAACCCCTCTCTACAGGCATCCGTACATACAAAAAATTCTTTATCAGGATCTGCAATCTTTAGTATAGGGGCTGTAGTGATTTTTAATTTTAATTGTTCAAAATTGTTTTGGAATTTTTTAGTCTGCTCAAACTTGACCCCCTTTCTTTGTAGTGAGGTTATGGGATATGCTATGGCAGAAAATTTCTCCTCAAATATACGATAATAACCTGCAATCCCCATGAATGATCTCACTGCTGAAACATCAGTTGGCACCAGCCATTCTCTAATAGCTTTTATCTTTTCAGGGTCAACATCCAACCCTTGTTCAGAAATAATATGACCCAAGTATTGGATCTTGTCCTTATGGAATTCACATTTATTAAATTTGGCATATAACTGGTTTTCTTTCAAAGTTTGCAACACTATTCTCAAGTGCTCTTTGTGCTCCTCCTTACTTTTTTAATAAAATAAAATATCTTCTATGAACACTAGTACAAATTTATCCAAGTACTTGTTTAAAAAACTATTCATTAAGCACATAAAGGTGGTAGGGGCATTTTTCAAATCGAAAGGTAGGACTACAAATTCATAGTGACCGTACCTGGTTCAGAAAGTTGTTTTGATAATGTCTTTTTGAGATGGTGATAACCAGTCCTTAGATCAATCTTAGAAAATACTGAAGCTCCTCTTACCTGATCAAAAATATCATCAATTCGAGGCAAGGGGTATCTATTTTTAATTGTCAACTTATTCAGTTGACGATAATCAATACACATTCTAAAAGTTCCATCTTTCTTTTTCACAAACAACACCAGTTCTCCCCAAGGAGACACACTCGTTCTGATATAACCCTTATCCAGCAATTCTTACAATTACATTTTCAGCTCCATGAGTTCAGGGGGACTCATTCGATAAGGGGCTCAGGAAACCGGTGTTGCTCCCGACACCAAATCTATTGAAAATTCAATCTCTCTTTTGGGGGGAAGATGAGGAATCTCATATGGAAAAACTTCCTTAAACTCTCTCACCACTGGCAAAGTATCCAACAGGTTTTCTTTAGGTCGTTGTTCTATTTCTTCAGCATGTACTACATATACTTGATATCCTTTCCTAGCTGTTCTTTTTAGTTACAGTGCTAATATTTGTCTTACAGAGATGGGTTTTGGTTTTCCCTTGAGAATAAAAGGTTTCCCTTTTTCATATATGCAATGCAGAGTTTTATCCCAACAGTTCATCATAGCCATTCTCTTTTCCAGCCAGTCCATTCCTATCAACAAGTCATATTAGCCTAAGGGCAAAATGTTTAAATTTACTTCTGTCTAAAAATCATTTAATTTAATTGATGTTTGGGGTAATTTATGAGTTACTTTCCTTTTGGTGCCTGTGGCTAACTGTACCAACCAAAACTGCTGAAATTTTTCAGTTTTGAGATTGCATTTTTCTACCACTTGTGGACTAATGTAACTCAAAGAAGCACCTGGATCAATTAAAATAGTAACAGATTGGTCAGCAATCTTACCTTCCATTTCAACCATGGTAGCTTGGTTTTCTGCTTGTCGATTCTCCAAGGCTGCACTGATAGTGGGTATGTTTCTTGCTATAACATTTACTGTAGTATCTTCTCGATCTCTCATAATCATTTGAATATTTTGGTGGGGACAATCCCTCAAGAGATGAGGTTCTCCACATCCCCAGCATTTCAAAGGTTCCTTCATTTTAATTGTGCCTTCCTTCTTATTTTCTCCATCTAGTTGTTTGGAGCCAACTTGAGACTGAGAAGTTTGGATTTCTTTTGGTTTATTAAACTTTTTCCGCTGATGATCCCTACCAAAATTATTTAAGTAAGCTGGCTTCTGCTTCTTTCCTTTGATTTCACCCTTGTTTATCCAGCCTTTTCCATGCTCACCCTTTCCTTTAAACTACTGGTAGCATAACCTAGCTTTCCTCACTGCTTCGTCCATAGCTTTTGAGTTATCAAACTCAATCTTCTCTTTGTACACAACAGGCAAACAGTTCAAAAACCTTTGTACCTTTGCCTTCCCTTCCCTAATGTAAGGGACATACCTCAACATATTTCTAAACTTAGTGACAAACTCATCAATAGTAAGTTGTCCCAGTCTAAGTTCATGGAATTCATTTTCTTTATCATCATAATAATGTTCTTTCAAATAGTGGTTTTTAAACTTGACTTGGAAATCTTCCCAAGTCACAGTTTTTTCATCAATGGCATGGATCATTTTAGTCTCTTCCCACCACAAGGTAGCCTTACCTTGTAGCTGGTAGATAGCTAATCTAGCCTTCAGGTTGCTTTCATATTCATAGACCTGGAAATATTTAATCATGTTCAACAACCAGGCTTCAACATCTTCCTCCTTTTCCCCACCATAGGAGGGAGGTTTGATCTTTCGGAATTCCCCCTGTAATTCCTTTTTCTACTTACATTGATGCCTAGTAGCATCATCTTCCTCAGAATCATCAGAGAACTTGCCCTTCTTCCTCTTTCCAGAACCTTCACCTTTTTGGCTGTTCCGCGAAGTTAATTCTCTGATGAGCTTTTGCTGCTCCTCACTGGCTAATGACAGTCTGTCATTCTGGCTTCTTAGCTCAACCATCTCTCATTGCAAACTGTGAAACATAGGCATCACCAGAGCATTGGGATATGGTGTATTATATTCATCACGCAGATCAACATAAATTTCATCACTTCTAGCCGTTTGACTTTTCTGTTTCAGCAACACTGTACACTAAACAACACATATCAGTAATAATTTTTTTTTTTTCAACAGAAATAATTTATACAGTGAGCACAACAACAACAGCCCAGTTTTTATAACTTTTCTCTGATACCATTTGTAACGTCTCTTATTTTCCACCCCAATTTTTTTTTTTCTCTATTTATGGTTTAATTCTATGCTTCTATTGGCCACGACTGTTCAATTCTACTTTCAAATTTAGTCAATTATGATCTGCTGGGGAATAGGGTTCCTATTCCTCCTATTACTCTTGTATGTATAAATGGTTTTCTATCATAGTTTTATTTTTCTCTTCCACTAAATGTTTGTGGCTTATGTTAATTACACACACACATATATATATATATATATATATATATATATATGTCCCTATACATATATATATTGTTCACACACAAAATTTATATGGTTGCATTTACTCCTACACATTTCTATCTATGCATACATTTACTCACACATTTCGATTTATTCATTAACTTTTAAGCACAACCCTTGTAGGGCTCACCATACCTACGCTTTAGATTTCGATAGCATACTCTTATGGGTTGTAGGTTGGACATATTATTCATTGGGTTTATATCTTCGTATGCCACCAAGATTTATAACCCTATGTTTGAATCTCGAGTTATTCAAGGTATCGAATGGTCTATTCGTATTTAAAACATATGTCATTTATATGATATTATTATAGTTTTGTGGCCACTATTTCCAAGGTGTAATGAGTGTTCCCATAGCATCATTTATATCTCACGTACATTTCACTTATGATGAGTTTTCTGTGGAGATAGGAAACATTTAAATTCAAGGTACTCGTTATGCTTCGTTGGCAAAGTTGGCTTATTGTACTTGGAAATTGTAACCTATTTAAAATCTCCACGTCACTTTATTCAGTAGAAATCTGTTGATTTTCAATTTTGTTAGCTCTCATTACGTCCACCCACAAGGTTTTATGTATCTACATTTTAATTATAATATGCCACACCAGAATTCTCTTTTAATTACACAGGCCATATGACATTATCGGAAGTACTGTGGGATCGATTTCATAGATCTACATTTATGTGTTGTACGACTATGTATTAAATGCCAATTTCACTGAATCGATCCATGTATAGGCCATCGATCTGAGGCCACTTGGACAGTGGAGATTGTTCCTCTCCATTAGGGTTTTGTTGGTTTCTCTATTTGAGTCATTTGTATTAATCTCTGTGTCAATGTCGAAACAGTTCTTTCGCCCTTCATTTGTTTTGATCGCCTCTCGGTGCCGAGACTCTGCACGATGGAGAAATGAAGCGCCGGCTCTCCCAGGCTTCTGGCATATCTATTTCTTCCTTGTATTGTAGTTCAGGTATGAAATTCTGCTCATTTCACTATCTTAACTGTGAGGCTTACTCTCTATGCACTATACCTTGATACGTATTATTTCCCAATAGCAATACTCTCTGCTTAGAGTGCGAGAGTTGTGGTTAAATAAAAATTTTGCATATAGTTTTGTTTACTGTCGAGAACTCGTCTCGGTCAGTTGGACCAATCTCTTGTGGAGAATTTTCTATACTAGTGCATTGATTTTTTTATTCCAACCTCTCTTCTTACATTTCGTTTATCTTCCTATTGACAATTTTTTTGGTACTAATACTCCATCATGGCTTGATAGGAGCTTATTCCTCATCACCTTCCGTGACTTTATGGATGCGATTCGAGTGGCATTGTCTTGACTCTCCCCATCTCCCTTACGGCAAGCAATCACTACCCTAGGAAATTAATTGATTTCATTATAACATTTGACCCGTGGCTTTTTCGTTCAAGGAGAATATACTAGTCTTCTAATTTTTAATACTGTTCAGCTATTTCTTTTCAGGTCGTTTTGAAATCAAGGGTTTGTCTTCTACAAGGTATCCCTCTATTTTTATGCACAATACTAATATATATTATTTTTTGCGATATAATTCATACCGGCTAATTCACTCGCATTCTTACCGTCTCTTGTTTTATTCAGGTAAATTCGAATCCCATATGAATTTCCTTCTCAGTGATATAGTGAAATTGTTATTTCACTCAGAATTAACTTCGCTTCACCCTGCACTTTCAGGTCGGTATCAACAACATATTTTTCGAAGTGAAGCCAGACTCTCACATTGTTATTATACATAATTTTTTGTTCAGATCCCCCTCAAGTCTTACTTTCATAAATTTTCTCTTTGCTACTGTAAAAATAATGATTTCCTTAGACTAGGTATATCTTAATAACATCCTGCTAATATGGTCATTGAGACCACATATTTTCAATTAATTTGGCATGGGGCACGATTGTCGTGATTTATTATTTTTGGTTCATGAATTTACATATGGCTTACATATATATATATATATATATATATTCCATTCCTGTTTGAAAAAAAACAGAGTTATGCTATACTCTGGTGATTTCAGATTTCTAGTTCATGTTGATGCTCATGATAAGATTTTATTCCTACTGCATCTGTCTGCTTCCATTTACTGGATAGAACTGAGAATTTTACTAGTCTTATCTTGTATTTCTACTTCCTCCACATTTTATTTTCATAATGGTATATAAATATCTATATTGCAAGAGAATTCACATCTACAATAATTTAGTGATTGTTGACATTTGGTTTATGTGGTTACATGTGTTATTCTTCTCTAGTAGTATACCTCTACATCTGCTTCTTGACTTAACGTTTCCAAGTATTTCTTACTGGTGTCAATAATAATAGACTCTGGACATTATTCTTTTGTTCTATAACGTGTTCAGTATGTCCTATTCTCTAGCTAACACTTCCAACCAACATTTGATATTGATTTGCTATGTGAATTATTTGTTATTACTCACAGCTTATAAAATTTAGATGCGCTTCATATAAATTTTCTTATTTTTATTTTCCAATAGTACATTCAGTTTGGAGACTCCTCCAGTAAAGGAGGTAGGTCATGTGCTAGTTTATGTGTATTTCTTAGGCCAAATTTGGTTATAGGTTTAACAAACCATATGTAGCTCTGTTTATGTCTGAATGTCTTTAACTCAAGTAGAAGTACTCATTCATATATTTTTTTTCATAGAGGTTAAATCTATAGATATAGATACACTGTTAATTCAACAAATATATAGAACTGCACTGCATGTACTTAATCACTCCTTCACACAGGTTTTTTTTTTCTAGTGTTCACTTATTTAATTCTATTTTTAACATAAACAGATTAAAGTTACACCATTATGAATTATGAGGTAGCATAAATCTCCAGATTTAAACCAGCCACTGGTTTAGAGTTTCTAGTTGATTTTTCCCCATAATTCTTGCTCCTAAAACTATGCAGAACTGAGAGGATTTAATTCATCTAAAACCCTGTAAATGTATGAAACACTAGCAAAAAAAAAAAAACATTTCAAGTAGTATCCTGCTAAAGTCATTAACCTTAACACCTAACAACAATTAATTTTAATCATTCATAAACACTGTGAGCATACCGCTTCGGTACTTGGCCAGTCCTCCCAACCTTAAAGTACCTCTATCTCCAGAAATCACCACCGAGCTGAGATCACCTCCATCCTAGACCAGCCTATAATATGTTCAGGAATAGCTTATTTAAGCTTTTTCTCCCCAAATCCTGTTTCTAATTCCACGTCCAGAATATCAGGATGATTTTCTTCTTGTTTTCCTAGGCTTCCCTTATTTAGGGATTTTTAAAGCTACTTTCTACTTTTCACATCTTTTTACCTCTTCCCAACTACTCTCCACCTCATTGGGGAAACTATATTTTCCTCAAAATCTAATTTGGAAATAAATTCTTTCAAGGATTTTTGAAATATTTTTGGGGAAAGTACTTGCTTCTATCCATCCTCATGGATTTAGCAAGTGATCTCACAATTCTTATTTGGTCAATTTGCACAGAATTATTTTATTTAATTCCTATAATGTAATATTTAATTACATCCACAAAATACTTATCTATTGGGGTCCACTCCCCTTTGGATTAAATTTCAAATGTCTAACTTTGAAAAAAAACATAAACTAGGGGTGTTACATATATATATGTATATGTATATGTATTGTACTTCACAAAATTACTTCACATGCCATGCCAATTGTAGTTCAACTATCCAATAAAAACATTTAACATTATATCACATGCCAAATGTAGATCAACCATCCAAAACTTAAAAGTTTTAATTTAACAAAAAATTATAGATCACAACATTACTTCATATGCCAAATATACTTCAACCATCCAAAACTTGAGTTTTAAAAACTTTTTGATTATATCAAAACACTAATTCACATGTGATGCCAATTGTAGTTCAACTATCCAATAAAAACATTTAACATTATATCACATGCCAAATGTAGATCAAAAGAAAAACATTAATTTATAGATCACAACATTACTAGTAGTTTGAAAACTATCCAAAAATTAAGTTTTAAAAACCATACAAATTATAACGCAACATTACTTCACATGCCAAATGTACTTCAACCATCCAAAAATTAAGTTTTAAAAACAAAAGAAAATATAACACAACATTACTTCACATGCCAAATGTAGTTCACATAAAATATTTCCAAAATTTGTAGATCTCACAAGTATCAAGTATTGAGTTATATATATGACTGCATCTAGATAATATATAAAAAAGTAAATTTAAGACTAGAAATCTCAATCAAATCTAGAAAGCATCCATCAAATACATATGGATGTAGTGTCTTTCCCAGCAAAGTCTCAATCCACGAGCCATCCTGCGAAGCATGGGGAACCTATACACAATGCACGTACAAACATTAAAATTTGATGTTTTAAAATAGAGTGAGAATATATAGAACTTCATGTAAAAAACAAAATATAAAAAAATCATGCAATACCTCATGAGGTTCCCTCTCCATTTGTTGCTCGTCAGCTAAAACTCCCCCCATATATATTAAAAAATTTCAAATGAAAATGTGCATATATATAAACTTATTTTCAATAATATTAAAAAAAAAATAGACAACTTGTTCAAATGGTTGAAATGTTGTGGATGTTCCTATCTCCATCACTAGAGTCCATGGAGAACAGAAATCCTCTATAGAAACCTAAAATTAAAAAATTAATTTAAGTCGGTATACATCTATATTAATGTATCCCTTACAATGCAAGGAGAGGATAATCCTTCCAATCCAAGACCAGAAAATATGAATGGGAAGTGGGTCATCAACACCAATCCCGTGAGAAATGGAGAAATAAGAAACTTCATCATTGGTTCAATTGTTGGAAGGGTAGGACCAAAGCATTAAATCTACTAAATCACTACTCTCTAACATTATATAGTAGTTTCACCAATTGAATACAATTTAAAAAGGGAAATCATATCATATTCAAAGAGATAGAAAGGTTAAATATTGCATAAGCATTTCACTAGTTGAATAAAATTCAAAAAGAAAAAATCTGAAATAGAATCTTATTCACAAGATAGAAAGGTTAATTTTATTCTCCATATAATAACTCAAGGCAATCTTCTTTTGACAAAGTCACTCATCCAAAGTGTAGATTTAGGTGATTATTAATGTCATCAATTTATCAATTTATAAATCAACAAGGCTACCTAGTTGAGTGCATTAATGACATTGACCCTAATTCAAAAAACATATATCTACTTCTTATCTTTCTAATCAAAATTAAAGGGATTTATATGGGAAAGAGAGGCAGAGCATATAGCCCATCAACTACTTTTTAGAGGTCAATGAAGGTATCTAGTGAAATGGAAAAGGTCAAAAAAGGCTCAACCAATAGGAGTTTTCATCATGTGGGAAAATGTTTGGAACACTTGATTATACTTGAAATTAATCTTAAGATTGCTTTTGATATCTACATACTCTTGTTTAAGTGAAAATTTTTCCAATGGGAAGAACATAGCTTTTCAATCCAACTAACCATATCAATTGAGCTCTATTTGAAAAAAGAGTAAAGAAAAGATACCATGCTAACAAAATAACATCCTTGGTTGCTATTTTTTATTGGAATAGTTAAATCATATTAAGAATTTTGCATCCAAAGGCAATTTAAATGAAGAGAATAATAAAAATCCAAAAGTTTCTAAAAATAATTCTTATTATTCTTACAAAGAATAAAGAGGCAATAATTATTTTTACAAAATTTTGGATTATTATTACTCTCTTCATTGAAATTATTTTTGGATGGAGAATCCTTAATATGATTTATTTATTCCAATAAAAAATGACAACCATGAATGTTATTTTTTTGGCATGTTAGCTTTTATTTACTCGTTTTTCAAATAGAGCTCAATTGATATGGTTAGTTGGATTGAAAAGCTATGTTCTTCCCATTGGAAAATTTTTCACTCAAACAAGAGTATGTATAGATCAAAAGAAATCTTAAGATTACTTGAGTACAAGCAAGTATTCCAAACATTTTCCCACATGACTAAAACTCCTATTGGTTGAGCCTTCTCTAACCTTTTCCATTTCACTAGATACCTTCATTGACCTCTAAAACGTAATTGATGGGCTATATGTTCTGCCTCTCTTTCCCATATAAATCCCTTTAATTTTGATTGGAAAGATAAGAAGTTATATGTTTGTTGAATTGGGGTCAATGTCATTAATGCACTAAACTAGGTAGCCTTGTTGATTTATAAATTGGTAAATTTATTACATTAGTAATCGCCTAAATCTACACTTTAGATGAGTGACTTTTTCAAAAGAAGATTGCGTTGAGTTATTTTATGGAGAAGAAATTTAACCTTTCTATCTTGTGAATAAGATTCTATTTCAGATTTTTCCTTTTTGAATTTTATTCAAAAAGTGAAATGCTTATGCAATATTTTACCTTTATATCTCTTTGAATATGATATGATTTCCCTTTCTAAAATTTATTCAATTGGTGAAACTACTATGCACTAATTTATGTGTAAAACTCAATTTAAGAGAATTTTTTTTTTAATAAAAATGATAAGTTCACCAAATTGCGCTTTACATGGTGGTAGAACACTTTGGTATAAAATTGAAAAAAACACATTTTCATTAAAGAAGAAGTGAAACTCCATTTAAACAAAAATTTGTTTAAGTCTTGCATTTTAATTTTATACAAATGTGAATTTCACCAATTGTTGCAAATGTGAAGTTCACCAAGTTGCGCTTTACATGGTGTGGTGGGAGCACACTTGGTATATAATTGAAAAAAACATATGATCATTAAAAAAGACACATTTATAATACAAAACACACCAATATCCAAGATATGTTAGAATGTCCATCAATAAATTTTGAAGGAGAGAGTCTCAACACTAATTCATCTTTGAGTGATGAATCTTGAACTTTTGAAGAAGAGCATCTCAAAACTAATTCATATTTGAGAGATGAATCTTGAATTTTTGAAGAGGAGCGTCTCAAAACTGATTCATATTTGAGAGATGAATCTTGCATTGGAATTTCCCCTTGTAATTCTATTTCATCTTTGATAAATGAATCCTAAATTGGCATTTCCCCATGCACTAGATCAGCAGACATCTTATTCACATTTGAACAATGTCTTATACTAAAAAATTGAAATTCGCTAACAATATTGTTTTCTATTCCATGCAGTTCTTTTAGCTTCTCCTTCTTAACTTGGTACACGCCTTTCATCTGGTTGCACACAAGTTTAGAATTGGTGAAAACTACAATTCTGTCACACCTTCTATTTCAAATTTTTTTCTTTTTTCTTTTGAGTTATCATTTTCTATGTATTGATGAACTAACTCCTATTCACTTACTAGCTTTAAGAAAATAACCTCTCATTCCAAATTCGATTAATTATATTAACCATTTGAATTTGGATCATTACCCATTCTCTTTCACAATTATATATATATATATATATATATATATATATATATATATATATATATATATATTTTCAACCTCATAATATGTCATTAATGTAACCTCCATTTAATGTAAGACTCCCACTATACAATCTCTTACATATATTCACACATAAGTCGTTCATATCAACTTTGCATCTGCTATGTCCGTATAAGAATGATGCGCTAATTTTCGGCTGGAGATTGCTTGTTGATTTGGTTGTATTGGCATGGTTTCACATATATATGTTTGGAGTTCTTGGAACGATTGGGTTTATACCTTTGACTGACGCATTGGTATTTCATAGACATGTACATACATTATTACTCCGTCATACATATAAGTTTGTATTTCCTTTCCCTGCGTTGGTATGGAATATATTTTGGTTAGTGTATCATGGGTTGATGGTGTCGTATTTGCATCGACTTTACAACCCTATGCTCATCGTATGTTGGGAATTGATATCCGCGTATCCTCTAAATCTGTGGTTACTATATTCTATAGTTTTCTGGTTACGGACTTGCATGCATCATTAATATATTTAAGGCACCGGTACGTTGTGTTGGAAATATTTTCATTGATGGCAAAGGAGGCAACAAAGATAGAGACAGGCAAAGAGAGCAGCATAGCAGCAAGATGTAGAGAGGGTTGAGCAGCAGAGACAGGGTCATTTAAGGTAGAGGCAGAAAACAAGTAGCAGAGGTAGCAAAGAAGTGAAAAAAGAAAGCAAAGGAGACATGCGGAAGAGAATGTCGAAATGTAACAGTCAAATAGCAGAACGGAAGCAACGGCAGAGACAGAGAAAAAATCACAACAAAGGTAGAGGCGGAGCGACAGAAGCAGCAGAGGCAGAGGCAGAGGCAGAGCAGTTATAAAATTCCAAGAATCATACCCCAAGCCAGGCGTTACACAAATAATACAAATTACATTCCGGGAATCACATACTCCAGCGGCAAAGTATTGTGCTTTATATTCAAATAAGCAGTGTGAATAAAGTGGAACTATAGTCAAATGCATAGTACGAATGGAGAAGGAACCTTAGTCGAAATATATATATATATATATATATTTGAACGTAGTGGATGTCGGGTTATTCATATGGACGAATTTCATATATTATATGTGTTGAGATACTATGGTGTGCATATAATGGAATATGCATATGTGATTAAATATGCTGAGGGTCTATTAATGTAGTTCTAATCACCAAAGGTCCATGTTATAGAAGTGGAGTGCATAAAACATAGTAATATAAGGTGGGACCCTTCACGATCGCACCATCGCAATATCGCAACTTCGCAACATTGCGCCATCGCACCATTGCAATATCGCAACTTCGCAACATTGCGCCATCACGCCATCACAATATCGCAACTTCGCAACTTTGCGCCATCGCACCATCACAATATCACAACTTCGCAACATTGCACCATTGCACCATCGCAATATCGCAACTTCGTAACATTGCACCATCGCACCATCACAATATCGCAACTTCGCAACATTGCGCCTTCGCAATATCGCAATATCACAACCATCACAATATCGCAGTTGGTTGAAACTGCACAACAACTATCGCAAATTAGAAATTTGCGATTACGATCAATCGCTTTTGAAAACGTGTCAGGTGGGCCCGAAAGGAGTTCTATATGTTTTAAAATAGGCTTTATTGTATGCGCCGAGAGTATGTTAAGGTGTATTAAAAGTGCATATTTTATGACTAAATCATCTTATAATTAAGCCAAGAGACAAAGTTGGGTTATATATATATATATATATATATTAAAAGGCACTTTCATATATATATATATATATATATATAACGTTGTTGCGACAAGCTGTATGGTCTATAGACCCATGGGCCTCAGCTTAACGGGAGGGCGATTATTAATGTAATACAATTGTAATATATGTATGTTATGGCCTGCGGAACTCGCCACATCAACAAGACACTTATTGTATAAAAGGCGTTGGAATATGCCTAGATTTAAAAGGTAGCAGTTACACCCCAGTAGAGGACAAAAAAGCAAACAGAGCATAAAAGAGATAAAGCACAGTCAAGGAAAAGACAAATGCGCAGTGATCCAAAAGGCTATATGAGTGAGCTAGAGCTCTCATTGTAATTAAATGTAAATATTCTTAATTTATTTATATTGTTGTGATGCATTGGAAAGTCTCTGGAAGAAAAACAAAGATCCCACTGTAATATTAAAATAAGCACCTACAGTTACATTTTTCTAAGTAAGATGGAAAAGAAATGAAAAGGCAGAATGTGAAGAGGTATGTCTGTCCATTCCAAATTCTTTGAGGAATGCTAACAATCACAAGAAAATTCTATAAATAATATAATCTTGATATGCAAAAGGAGGGAGAGAGAGTAAATCTAGAGAAGTCAGAATATAGAAGTGTAAGGCAGAGAAGATTAAGAAAAGAAGAACAGAAAGAGAAGCTACAAAACAGAGCTGATATCTGAGGTAAATAAGCAAACACTCAATTTGATAAATTGAGGAAGTTGGAGCTTCCCTATCAAGTATCAGCTTGATAGCTGTCAGTTGTAGCTGACTGAGGTTGGAGCCTCCTGTAGGTTGGTGCGTGCAGAAAATTGAAGGGAGTTGGTGCTTCCTTGCAAGTTGTAGCTTGTAGAATTGAGGATAGAGCCTCCTGTAGGTTGGTGCCTGCAGAAAACAGTGGTGCGAGGGAGTTGGAGCTTGCCTTTGCATCACAAAAATAATAAGATGTGGTTTTCTCCCTTTATGGATTTCCACTTATATCTGGTGTCTCTGTGCATGATATTTATGTGTTGATTTGATTTATATCATCTGCTTAATACCTGCTGCTCTCTTATTAAGTCTACTTTTATATTATAATAATACCTGCTGCTTACATTCTAAGATTACTCACACATTAAATTGGATATGAAATTAAGGTGTAAATAAGTTTAATGAAAAGTTTTAAAAGATCGGGAAGGTGTTAAACTGATGCACCCCCCCCCCCCCCTCTCAGTTTAACTAAATGTTCAACAATTGGTATCAGAGCTAGGTTCCTTTGTACAAGTTCAATAACCGAAAGGAGATCCCAGGGTTCCTGCAGCAGATGGCTAGTAAAGGAAGGATGCTCAAATCAATAAAGCCTTTTCTTCATTGTTGAAAATTTTGCTTTCTTGAAAATCAGAATGAAGACATACATAATGTCTCTAGGAATAGAAGTCTGGGCTGCTGTGGAATTAGGATATGCCCCGAAGGCAACTGACTCAGAAAAGGACGCAAAACAAGATTTTGTGGCTAATGCAAAAGCCATGAATGCCATCCTAAATGGATTATGTGAAGCAGAGTTTATTAAAGTAATGCACAAAGACACTGCCAAAAAAATATGGGATACTCTTGAGAACATACATGAGGGAGACCAGAAAGTAAAAACTGCCAAACTTCAAGTATATAGAGCCCAGTTTGAAAATTTAAAAATGAATGATGATGAAGATGTTGGTAGCTTCTTCCTAAAAGTTGCAGAAATTGTTAACTGTATGAAAGCTCTTGGAGAAACAATACCAGAAGGTATAATTTTACAAAATATTCTAAGATCTCTTCCATCCAGATTCAATCCCAAGGTGTCTGCAATAGAAGAAACAACTGATTGGGATACCTTGACCATGAACCAGCTACTAGGAAATCTTACAGCATATGAGATGAGGCTCCCACAGAAGAAGCCAAGCACAAGGGAGGCATCATTCAAAACAGAAAAGAAGAAAGAAGAAAAGGAAGACATATGCTCCTGCTCTGATGAAGAAGAGGCTAAATTTGTCAAGAAATTGGATAGAGGCTCAGGTAGATACAAAGGTAAACTTCCCTTCAAATGCTTAAACTATGGAAGAGTTGGACATTATGCTACCAAATTTCCTCACAAGAAAGTAAGAAATCAAGCTCCAGAATCAGAGAAAGACGCATCAAAGAACTGGAAGAAAGGAAAGAAATTCAGCAGAAAATCCTTCTATGCTCAGCAAGACAACAGTACATCTGAAGACTCAGATGAATCCTCAGAAGAGGGAACCTCTAAATTTTTACTAATGGCCATAGAAGATCTTGAAGGACTCTTGCTAGAAGAAGAAGAACAAGGGGAAGTCAACCTTGAGGGGGAGCTAAGAAGTGCTCTGGAGGATATTGATAGAATCAAACTAAAATGTAGAAAACAAAAGGAGATTCTCCTCAAATGTGTGAAAGAAGAAAAAAATTCAGAAGTCCTCATGTAGCTGAAGGTAAAGCTTGAAGAAGCCAAGAAGATAGAAGATATGTTACTTCACCAAATCAAGGATAAAACTCAATAACAAGAGAGACTAGAAGAAGAAATCGTATGTCTAAGGAAGCAATTAGAAAGTGCTCAACAGAAAGTGTCTATATACCCTTCTCAAATGACAAGATCTGGTAAGTTGAATAAAATATTGGATGCTCAAAGATCTCCTTTAATAAAAACTGGGATAGGCTATGAAGGAGAATCAAGTAAAGGGAAAGAAAAGGAACAAAAAAATATAATTTTTGTGAAAGCAAAGAAGGCTAATGAAGCAGCTCAAATAATTCCTACAAAAGAAGAAATCTGCAATAAGGAAGACAGAGATCAGAAGAAACCTCTAGGAGCAAAGAATGTAATAAATACTAAGACCCCTGAATATGTAAAATTTGGAAACCATCAAAGGAGATTCTTCCCTCCAATGAAGAATGCCACATGTTATGTTTGCCACAAGCTGGGACACATTGCTGCATATTGTCATGCAAGGAGGAGTGATTCAAACCAGCAAAAGATGCAAGCATTGAAGAGACTGCCCCAAACAAACAAATGGAAGAGACAACCTTACATCAGGTATGCAAATAACTTCTATGGTTATTGTTTTTATTGTAAGGAATTTGGCCATAGAATTATTGAATGTAGAAAGTATGGACAAAGATTGATGTTCAATACCTCAAGGAGGTTTATGAGTCAAAGAAATTTTGTTCATACTCACAATTCTGCAAAAACTATGATCAAATGTTGTATATGCAATAAAGTTGGACATATGCCTTCCAAGTGTTCTCTAAGAAGATATAATTCATCACCTCACAAAAATTACCAAACAAAAGGGGGCCTCCAGTTGATAAAAAAGGTGAATAAATGTGACTTGGCTTTAACTGCTCAAGATTTGAAGAGTCAATGGTATTTGGACAGTGGCTCCTCTAAACACATGACAGGAGACAAAAGCAAGTTTATAACTCTTGATGAAAAGAAATCAGGCAATGTCACTTTTGGAAATGACAAATCAGGAAAGATCGAGGGAAAAGGCTCAGTTAGCATAGAAAATGGCAGAGGAAAGGCCCAAGATGTACTATATGTTGATGGGCTGAAAGAAAATTTACTAAGTGTTAGTCAGATGTGTGACAAAGGCTGCAAAGTTCTCTTTAGGGCACAAGATTGTGAAGTCAGATCAAGCACCATAGGTAAAACTCTGCTCAAAGGAGTTCGAACAGAGAGTAATGTTTACATTGTGAAAGAGGAAGATGAAGTATGTCATCTTAGCAAACTAGAAGAGTCATGGTTATGGAATAAAATATTGGGACATCTAAGCTTCGATCACATCATCAGCATAAGCAAGAAGAAAGCTGTCAAAGACATGCCAGAAATAAAGAAGCCATCTAATACCATATGCAGATCTTGTCAATTGGGTAAACAAACTCGCACATCCTTTAAGCCCAAAGAGGAGTTATCAACAAGAAGACCAATTCAACTTGTTCACATGGATCTGTGTGGACCTGCAAGAACTAAAACACCAAGTGGAGAATCCTACTTCATGCTGATAATAGATGATTTCTCTAGAATGACATGGGTTGCTTTTCTCAAGAGTAAATCAGAAGCTCTGGACAAATTCAAAATATTCAAAGCATTGGCAGAAAATCAAACAGGATGCAATCTAAAATGCATAAGATCGGACAAAGGAGGTGAATTCACAGATTATGACTTTGCAGATCTATGCAATGAATATGGCATAAAACAACAATTTACTATTGCAGGGACACCTTAGCAGAATGGAGTAGCAGAGAGACAAAACAAATATGTTCAACAAATAGCCAGAGCCATGATGCAAGAGAATAATATTGCTCAAACCTTCTGGGCAGAATCAGTGCACACAGTAGTACATATCCTTAACAAAGCTCACTTAAGGCCAAGCAGTGACAAGACACCCTACGAACTGTGGCATGGAAAGCCAGCTTCAATCAAACATTTCAGGATCTTTGGTAGCAAGTGTTACATAAAGAATAATGATGAAAGTCTTGGAAAATTTGATGCAAGAGCTGATGAAGGGATATTTCTAGGATATGCATCCAAAAGTAAAGGGTACAGGTGCTACAACAAGACTCTTCGGAAATTAGTTGAATGTATTGATGTGAGATTTGATGAAGAACTTCCAAACAATTCAAGAAATACAGACTACTGCAGTCCATCAGACAACCATGAAGAGGAAGACCAGAATGATGATGAAACAAGCAAGACAACAGAAGATGCAGAGCTGAGCTCGAAGACCCCCTCAAGATACACTCAAAAGAACCATCCAGAAGATCAGATCATAGGAGACAAGAGTGTGAGAGTGCAAACAAGAAGGCAACTAACTGAACAGACAGAAGAAGTATACATAGCCATGTTGTCACAAATAGAGCCAAAGAACTTTGAAGAAGCCATCAAGGACAAATCTTGGGTGAATGCTATGAATGAAGAATTGGACCAAATTGAGAAAAATAATACCTGGCTACTAGTGCCTAGACCCACTGAGAAAAATGTCATAGGCTCAAAATGGGTATTCAAAAACAAAATGAATGAAGAAGGACATGTAATTAGGAATAAAGCCAGACTTGTCTGTAAGGGATACTCACAAATTAAAGGACTGAATTATGATGAAACATTTGCAGTTGTAGCTAGAATGGAATCTATCAGAATGTTTCTGGCATTTGCATGCTATCGAGACTTCAAGGTGTATCAAATGGATGTAAAGTCTGCCTTTCTTAATGGAGACCTAGAAGAAGAAGTGTACATGGAACAACCAGAAGGCTTCTCGTTGACAGACAAAGAAAACTATGTGTGAAAACTGAAGAAGGCCCTATATGGACTAAAACAGGCTCCTCGTGCTTGGTACTCAAGGCTGGATAAATATCTGCAAAAACAAGGTTTTAAAAGAGGTGGAGTAGACAACAATCTATATATAAAAGCCCATGAAAATGAACTCCTGATTGTTGTAGTGTATGTTGATGATATTATGTTTGGAAGCAACAAAGATGAACTAGCAAAAGGGTTTGCTGATGAGATGAAAACATAGTTTGAAATGTCTATGATTGGAGAACTTAGTTTCTACTTGGGACTGCAAATTCAGCAAAAGAACATAGGGACATTCATCTCTCAAGAAAAGTACTTAAAAGAAATGCTGAAAAGATTCAAAATGGAGGACTGCAAACCTGTGACTACCCCCATGATCACGGGATGCAAGCTGTGTGCTGATGATGGGTCTGCAGATGTAGACCAAAAACTCTACAGATCCATGATAGGAAGCCTGTTGTATTTGACAGCATCTAGACCAGACATCATGCTGGCAGTAGGACTAGTGGCAAGATATCAAGCAGCACCTAAACAAAACCATCTTCTAGAAGTAAAAAGAATACTCAAATATCTACAAGGAACAACACAGTATGGACTTTGGTATCCTAAAAGAAAAACCTTCACTTTAACAGCTTACACAGATGCAGATTGGGCCAGTTGTGTTGATGACAGGAAAAGTACAAGTGGAGGTGCTTTATATCTAGGAGAAAGTCTGGTGGCATGGTTAAGCAAGAAACAAACATCCATCTCTCTGTCTACAGCTGAAGCAGAATATATAGCAGCAACAGCATGTTGTACACAAGTCATGTGGATGAAGCAAACTCTTCAAGACATGAAGGTAAGCATTGATGAACCTATTTCAATCAAATTCAATAATACAAGTACTATAAGTATATCTAAAAATCCTGTGCTTCATTCAAAAACCAAACATATTCCAATCAAGTATCATTTCCTCCGAGAACAAGTGGCTCAGAAGATAGTTAAACTGGACTATGTAGCAATGAAAGAATAGATAGCAAATATATTTACTAAACCACTTGCCAGAGAACCATTCGAATACTTGAGAGACAGACTAGGGGTAGTATCTGTAGATACTATTCTCTAATATGAAGAGAAAGTACAGTCTTAGGGGGAGAAAAAAATGAAAATATCACTCCAGGGAGAGAAGAGCCAGCAAGGAAAGCATAAAATAGGTCCACAGGATTAGTATTATCAGTAGTATCAGCATTATCAATATTATCATCATTCAGCATGGAAAAGCAATAAGGACCCTTCAATTGAAAAATGCATCATCTCTGTCTGCAATCTAACACATATTACAGGCACTACAAATGAAACACAACTATAAAACATATTCCTCAAAGTGTTCTCTCAACAAGTTTTATACATCACTCTGAATCAGCATGGTACAAATTCAGCAGAAGAGGACCTAAATGTAACTCAGAGAAAGGAAATGTAAAAAGAAACCTTTGCCATTGATGTCAAAGGGGGAGGAAGAACAAACAAGAAAAGCAAGAGAAGGCAAACAGAGAAAAGTGGATTTCCATCAATGCCAAAGGGGGAGACTGTTGGAAATATTGTCATTGATGGCAAAGGAGGCAGCAAAGACAGAGACAGGCAAAGAGAGCAGCATAGCAGCAAGATGCAGAGAGGGTCGAGAAGCAGACATAGGGTCATTTAAGGTAGAGGCAGCAAACAAGTAGTAGAGGCAGCAAAGAAGCGAACAAAGAAAGAAAAGGAGACAGGTGGAAGAGAATGTCGAAATGTAACAGTTAAATAGCAGAATGGAAGCAACGATAGAGATAGAGAAAGAAGCACATCAAAGGCAGAGGAGGAGCGATAGAAGTAGCAGAGGCAGAGGCCGAGGTAGAGCAGTTATAAAATTATGAGAATCATACCCCAAGCCGGGCATTACACATATAATACAAATTACATTCTTGGAATCACATACTCTAGCGGGAAATTATTGTGCTTTATATTCAAATAAGCAGTGTGAATGAAGTGGAACTATAGTCAAATGCGCAGTATGAATGGAGAGGGAACCTTAGTCGAAAAAAAAAAAAAAAAAAATAAAAAAAAAATAAAAAAAAAATATATATATATATATATATATATATATATATATATATATATATATATATATATATATATATATATAATTAATGGATGTCAGGTTATTCATATGGATGAATTTCATATATTATATGTGTTGAGATACTATGGTGTGCATATAATGGAATATGCATATGTGATTAAATATGCCGAGGGTCTATTAATGTAGTTCTAATCACCAAAGGTCCATGTTATAGAAGTGGAGCGCATAAAACATAGTAATATAAGGTGGGGCCCTTCACGATTGCACCATCGCAATATCGCAGCTTCGCAACATTGCACCATCGCACCATCGCAATATCACAACTTTGCAACATTGCGCCATCGCACCATCGCAATATCGCAACTTCACAACATTGCACCATCGCACCATCGCAATATCGCAACTTCACAACATTGCGCCATCGCACCATCGCAATATCGCAACTTCGCAACATTGCGCCATCGCACCATCGCAATATCGTAACTTCGCAACATTGCACCATCGCACCATCGCAATATTGCAACTTCGCAACATTGCGCCATTGCACCATCGCAATATCACAACTTCGCAACATTGCGCCATCGCACCATCGCAATATCGCAACTTCACAACATTGCGCCATCGCAATATCGCAATATCGCAACCATCGCAATATCACAGTTGGTTGAAACTACACAACAACTATCGCAAATTAGAAATTTGCGATTGCGATCAATCGCATTTGAAAACATGTCAGGTGGGCCCGAAAGGAGTTCTATATGTTTTAAAACAGGCTTTATTGTATGCGCCGAGAGTATGTTAAGGTGTATTAAAAGGGCAGATTTTATGATTAAATCATCTTATAATTAAGCCAAGAGACAAAGTTGGGTTATATATATATATTAAAAGGCGCTGTCATATATATATATATATATATAACGCTGTTGCGACAAGCCGTATGGTCTGTAGACCCACGGGCCTTAGCTTAACGGGAGGGCGATTATTAATGTAATACAATTGTAATATATGTATGTTCCGGCCTGCGGAACTCGCCACATCAACAAGACACTTATTGAATAAAATGCGTTGGAATATGCCCAGATTTAAAAGGCAGTAGTTACACCCCAGCAGAGGACAGAAAAGCAAACAGAGCATAAAAGAGATAAAGCACAGTCAAGGAAGAGACAAATGTGCAGCGATCCAAAAGGATATATGAGTGAACTGGAGCTCTCATTGTAATTAAATGTAAATATTCTTAATTGATTTATATTGTTGTGATGCATTGGCAAGTCTCCGGAAGAAAAACAAAGATCCCACTGTAATATTAAAATAATCACCTACAGTTACATTTTTCTGAGCAAGCTGGAAAAGAAATGAAAAGGCAGAACGCGAAGAGGTATGGCTGTCCATTCCAAATTCTTTGAGGAATGCTAATAGTCACAAGAAAATTCTATAAATAATATCATCTTGATATGCAAAAGGAGGGAGAGAGAGTAAATCTAGAGAAGTCAGAATATAGAAGTGTAAGGCAGAGAAGATTAAGAAAAGAAGAATAGAAAGAGAAGCTACAGAACATAGCTGATATCTGAGGTAAATTAGCAAACATTCAATTTGATAAATTGATGAAGTTGGAGCTTCCCTATCAAGTAGCATTTTGATAGCTGTCAGTTGTAGCTGACTGAGGTTGGAGCCTCCTGTAGGTTGGTGCCTACAGAAAATTGAAGGGAGTTGGTGCTTCCTTGCAAGTTGTAGCTTGTAGAATTGAGGATAGAGCCTTCTGTAGGTTGGTGCCTGCAAAAAAAAGTGGTGAGAGGGAGTTGGAGCTTGCCTTTGCATCACAAAAATAATAAGATGTGGTTTTCTCCCTTTATGGGTTTCTGCTTATATCTGGTGTCTCTGTGCATGATATTTATGTGTTGATTTGATTTATATCATCTGCTTAATACCTGCTGCTCTCGTATTAAGTCTACTGTTATATTATACTAATACCTGCTGCTTACATTCTAAGATTACTCACACATTAATTTGGATATGAAATGAAGGTGTAAATAAGTTTAATGAAAAGTTTTAAAAGATCGGGAAGGTGTTAAACTGATTCACCCCCCCCCTCTCAGTTTAACTAAAGGTTCAACACGTTGGCCCTTTAATTGATGTCATATCCAACCACCACCGTTCAATCAGTTGTCGATCCATGTGAGAACCGACGGATCTTTGCCAGTTGTATGGCTATGCGTTGCTAGGTTTTTTCATTGATGATTGCTATAAGGATTAAACCGTAACATTGTTTCGCTTTCTGATTCGACTCTCTATTCCATATTTCTTCCTGCTTGCCGACGGAATGATGTCTCTGCTTGACCTCCGAGCATTCACAGTGTTTCACACCTGCTTGGTATTGGTTTCTGGTCAACGCGCAAAGGTAAATCCTACTCTTCCTTCAAGATTGAAATTTTCTTGTTCTCGATGTATTTTATGGGTAGTCGTTTCGATTTATTTTTGATTTCGTGTTACCAGGTTTAGAGCTTCGCCCTAACCATTCTTCCTCAGAGCGAGTTCGTTTTGTTTTTGAAAATGCGTTTCGTCCATGGCTATCAATTTGTTTGAACTTTTCCTATCGTTTAACATTGATTCTATTTGCATGTCACCACAAGGATGTCTGCGACGACCAAGAGCGCTACCAGTGAAAACCTTTTTCCGTGAATGGAAAATCTTCCATAGGTATGGGTTTTTCCTCGGCATGTCCTCTACTCTTTCTTTCAGTGTTTGCATCTCAGTTCTTTAGTAAAATCTGTTGATCTATTTCGTTCTTTCATCTTTCAGGCATTCTCTGAGATCAGAATGATACTCTCAAACGGTGCTTTGCACAGGTAATTATTTATGTTTTTCTTTCTGAATCGAGCTTTCCCTATATACGATGTCCTTTGTTGTTTCAGTAAGCCGGTTTCGTTTTAACTCTCTTCGTTTTCAGTCATCGACCATTGAGTCTAACAGAATGATTATATTTTTCTAACGCAGGTATTTCTTTGGCTACTCTGCATCTACACACAACTAGCAAGCTCATTACATTATTCACTGAGATGTTGAAATCCTACCTATTTGCCACAGGTCGGTACCCACGAGACTTCGGTTAATTTGTGAACCCGTGGTTCATATGACTGGTTTAATATTGCAATGTTACTAGTTCATGGATAATCTTCGTAGCTCCAAAGGGATTCAAACCCTTGTGTTTATAATTTATATTTATAATTTGTACCGGACCTTGACACTCTGTGTTGAGGGAAATCTGACCCCTACGAGGGTGATATAATTCCCTGTATACTACTATTATTATTTTTTTTTTTATCCATAATTTTTCAATTAATGTACAGTTTGGTCCTACAAGGTATTAGTGTTTCTGTTCATTCTTTCAAGTCTTGCATATCTGGTACTTGAAACTGAAAATACTTTTATCTTAATGGAACTGTCAAATATACTGGTATATTGGGACTTTCAGTAAAATATGAGCGTGTTTCGATGTACTCGATGAGTACTCTATCATAACCAGAAATTAAATATCTGGTGTAGATTATGCGTTCCAAATTTATTTTATCCTATCAGTGCAATATTTATAACATTGAAGACTTCATTATAATTTTTTTTTCTTGTGTCCTACTCCAGATCTTTAGAGTTTCATAATGGAAATGAATTTGCAGAACTTCAGTCGTCATCTCTTTAGATTTCATTTTTTTTTTTGCGTATAATATACTGGACTAACAAGTCTTCTAACTTTAGTATTTATTCTCATGTCTATATCATTCTTATATTAGGAAGGCTTTCCTGTATCATGCCGGTGCATGAAATTCTCATACCACCATAGTATGCAGTTTTGATAGTAACAGTTTCCCAGTCTCTTCTTCTATGTTAGAATTTGTATAGAATGTTACTAGCTCTGTTCTGTACCATGGTTTACTAATGTGCCAAAATTATTTACAGGTGTTGTACGGATATGTATCTCTATTTTTATGTTTAGAAGACATTTTTACTTATAATCTACCCTTTTACTCCCTTGACTTGGGTGCACATAATAGACTAGGATACATATATTTCAATATGCCATGCTGTGGTGAATATGCATGTTAGTTAATTACTTAACTTCCTTTTGTCTTTTAATTCTGTTCTCTAATATTAGAATGATTCCATAAGAAAATTTATCAATGAGCAGTCTCTTGCAAGTCAATAGTTGCTTTCCTCTGCTATAGTGTTTGCTGCTTGCATGCAAAATTAATTGACCATTGAGTTTCTGGTTATGTATGAATGATGTGCTGACCCTGAGGTCAGTCTATACAATCTTTCCTTTCATTCTTTAATGCACAGTGTAAATTTCGATTCATCTCCTGCTATTTTCCAATATAATACAGGAAAACTCAAATTTCTCTCTCTTATGTATGTATATATTAGAATCATTCTATGAAACAAAAGTAGATTAAACACTAATTCACAAATCTTCCTGTGGAGAACTAAGTATCCTCAGATTTAAACTACCACTGGTTTAGAGATTCTATTGGGTTCTACTCCACAGATTTAGTTTCTACAACTATGAAAAATTTCAAAGGTGAATTCCTTATGATTAATTCTGTTTAAATGTAGAATTTATATTCTAATATATAGTCAACTTTTATATGTAGCCAATTCATACTATATGAAGTAAACACATCAATAAAATTAGAGACATACCACTCATGCAATTGACAAACCTCCCAACCTTAGAGTCCTTATGTCTCCCAGAACTCACCCTCGAGCTAAGATCACCTCCTAGAACAAACTAACCTCTAATCTATGTAGGAGCAGGTTATTTAAGCTATTGTTTCCCAAAGCATGTTTCTAATTCTGCGTCCAGAATAGCAGGATGCTTTTCTTCCTGTTTGCCTAGGCTTCCCATTTTTGGGATTCTTTAAAGCTGTTTTATGCTTTTCCCAACTTTTCCAACTTTTTACCTCTTCCCAACTACTTTCCTCATCATTGGGGAATTTAGATTTTTCCTCAAAAATCTAAATTTAGAATTAATTTCTTTCAAGGATTTTTGAAAGATTGTGGGGAAATATTTGCCTCATCCATCCTCATGAATTTAGCAAGTGATCTCATAAATCTCATTTTGGTCAATCTGCACAATTCATTCTATTCATTTCCTCAAATTAAATATTTAATTACATTCACAAATACTTATCCTTTGGGGTCCACTCCCCTTTGGATTAAAGTTCAAATGTCTAGCTTTGAAATTCAAACCCATAAATTGGGGGTGTTACATATTCCCCCTCTAAAAATAAACACCATCTTCGGTGTTGTTATTCAACTACTAGAGTTCATTTTTCAAACAAAAATGGATATCTTTCCATCATTTCAGCTTCTCTTTCCCAGGTAGCTTCTTCAACAGTAAAGTGCTTCCACTGCACCTTTACTCTTGCTACTGTTCTATTTCTTAATTCAATTTCTTCCCGCTCTAATATTTGAAGCATTTCTGGCAGAAACTGCCCTTCTGGTTCCACCTGTACAACATTCCAATCAACTATGTGGGAAGCATCATGCACATATCTTTTTAATAACGAAACATGAAATACATCATGAACTCTAACATGGGGTGGTAAGGCCAGCTTGTAAGCCACTGGTCCCACCCTTTCTAATACTTCAAAAGGACCACAGTATCTAGGAGCCAGTTTGGCACAACTTCCAGCATAAAGGGTGCTCTTTTTGGGTTTAATACGCAAATACACATGCTCCCCCACTTTATATTCTCGGTGCACTCTTTTCTTATCAGCATAGTTCTTCTGGCGATCTTGTGCTGTCTTAATGTTTCTTTGTATCTGTTTAAAAATTCTTTCCATCTCTTGTAAAGCATCTGGTCCCAACATTATTTTATCCTCTGGCTGACTCCAACTCAAAGGAGTACGACACTTCCTTCCATATACTGCCTCAAACGGACTTATTTTGATGGAGGATTGGTAGCTGTTATTATAGGAAAATTCAGCTAAATGCAAGTAATCTTCCCACTTTGATGGCCTATCCATCACATACATTCTCAGCATGTCTTCCAGAATTTGGTTTGTTCTTTCCATTTGACCTTCTGTCTGAGGGTGGTAAGCAGTACTAAAATTCAACTTAGTACCCATCCCTCCAAACAACCCTTTCCAGAAAGCTGCTGTAAACTTAGCATCTCGGTCAGAAACAATCACCTTTGGAACCCCATGGAGTCTTACTACCTCCTTCAAGAACACATTCGCTACTTGAGCTGTTCCAAAGGTAGATTTCACTGGTATAAAATGGGCAGCTTTTGTTAAAGTGTCTACTACTACCATTACTGAATCATGCTGGTATTTGGTTTTGGGTAATCCTGTTATAAAATCCATGGAAACTGTGTCCCATTTCCATTCTGCAACCGGAAAAGGGTTTAAAAGACCAGTAGGATGCTGATGCTCAACTTTGACTAGTTGACATTTCATACATCTAGTTAAATATTCTGCTACATCTCTCTTCATTCCTGGCCAGAAGAACTTCTTCTTCAAGGTTGTTAACATTTTCTGATATCCTGGATGTCTTGCATATGGCTGTTTATGATATTCATCCAAAATCTCCCTCTTTAAGGACTCTACATTGGGAATATACAATCTATTCTTATAACAGATCAGCCCTTTTTGGTTTTGAGTGAAATCAGTTTTCTCCTTCTTTAGTAATTTCACCAGTAGGTTCTCATAATTTGGATCTTGGTTTGCTACCTGTTTCACTAACTCTTCCAAATCAAACTGAGCATTACTTCCAAGGCTATTGATATTTTGACAAGCATTTCTGCTCAATGCATCAGCAATTTTATTCTCTTTCCCTCTGATATGCTTTATATCCATATCAAATTCACTTAGAAAAGACAGCCATCTAGCTTGTCTAGCATTCAAATCAGTTTGGGAAAAGAAGTATTTGAGACTAATATGATCAGTCATCAATGTAAATTTTTTTCCAAGGAGATAGTGTCGCCACATTTTCAAAGCATGGATAACAGCTGCTAATTCT